>BMAU01021379.1:1377500-1977500 GCA_019973935.1 Trichonephila clavipes
AATAATAATTTAGTTTATATAGTAAAAAGTAGTTAAGTATAGTTAAAAATTGTCTAGATCATTTTAATCTAAAATTAATTAATCCTAACAACAAAATGAACGATCATTTTCCCCTCTCTGATCACTGCGAATTAATTAAAAATCATGTCCTTTTTGCTAATTCTTCAAGCTTCTAACATACTTTTTAATTCGGATCATTGCTTTGTTCTCAGAAAAAGTGTAAGCATTATTCTTCTTAGTTTTAGATGTTAAAATTAATATTTCTAAGAAAATATTTCATATCTATATTAATAAATTTAATACAACTTTTTTTTCTCGATGCTTTCTGTAATATTTTAGATGGGTATAAATGTCGTGAACCTCTGTTTGTGTTGGTGTTTGGAAAGGAAGTAACATCGCTAAAACTTATGTTTTTTTATTTAATTCCTACTATTAGTTCACTCTCTTCCCCCTATATATTATATATATATATATATATATATATATATATATATATATATATATATATATATATATATATATATATATATATATATATATATATATATATATATATATATATATATATATATATATATACTAGAGGAGGACCCAACAGACGTTGTCCTGTGTGTGTACAGACATCTTAAATTCAAAAATTCCAAATTTTTATATGAATAGGCTTTAACAATCTGGATCGTTTTGAGTAAAATTTCAAACACTAATTACATATGAATGTCATAATTTAATTAACACACGATTTATTTCAACAAAATAATAACATGAAGTGACAAAATATTTTCCTGAAATGATCACAGCACCAACTGTCGGGACCAACTTGAATTATAATAAAAGATTTTTGAATATTCGATACAAAGATCGTAGCGCAGTCTGCCGGATCCAATGTAAAACATTCCAAGATCAACAACTCCTAAATAAAAAATTAATTAAATAAAAATTTCTAAGCCCAATTATAAATCTAAACCATTCTCGAGTCCACTGGAACAGACAAAAACTTTCATCAAAATCGGTCCAGCCGTTTAAGAGGAGTTCAGTTACCTACACACGCACAGAAGAATTACATATATAAAGATTATTTAAAAAGATATTAATTAAAAACGCGCTAAAAAGCGTGAATCGTCTGCATTTTTGTAACAATAAAGACCGGGTTTGGCTGAAAATCAATTTTCGACGCCAACTTACGTCTTTTTCAATTCCTACTATTAGCTCAAGATCTCTATACATATTTTATTTGTTTATTTATTTATCTTGGTGGAATTTTCAATCATTAATAAAACACATTTTGAAGCGCTCAATTGAGCTGAAATGTGATGTACATGTTTATTTTGGATGACAATACAATAATTTAATTATAATTAATAAATTTAATTGATTAAAACTAATTACTTAAAAAAATTACAAATACAGCCACGACTTAGCGACCCTTTTGGCGACAAGTCAAAATTTGAAAAGGATTTTTTCTCACGTGTTACAGCATTCAGTTGAAAGGAAATTTTATATACACGATTGTTTTGGATGACAATACAATACTTTAATGATAATTAATAAAAATGAATTGCCACTTAATGTTGTGATTCTGTCATACATATTTATTTTAATCCAACTATTTATTAAAAAGTAGCTTAAATAAATTTTTTCTTGGTTGATCTAAGTAGGAATTGATTAAAATTTTTTTTTATATTACTTGTGTTTATAACAATAGCGTTGTTACAACAATGCAGGTGAAAGTCGAGTTGTATTTTTTGACTGTTTTTAATTAATATCTTTTTCACGAATTTCGATATCGGACCGAATTGCGAATCTAAACCATTCTAGAATTTACTTGAACCCACACAAATTTCATCGAAATCGGTCCAGCCGCTTAGGAGGAGTTTAGTGACAAACACACGCACAAAAGATTTTTATATACAAAGATATATATATATATATATATATATATATTGTTCAAATTTTCAATCCTTAATAAAATACTTTCTAATCATTTATTCAAGTTCAAATACATTTTTGTGTACTTGAAGTGGATGACACTTGATGCTAATACAGTTTTTTAATTATTGATTCATTCGTTAAATTAAAAAATGAATAGATACTAACAAAAATAATAGTCAAACAGCATATATAGAAAAAATCTTTCGTTGGGTTCCTGTAGCACAATGGATAGCGCGTTGCACTTCTAATCCGAAGGTAGTCCGTTCGAATCCCATCTGTGATCGTCTAGTTTCTGTGAATGGGATTGCTTTTTACTATACTATTTTATTAGAATAATTAAATTTAATTAATAAATAAATGGTAACAAACAAAAATAATAGTCTTACATAGAAAGGAAAATGGAAAATTAGAAGGAAAATCGCTTTCTATTTACCACTTTTGCTTGTGATACTGTCATATGTATATACATATTTATATTAATTGTTACTATTTAATAAAATGTAACTAAAATAAAAATTTTCATTGCTCAACTAAGTAGGAAATTGATTAAAATTTTTTTTATATTTTCTTATCAATTTTAATTATAATCAGTCTTTGCAATGCAGCGAGTTACCTTTCATAATAATAATTATTGCTAAAAATACTTATAGGCAGTAATGCAGATATACGGTTATCTTCCTTAGACTCGAACAACAAGCATCCTAGTCTAATGTTTAGATACGCTAATAATTCAAATTATAAATCTCATAACTATAATTTAAACTAGCATTAACACATCAGATTGCTATCTTCCTGCTTGAACGATTCCCTTATATAACTTTAAATAGTAGTTCTACTTTGCATTTATAGCGGCACCTTTGCAGAAAGAGGTTTTCAAATAAAAAAACATATCAAGTATTTCCCCGTAAGAACTAATGGAAGAAGCCGTTACACAAAAGGCGCATTTTTTAAAATTGGAAAATGTCCTTATTTTAGTTAAAAATGTAACATATATATTATTTGCTTATTGTAATGTGTATTTAAAACTTGAAAGCATTTTATAAATATTTTAATTTTCTTTTTTTTAACATGTAAGGATGTTTTTTTTAAATTTCATTCCAGAATATGAAATAAAAATAGAGAGCATATTACAAACAGGGAAAAAATATTAAGAAGTTTATTTAGTTTAAAAGTTTATAACAAAACGTTATATATATATATACTCCTAAGATATAAATAAAAATTAAAATATATTAATAAAAAGTTAATTTTTCTGTATATCTTTCACAGTTTTCTGTATATCTTTATACCAGTTCCTTAACCTAAAAAGAATTTTGAAGGTATATCAGTGTTTCTCTTTGGGTTAGAATATTCTAGAAAAGAATAGTTATAGAAACCAAATGTGAGGAATTTCGTAGCTGTTTCTATTTACTTCCTGTCGACAAGCACAACCTTTGTTAAACCACCAACACAATAATCTGATAATTATAGATTACTTTAGGAAGGTAGATGTTGATAAAATTAGAAAAGGAATGAATTGAATTCCCCGACCACCCTCACCCAGTCATTCTGTTATCAGAGATGGTATAAATTAAATATTAGGGAATTAAAATCGATAAACATTTTTTATATTATTGTAGCGGCGTCTATACGTAAGGACAGAACCCGCGACTTATGGATCCGAAGCCAAATAACATAACCACTAGAGAAAAGAGATCACTTATGTCCGGAGGCTGTTACTGACTTAAGACACCGCTACAGCACTCCCTCAACAGTGAGTTGGTGGATAGGTGAACGAACGATATATTTGTTATGGCGAGCGCGTGAGTTGTTGCTGTGAATTGGTGGTGTTGCGTCAAGTGTCTGACGACTTTAGTTGCTGCGTCACGTAGTTCTGACAACTTTTGATTGCTCTTTTTGCGGATAGATGGAGCCATGACACACCAGTAGGTTGCGATTTACGTAATTCAGTCAAGGTCACCAATGTGGTAGCGCGTATCCGGAAGACAGAACCCGTGACCTATGGATCCGAAGCCGAATAACATAACCACTAGAGAAAAGTGATCACTTCTGTCCGGAGGCTGTTATTGGCTTAAGAAGACACCGCTACATTCTTATAACTGAACCATTTTAGCTCCTAGATTGACAACTATACCTTTTGCAACACTTGAAAACAGTTATATTCTATAGTATATAAGATACTTATTTAATCCATATTTGTGATTGTATAGCTGAGTGGTCACAGTTGATAGCCAATTGTCGGTGATGTTTTATTCGAGTCCAGATTCTAATGAGTGACTTTGGTGACCTAGTGGTCTAGGTAACGGACTCGTAGCCGGCGTGTCATAAGTTCGAGCCGAGAACCGCTAAAGACCCGTCATGCACGTTAGACCTAAAGACCCGAAGGCAATGCACGTTAAATCTGTCTAAGCTCAAACTTCCTCCAAGTGGTGTGGTGTGGAAGTGAGGTGAGGAGGTAGACAGTTCAAGAGTCGTCTTCGTCACTTGACCATGGTTCGATATAAGAGGTCCATTGCCAAAAACCCTCGTGTAGCTGAACAGTGCGACGTTAATATTCACTCACTCACCCAGATTCTAATGAAGACTCTTCGTGAGGAGGAGTGATGCACTTTAAACCTACCCTATCGTAGAATGGGTGTGGCAGTTGAGAGCCCAAGATCAGCGGTCATCCCTATAATTTAATAATGGTTCTAAATTATAAGGTCTGTTGTCAGTAAACATCATGTTGATACTAGTGCGATGCTGATAAAAATTCAATGTGTAATCCAACTAATTTGTATAAATACATTGGAGAAACTTTGTAAGAGCCTAAGAAAGCTATTAGGTATATTCAAAGTCTTTTTTGAAAAGATATAAACTGTAGAAACTATTCCATTTAATGATTTGTGAATGGCGATAAAACATTTTTTTTGTTTCTAATGGGGAGAGAGATGGCATTTTACCATTGCAGACCTAGTACATTTCTTGGGAGCTGGTATCTCTTTTTAGTGCGGCACCATATAGGTAGATACCAACCGTCGCAGGTAATCTTGAAGCCCAATTTTCACCCCAAAGGGAGGCACTTGAGCTTTGGCAATGCGGAATTGTACTAGAAATTTATTTTTGTCTAAAGCACCCAAACCAAACAAGCACTCAAGGAATCTTTTACGTGCCGCATAATCTTACAGCATGGGTGGTGTTGATTTTTTGCCGAATGAAAATCTATCGACTTGGGCCGGTGTCGAACCCTCAAACTTGGGCGTATGGTGACAAAAGTTTAAGCATAGATGGTATGGTGTATTCGCATAAAAATATTTGTAATTAACTGTAAATTAATAGTTAGATAACTTAAGGTTGTTGAAATAAATTTCAAGATTACGATCGAGTTTGAAAAATTAAAAGCTATAATAGAAATTTCACTTGCTTTTTAGATCATGGATTCTCTCTAATTACTTCAACTATGTGTGCGATGTTTTAATTCAAATAATACTGTAAAAAATTTCCGCTACTTTTTTTCAATCAGGTGTATTGAATCTTGCATGTATATCTCATTTCACATCAAGCAAAATCTAAATATAAGGTGTGATAATTAAATTCCCAGACTGCACATGTCCTAGCCGATAGGCTTGGTGTGAATGAGTGGAAATGGAATAGAGTTAACTTTGACCCCCCCTTCTGGAGCTGATGGCATCTTATTCCACCCTTCTATCTAGCTCGTTATTCCATAATTCTTTTCATCCTTGTTTGAGTAAGTAATTGTCGTGTCGAAATGCCACGATTATGATAAACTTGAAATTCGAGCTGAGCATATATCTGAAATTCCTCGTGACGAACTCCGACTTAATGTTTTAAATTGTTACAAAAAGTGTTTAAAGATATGCATTTCACGCGGGCAAATTTTTAAGTGACACAAATGATTTTTGGAAGGTTGTGAAACTTTTCAAGATGATGAACGTTTCTGGTTGACGTATGTCATCAAGAACTGATGGAAACTTTTTTTTAAAAAAAATAATGAAATCGCGTGAAAAGACCTACGTTTGAGTGTTCGGATGATGTCAAATATTACAAATATTGACAGAGAAACAATTAAAAAATTTTGGGCAAAGAATTTGTATATGGTGAAAGTTTGCACAAAACTGGTACCAAAAATCTTTATCAAGACAACGCCCCGCTGTACATTGCGCTCTCTGTGAAACAGTTCTCGGCGGACAAAGCATACTTGTGTTCGAGCATCCACCGTACTCAAAAGATCTTGCCCCATACAATTTTCACATGTTTCTTAAAGATGAAAAATGCGTTGAAAAGAATGCATTTTCAATCTGTAGATGAGGTGAAGGCAAAAACGACAGGCTTACTGAAGATGATGACACTTAATGTGCCACAGCACTGTTTTGAACGGTGGAAAACTCGTATGCATTGATAGGGAAGGGCAGTTTGTGGAAGAGGTTTAAAGGGTATTTTAACATCGTTTTCAATAAAGATAATTTTTAAGACTAATCCCCGGTTATTTAATTGTCCCACCTCGTATACATAATCATAGCATGGAGAAACGATTTTTTTAGTAAAAAACCATTTATTGAACACTTTAGTCTCAAATTTGTTTGATGCGGAGGCAATTTCTCTCCGTGAGGAAATGAATTAAAAACAGTCTCGTGGAAAAAGAGACTGGATTCTTCGGGTTCTCACATAACACGAAAAAGAAGTAAATAAAACAGATTTATTTTCCCGTTACTCGGAAACACACTGTATCTCCCGCCAGTGATCGATCGAAGCAATAGAGGAGAACAAATGTTTTTCCGCTTTGTTCTCCTGAAAACAAAAACTGGATAAGTAAAAAAAAGGAGTAGGAAAAGAGAAGGAGGAGGAGGGGGTAGTGAAACGAGCTTGAAAATTATCCACTTTTTGTCCACCGCTACTTCTTTTTCTTTCTTTATTTACGCACAGCATTTATTCACTTAATTAATTAATTTATTATTATTTTTTAAAAAATATTTCAATTATTTGGAAAAGATTTGTATGGTAAGAGAAAACTAACAAAAATATAACAGTGGTACTCAAATGTTCCTTTAGTAAGACGAGAAGGGGGAATAGGTAACATTTGCTCAAGCTGTGTATTGAATTATTTGTATAATTAATGATATCTGCCCATGTAATCCTTTTTCGATTAATGTTTTGAATTACGCAATTAATCGTGTTGAATTTGTTAAATATTAATTTGGAATGTTTTAAAATATATAGCTTCAGCAAACGATTTTAATTTCTTGAAAGCTTTTAGTTTTTATTTCGCGTTTGATCTTTTAATTATAGCGCATTATTTTATTCTGGGTGGCAGTAATTGAGTATCGTTGTTTTTGGATTGCTTGTTCCAGTTCTGTGTGACTAAATTAAATATTGTCTCAACCCCTTAACTGATTTGCCCGTACTCCGTACGGGCTACCAAAAACTGACCACAACTGGTTTGCTCGTACGCGGCACGAACCCTGATAGTTTCCTCTTCCTATCTTTGATTTGCACATATTTTAAATTCTTATGAGATTAGTTGTGCTAGTGGTTTTAAGAGATGCAGCTTGTATATCCATGGTACTGAAATACTTCTCATCTGGGATTTTATTTGTGGTGAAAGTGGGAATTTTTCATTGAAGGCAGGAATCTAGATTCTTGAAAACATTCCATAAAGAACAGGGATTGACAAGGCAATGTACAGTTTGTTTCTCGAGAAGAAACGAAAAGGGAAAGATAATCCCAAAAAGCCGATATGATCTCTGTCCCCATTACAACGTAAGACTTAGTATAACACCATGCTTCAAATTGTGTGCCAACACACAAAATCCTCAATCTTTTGTAAAACAGGTATGAACATGAATTTTTTTTTTGTAAGTAAGAGAGAAATTCTTATAAGATTTATGAAACATTCTTCATAGCATGTAGAGTGTGGGGACCCCCCTGGGTTCCACTCTGTACACTAAGATTAATTTGAGGCAAAGAATGACCAGACGCCATTTGTACAATAATAACTAATATTTATTCACTTGATTCAAATATAAAAAAAAAAACTAATGACAAATAGTATCTATATGTCTACGTCAAACGAAAGGGATTTACCTTTAATATTAAATTAAATTACAAAATATGAAATTAATCAATAACTACGCACAATATCAAAAGGGTTTACCGGAATAGGAGGTCTGAGAAATACACGCAACTTGAATTATTAGCTTTCATTAGATGAAACTAATTTTATTAAACTAACGCTTTTGGTAAGCAGTATTAAACTCGAATATATCACCTGGTAGTACTTATGATCTCTTCAGGTATATAAACTTCCTAAGGTTCCTTCGTTGAGTACTAACAGCAACGCTTCACTATTGTAATCCAATTGAATCCTCTAAACGTTGTCACTACTTCTGCTGGCTCAATAGCCTTCATCCCCGCTAACTTACGACGCTCTCCTTAAATACCCTATCTACTTTGCATATCCCGTTTTCTCCTTTTAGAGTTGATTGGAAATATACACGGATTTACAATATCCAAAGACGCCTAAGAATATTAGTGGAAAGGTGCCGTACAGATTCGTCACAAGTGTACTTATAAAAAGCAAACATCTTTGGGTTTTTGTGCTCCACAATTATAAAATAAAAAACACTGTGAAAACTTTAAAATTAAAATTTAAAATAAAATTCTTTCATTTTCATATTCTATTAAGTATGATCTCCCGACAATTAACTATCTTCCTCGATAGCCGAATGAGGGGCTGAGGTAGCCCAGTGGTCAAGGTATCGGATCATGGCAGGCATGTCATGAGTTCGAGCCCAGTACCACTAAAGACCCGCCATGTAGGGCAGCGATGCACGTTAAATCTGTCGAGAGCTGAAAAGTCCTCCCGTTGGAGTGGTGTGGTAGTTAGTAGAGGTGGTGCCAGCTCATGTGTCGTTCACGTCACTTGACCATGGTTCAAAATTATGTGGTCCGTCACCCAAAGCCCTTGTGTAGCTGAACAGTGCGACGTTAATATTCACTCACTCACTCGATAGCCGAATGGTCACGGTCACGAGAAGTCGTGGTTAACCTTATTGTAATCAGGTCCTGAGTTCGAGTCTTGATGTTGGTACCATAGCTTAGGTGTGGTCCTCGTTACTTTAGCATAACTAAATAATGATTAAGTTAAGTAATATAGTAATAAGAGTTCGTTTTTTAGTATCGATATTTGTGATTGCAGTACATCTCAACTAATTTTTCTGACGATGAGACAGGAAATGTAAGCGGACGTCACAAGATTTTCGTTTTTAACAAATAAACAAACACAGATACAAACAAGGCTACTGCGATAGAATTTGTATAATTCTTTGCGATTTCCTATTGAAAGTGATTCCCGAAATTTGATAGACTGAGGAATAAATCAATGGGCACTGCATAGAAAAAGCAGAGTTAAGACCACTTCAGAGATGACCGGGCATCATTGTAGAGCAGGGGTGGCCAATCCAAATGACATTGCGGGTCATTTCGAAAAAACATTAATATACCACGGGTTGCATGTAAAAATATATATCTTTATATTAGATTTGGACCATTACAAACATTTATTGGTGGGAAATTTTAAAATAGTATGTTGTATTATTATTGTTTTTCATATACAGAAACATAGATTATATAATGATAATAATAATGTAATGTGTGTGTGATCAAATAATGTTTAATTTATTTAATTAGTGAGATATTTGTTTCTCTACTCTTTCATTTAGTTCTTTTTTTTTTAGTTTCTCAATGCAGCTATGAGTGAAGTTTCATTTTTACAAGTTTTATACAATCACTTACAATTGCATCGGATATTTAACGCTAAGAATGAATCACATTTTAACAGAGGATGTTGCTTTTTACATAAAGCACACAAACTGCACGAAGTAGTTTCAGCAGAATCGTTTTACGACAGACAACTGAAAGTAAGAAATAGCCCTTAAATAAAAATGCGTGATGCCAAGAGAGGAGAGGCAGAGTGATTTAACTTCGTCTCATAACTTTAAAGAGCGGTGTACAGCAGTGCTTCTCAAACTTTCACTACTGGTGACCCAATTTTTAATCATAATTTTTATCACGCCCTCTCCCCCCTTATACAATAATAATGCGCTTTGTCGCTAAAGCTACCAAATGATCTTAATTATAAAACGTACAAATTCACAAGAAAATATTAAATTTTGTGTATTTGTTACTTTTAATGATATATATTTTAAGCAAATTACTTTTATGTAATAATATTTTAAAGAAATTACTTTTATGTAATAATATTTTAAAGAAATTACTTTTACGTAATAATATTTTAAAGAAATTACTTTTATGTAATATTATTTTAAACAAATTACTTTTATGTAATAATATTTTAAACAAATTACTTTTAATAGGATAATTATCATGTTATTTTTCGTATCTATAATTTTTAAATTGGAACAGATTGCTAAATGATATTTATTTAAAAATTTATTTCTTCCATCATCCATTTCTAAAAGTTTAAATGCCATTAGAAAAATAGTCTAGTCTATGTTGCTCTCTGTCATATCCGTCACAATTAGCATTCTCGCGAACGTTTGCGCAAAACGTGTAATTACAAATGTGGTATTTTTTACCTTTGCAGACCTACATAGCTTATTCCCCAGGAGCTGGTATCACTTTTTAGTGTGGCACTGTATAATAGGCGGTACCAATTGCCACAAATAATTTTGATGCCCAGTTTCCTCCTCAGAGGAAGGCGCCTGAGCTTTGACGATGCAAAATTGAACTTAAGTATTTTTTTTTAAAGAATTTTGGCAGCCAAGCCGGCACTTCAAGGGATTTTTTACATGCCGAATAGTCATACGACATGGCCGTTTATGACCGCTGTCGATTTTCTGATGAAAATCCACCGACATGGGCTGGGGTCGAACCCGCAACCTTAGGTGCAGATGTCCAGCGACAAACTAACTACGCCACCCAGTCGGCACTTGCTGAATTGTAAGGAGAGTAAAACCAAGAGCACGGCAGTGAATGTAAAAATATAAAATGATTTTTTTTAATGAATGCTCATATTATAAATAGATTTAAACGAACTGTAATTGTAATCCTCACAAATTAGCATTTATTACTAATGTTAAATAATGAAAAAGAATGTAAAATTCCGATAAAGAATAATTGGGTTATTTTTAATATTTAAAACGAGAAGACTACAAAATGTTTTAACCCGGGAGCAGACGCGCACTCGATACTAATGGTAATAGTCACGCGGGGTAACGGAGTCCCCCGGAGCTTTTTTTACAATTATTTTTATTGTACACAATAAAAATCACAATTCCAGTGAATAATTTAACTAACAGAAAATATACTTACCTATTTTCTACCTTTTTTTCATTGATAATTTGAGAAAAATTCCAATAGAACCGAATTAAAATGTTTTTAAGGTACGCGACCTTAATAAAGGACACAAATCACAGAAACTTTTCACGAACATTACAGGAATGATATCTACAAGCAAAACTGTCATATTTTGTTTAAATTTTTGTAGTTTGACTCTGTACCCCGCGCGACCGCTTCCGGTTTAAATAAGTAATCAATGTAAAACTATGAATGTTAGTTCTAAAAAGGAATTATATAAAACGTTTTTCATCATGCTTTATATATTTTAGAACACTCATAAAAAATAAATATTGGCCAAATAATCCTTCAAAGTGCTTTCTGTGAGAAGTTATATGTATATAAAAGAGTTATATATATACATATATAACTCTTTCGTATAAGCGCATTATTTACAACTCCCATAAAGGAAAAATCAAGACATAAAAAAGGAACGAACTAGCCATACCAGTAAGTTCGAAGGTCAAACAGATGAATTTTTTATCTTCCTAGAATGTTTCTCTAGGTCTGGGTTTTGTCTTTTCTCTAAAATAGTTTTTTGGTTTAAAAAGAAAACTCAGTAAAAAAAAAATATCTCATCGTGCGATTACAGCAAATCAAACAAATTGTTATGTTTTCTATTTAGTTATAGGATCAGATAGCTAATCAATGTATCGAAATGAAAGCTTTCATGTTTGATGAAGTAATACTAATAAATTCTATCAGTGTAAATGTGTATTTGTTATTATGTTAGAAAGTATTTTCTTACTTAATTACAGTAAATTAATTTTTTTTAAATCTTTTATTTTCGATATGCTCGCGCCCGCCTTGTAGGGTTATCGCGCCCACACTTTGAGAAATACTGGTGTACAGTGCACCTGAGAATATCTTCACATGCTACATCTGGCACGAGCGCCATAGGTTGCCGATGCTTGATGTAGAGCAGGGGTTGGCGGATTCTTCCAGAGTACGGGCTACTTCTAATGTTTCTAAGGTGTTGCGCCTCCCCCCAGTACTTGGGCTTGACCATTCTGATTAAAATTGTTTGTTTCCCTTTCTTGTTTTCGACATGGTACCCGTCTTTTAAAATATGACAAATTACTATGTTTGCAAAAACGCAAATAATACAAAATTGTGAAGTTGTGTGTCGAATGAGCGTTTGCTGGACCGTGGATGTATTCAATGCAGTAAGCAGAGTATATATAAGAACCAATGAATCTGAACCCTACGTATGTACTTTTTTTTTCTCTGTCGAGTTCCGCGCCATTGCGGGACATGTGTGCATCAAAACAAAAACTCAATCCCCTGAAAGCGCGGGGTCGGGAATGTTGTTTCCAATCCCGTGCTATCACGGGAAGCGCTATCATTACCATTTATTCTTCCCTTCAGTTGGATTGTGGGAAAAATTCATTGATACGGTTGGCGTCGCAATGATTGCTTTTTTTCCCCTACAGTTGTAGTGAAGGTGTTAAATGAATGTGCATATCTCGTCTTCACATTTATCAAATAACTTGCTTAAGAAAACACAGTTACATCGATTAAGAAAACCCGATTCTGCAGTCTAGCTGTTCCATAAGATAAATCAGGAGAAGTTTCTACATTAAAGAATTTTTCGATTAGTACAGAGGGAGTTACACACACAGAGTACTGATTAGGATGGAGTCGATTAGTACAGATTGGATGTATTCAATGCAGTAAGCAGAGTATATATAAGAACCGATGAATCTGAAACCGACGTATGTACTCTTTTTTTTCTCTGCCGAGTCCCGATACAGTACAGCGTTTCTCAAACTGTGGGGCGCGCCCCCCTAGAGGGGCATGACAACTCTATGAGGGGGGTGCGAGCATATTGAAAAGTCTAAAGCAAAAGGTTATTTATAAAAAAGATTATTAATTTACTGAAAGTTTACAAACAAAATACATTCTGAGATAATAAAATATAAAATACACATTTGCACTGATGTAATACACTTATAAATATGTCAGTACTGCACAATGTATTCGATAATTAATATAACATTACTAGGTTAAGAACAAGTTTAATAATTACCATTTGTCCCATGGGCTTGTCATACATAAAATTTTTACAAAAAGGAACACTTATCTTGATAATGTGTACGGTTTATAAATAATCTCTTAACAGCCGATTAAAAGCTACGTGATTCGCTTCTCAATGCTGCCGTTTTCCACGTTGGCGCGTGTATGTGATGTATAGAGGGGGGAATGAAAAGGTATAAATATAAATAAGACCTTTTCTGAAATAAGAAAATCTATCACAAACACTGTCAAGGTCTGACGAATCTTTACGGCACTTTTACACTAATACTCTTAGGCGTCTTTGGGCATTGTAAATTCGCGTATATTTCCAATCACCTCTAAAAAAAGAAAATGGGATATGCAAATCGGATAGGGTATTTAAGGAGAGCGTTGTGAGTTAGCTTTAAGAAAGCGATTGAGCCAGGAGCAGTAGTGACGAGATTATGAAGATTCAAGTGGATTAAGAGATTAGAGTATTGCTGTTATTATTCAGCGAAGTAGCCTTAGAAAAATTAATCTACCTGAAGAGAACTACATTACAGCCAGGTGATATACTCTAACTTAGTCTATCTGACCATAAACGTTAATAGATAATAAAGTTAGTTAACTTTAACGAATTTTAATAATTCAAGTTGCGTATATTTCTCGGATCTCCTATTCCGGTAAACCCGTTCCATATTGAGCTTAGTAATTGATTAATTTCATATTTTGTAATTTAATTTAATAGTAAAGGTCCATATCCCTTTGACGTAGACATATAGTTAAATACTCGTATTTGTAATTAGAAGTCTGATATTTTGAACTAAGTGAATAAATATCATTTGTTTTTATACAAATGGAGTCTGGTCATTCTTTGCCTCAAGTTAATCTTAGTGTCCAGGGTGGAACCCCGGGGGATTTCTCACAAAGGTCCTTTTATTGCATTACAAAGTTTTCGGAATAATTTTATGGACAGCAGAGCAGAAAAGACCGTACTTCGGAAAGACGTATATATATATATGTCCGGAGCAATTAACGCTTTGGTTGAGTGAGACGTTTCTCTGTGCCGGTGGTGCTTAAGAGATTAAGGCCGTATTGTAACTTTAGAGTCAATGTACAGTATTATGGATTTCAATACGTTGTTATCGTATAAAAGGGAGGGGGAGCGATGAAAATTATGATTGAAAATTGGGTCGCAAATATTGAAATTTTGAGAAGCACTGGATTAGTACATTGAAAATTGAAATGACGAGACCATGAAAAAATACACTTTATTTTTCAATATTTAATTGGTTATGCTTACAAGTTAATTCTCTTAGTATGAAAACAAATAAGAAATTTAATGTTAAAGAAATTCATTTAATTGTGATACCATATGGGGAAGATGAAAGCAGTCATGGAGTAAGATGCAACAACACCACGGAAAATAAAAAAATAAGACAAACATTACAAAATTAAATGTCAAATAACAATAACTATAGAAAAAGAAAAAAAAAAAACTAAATTCTTTCATAATTAGTTTCCTAAAAACGAATTCTCCTGCTGTTTACAGCAGGCTGAAGTGAGAGTCGACTTCAGCTCTGCACATCCTCATCCTACGGAGATCCTCTGTGTCATCCTCACAGCCTAATTATTAATTGTAGTTGTATTTTATACAATATTATACAGTGTTATAAAATGAAAAAAATTTTTAAGCTCATTTCATTTATTTCTGAATCATGTAGAGTCTTCCCCCAAGTATAGGGGATATAGATGCCGCATACACTTATTGCCTTATTGCTGCAGTGTTATGGTCCTTTCTACATGCTTCATATGTATAACATTATGCGTAACTCACTTATATTGCTGATATCTTATTTAAAATAACAAGCAAGTTTATAAACTTTAAATATGAGGAACGGAATATTATAAAAGTTGTACTCCCCTTTAACGAACACAAAGCTAAAATACACTTTTCTGTGATAAAGTACTTGATATAAATGCAATGTTCTCATCCTCTATAAACATTATTTAGTCACAAAAAATATCTGATCAGGGGCTTTTATTCTTGGGTGGTGGATACACGTTATAGCCACTGCGCATTTACGACATTTAACTTACTTTTCAGGACAGAGAAAATGAATCATTTTACAATAAACTTTTTTTTTATGAAAAATTAACATTTATGCTAATAACTATTTCAATAACAATTAAATGCAAAATAGAAGTGAAATAAAATAATAGAATAATTGTAGAATATAGAATACTTACATAGAATATACATAGAATCAGTGGCACACACAAGGGGCGGGTCCTGGGGGTCCGGACCCCCAAAGCCCTTGATTTTTTTCCGATTGATTATAATTCTAAGTATATAGTACGTAAAATTTAATTAAGTATTTGTTATTAATGATTAATTTCATTAATAAATGCTAATTATTTGTTTAATAATTAGTTTTTTACTGTGTTTTGTTCCCGAAAACCGACAAAATCAAAAGGAGCATGATACGAGAATGGTGAACTTTCGATCCCTTGAAAAATTCATGCGTGAGCCACTGCATAGAATACTTAGAACATACATTGAAATTGGTATGTATCCACAGTTTATATTATATTTAATTTTAGTATAAAAAGTTAGAAATAGAGTAATATTTTTGAAGATTTAAATTAGTTATTTCTCAAATTTGATAACCTATTTACTGTGGAACTTTAAATTATGCAAATGTTTTCTCCGAGCAGAAAAGCTGCAATGAAAGATTTTCGAACCCGAGAATCTTGTACCACATATTGTAAACAAAGTTTGTTTTTATTTCCGACCCTTAACATTCTCACGTGATTCTAAGTGCTCTCTCTCGAGTACAGGAAATAGGTCATTTTTCTGTTCTATGTGGGCAGTGGATAGAGCCTCTATCCACGTATAAAAGCTTTCTAAAAACCTAAATAAAACCTTTTTTTAATTGTTCAATTGCTTAATTCTTTCAGATGAGAGAAGGAAATGTCGAAATTTTTTTCGAAGATCAGAAATTTTATTTATAGTGATCAAAATACAATTTGTAGATTTACACCGAGAAAAACTGTTTTTAACTACCCATCAGAGGACATGAAATGCAAAATAAGATATCGTGCTGCCATCCATATTAATTTTTATGCGTCTTAGCTTCAATTAATGCATATGGATAGACTAAATATCCACCACCCGCTTGGAGAAATTTTTTTTAATATGTGACTAGACATATTAGCCACTGCCCGCTAAAGGGTTAAATGCTCGCAAAATCGAAAAGTAAGGCCGATTAAAGACGATTAATTCAGATGAATTCACAAATCACACTCAATGTTGGACCCGACTCTTCACTCGTGGCTCAAAATTACCATCTATGGACGCATAAAAGTACTATTAATAAACTAACATCTTCCCCCTAATTACCTTAAGTATATTTCTTTTAGTGGGCTATTCTTAGGTCCTAATAAAGGCGGTCACTTCAAAATGCCTCGGTTGTCCACCAGTCGATTGTGATCGACTTAATGCTAAATCCCGGATGTAGAGTGAAGCACGTTTCATTGCGTCCTCAGCATCCAAAAATGAGATTGTCTTCAGTCAAGTGAGGGTCCTGGTGTGATACAGGACTGCCAAATCATGATAAGGAAACTTGTAAATAACGCGAACATTAACATCGGATCTGTTAATGGTTATATTTATAATTGAATAACACAAAGTATATCTAAAAATTATTTTATTTACCGGTACATCTGGTTTTATCTTAAAAGTATATTTCTACAAGAATCTTTTTAAAACTTATCTATTGTCACAAGTTTGATTTTGACTAATCTACAATAAGACCTTTAAATATGGCTCAGTGCATTTTCAGCGACGCGTTTCTGAAAAACGCGTTTGTTTAATACCTGAAGAGGCTTTGCAGAAACGAACGAATAATAAAAAAAATATATATATTCGAGGGAAACCTGATTGGTTCTCCACTTCCCTCAGAATTTTCCTTTTTTCCCTCCCTACTTAAGTGCTTTAAAATTCATAACGCAAACTTTCTCTCCTCTCATCCTCCATCCTACAACGAACGCTCTTGCAATTTCAGACTTTGGAAAAATCTTGGGGAAAATTGAAAGTTTTCTTGGAATTTTTTTCTTCTTTTTCTTCATTTTCTCCCTTTCCCCCTTCCTTTTTGGAGGAAAAAAAATTGTACCAGACGTAAAGAAAACGTTCTTCTTCCCTAAAGTGGGAGGGACAACGCGTAGAAAGTATTAGGGAAGATTTTTAGGGAAAAAAATAAATAAAAATGACTCCAACCTGAACGTAATTCCAATATCGAACCTCTCGTTCATGCATACTAAATGTACTTTTATGCATTTTAGATCGACTTCGATTTTCATTTTTCTTCTCCCAAACAGGTGGTCCGTAACAGTTACGAAAACGAACACTTGGTGCGACAGAAAATAGAATGTCTTTTTAGTACAGAGATTTATAGCTTATATTACAACTTATTTTTTTTCATTGCGGTTGAAATGAATTTTTTACAAATGTTTTTTTTAAATATCAATATAATGATACATAAGTTAAAACTAATCGATTCTTCAAAGAATGAACGTATGAATGTTCTGCCTTTTAATTTCCATTTTAAGGGTTTGGATCTTGGTAAAATCAATGAAAAGTTAGACTGCTCGAACTTTTGCTCAATGTACCGAATTACGATTACTTTTTTCATAAATTTATCATCTTTTTAAACATAAATAACAATCATATAATTACATATACCATAGTGTCCACATAAACCAAAGTTGTCATTGTTATTTTTTTTCTATTTTATTGGAAATTTTTACTTTTTGTAGTTTATCTTTTTAACAAAAATGACTCGAGTTAAGAAAAAAAAATGAAATTTTTAAAATGAAACACAATTGTTTGATTTTAATCATCAATAGACTGTTTACATAAAATTTTAACTATACATTATTTAAATAATTACATTTTTATAAGCATGATACGATGAACAGACAGAAAGATGAATGATATCACGTTCTAAATTATTTTTCTTTGGGTGTATTCTTGGATTTATTTCGATCAAAGCTGCTTTTTCAAGATGAAGAAGTTCATCTATCTCAGCAACGGTTGGTATATGCTGGGTTTGTCGTGTGGCAATCGTTGACGACATGTGATTGTTGAACAACAGGTGAGAAGAACGGCTGACTAAGGTAGCAACTCTTCTAGTATAGCAGCGTTTCTCAAACTGTGGGACGCGCCCCCTTTGAGGGGCGTGATAACTCTACAAGGGGGGCGCGAGCATATTGAAAAGTTGAAAAAAAACTAAAGATCATTCAAAACATTATTAATTTACTGAAAGTAAGCAGACAAAATACTTTCGGACATAATAAAACATCAAATACACATTTACACTGATATAACACACTTATAAAAGTACCTGTACCGTACAATGTATTTTATTGTTAATTTAACAATACTAAGTTAAGAACAAATTGGATAATTACCAGTGACCCCATGGGCTTGTATTAACATTTATCTTGATGATTTGTACGGTTTATAATGAATTCCTTAACTGTCGATTAAAAGTTATGCGGTTTGGTCCCCAATGCCACGGTTTTCCACGTTTATGCGCGTATTTTGATGTTTTATTGGGAGGGGGAGGAGAAAAGGAATAAATAAGCAAAATCCTCTGAAATAAGTGAATCCTTTGCAAAGACTGTCAAGGTTCTTTTATTGTATACCAAAACCTTAGGAATAATTTTATGGATAGCAGTGCATAGAAAAGATCGTTCTTCGGAAAGACGTATATATACGTCCAGATGATTAATGCTTTGGCTGAGCGAGACGTTTATTTACGTCGGTGGCACATAGGAGGTTAAAGTCGTACACACGCACACATACAACATACACACACACACTGTAGCTGTAGTGTAAAAGTATAGTATTATTGAATTCAATACAATGTTATTGAATGGAGGGGGGCGCGATGAAAATGATGATGGAATATTGGGTCGCGATTATTGAAAGTTTGAGAAGCACTGTAGTAGAGCAATGAAAATGTTTTAAATGTTGTGTGCATGTTGCTCACATATTATTCTATTGAAACTAGACAGTAGCTATATCTATATCTATATCTATCTATCTATCTATCTATCTATCTATCTATCTATCTATCTATCTATCTATATATATATATATATATATATATATATATATATATATATATATATATATATAAGCCCTGAGGATAAAGAACAACAACAAGTCAAAAATTTTTAAAACTAGAGGTAGCTTTTAAGTGTACAGCAGCGTTTCTCAAACTGTGGGGTGCACCCCCCTTGGAGGCGTGATAACTCTACGAAAGGGGGGGCTAGCATATTGAGAAGTCTAAAAAAAGATTATTAAAAAAAATTATTAATTTACTGAACTTAAACAAAATAAACATTCTACATAATAAAAAATAAAATACTCATTTACACTGATTTTATATACTTATAAATGCATGACTACTGCACAATGTATTTGATAATTAATTTATCAAAAGTAAGAACAAATTTAATAATTACCAGGGACTCCATGCGCTTGTCATGTATAAAATTATATACACTGGCCTCAAAAAGTTAAGGTACAACCGGGTTTTTGTGTCTAATTTGCAAATGAATGAATGTAGAAACAAAAAATTTGGAGGATATGTGCATTAAATAGTTTTTTATTGAATGCGTCATAGAAATTTGTATAAGTGTATTGCAAAAACGATTTATAACAAAAAAAGCAATCTCTGCGGAAAAGTCCATTCTTGGAGAAAACAGCACATCACAGTGTTATGTGGTAAAATGGCATAAAAACAATACAAAAATGGGTTCTAATAAGGAATGTGTCCACCCCTAACTTGAATGCATTGGCGGCATCGATTTCCCATGCTGTTTATTAAGTTGTCGGACACCGGAATAGGAAGCGAAGACCAGACACAGAGTAAGCCTTGTTTCAGCTCATGTAACGACCTTGGATGAGGATTTAAAGCAGCAACCTCTCTGCCAAGATAGTCCCAAAGATTTTCTATCGGATTCAGGTCTGGAGATCGAGCTGGCCATTCCATTCGTTCCAAACCGTGATCCTCCAGATACTCCTCAACAATCCCAGCTCGGTGAGGTCGTGCATTATCATCCATCAGAATGAAGTCGTTACCAATAGCAGCAGCATATGGGCGGACATATGGATCAAGGATCTCATCCCGATATCTAAGACCAGTTACGGTTCCTCCATGGAACACATGCAGGTCAGTGTGGCCACCGAGCGAGATCCCTGCCCAAACCAGGATTCCACCACCTCTATAACTGCGTCTTTCATCAGTGTTGGATTGATGGTATCTAGTGCGCTGTTCCCTCCAGATCAGTAGATGCCCTGAATCACTCTCCATTGTAAATCTGGACTCGTCTGTGAACAGCACAGAAGCCCATTGTTGCTGCGTCCAAGAAACATGTTCTCTTGCCCAGCATAAGCGGTTCCTTCGCTGTCGTCCGTTGAGGGAAACGCACACAACTGGTCTTCTTGCATACAGACCTGCATTGTGAAGACGATTTCGCACCGTAGTAGCGGAGATTCTTCTTCCTGATGCTTGAAAGTGGTCTGCAACGAGCTGCGGCACAGTAGTGGTTCTTCTCCTTCGTGCCGAAAGAGCTGAAAACGGTCTTCTGCAGGTGTTGTAGATCGTGGTCGGCCTGGAACAGGTCTTCTGGACACAGAATCTTCGGATTGGTATTGATCCCAAAGTCGCTGAACAACACTACGAGACACATTGAGACGTCTAGCAACATCAGCCTGCGACAATCCCATTTCCAACCATCCAACTGCCCGCCACCTTAACGAATTGGGTAAACGACGTCTCTGAGACATTTTCTAAACTCTATTGACTATTGTCACCGAAACTGCCAACAGCTGTTGAAAATCAACACAACTTACACACAAAAGTACGAAAGCTTGATATTTGCATATTTTTCTCTCACTCATAAATATACGTTCTTTTCTATAAAATAAAAGTTGTAGCAATCGTTTTTGCATTAATGTTTTTAAAGTTCGTTATTATCATTCATGTAAACTATGCATTTTATTGTTACTGCCATTTTTTTTATGGTGAGCTTCGAAAAACATGTTGTACCTTAACTTTTTGAGGCCAGTGTATAAAAATTAGCACTTGGTAATTTGTTCGGTTTATAATTAATTCCTTAACTACCGATTAAAAGTGACGCAATTCGCTCCCAATGCCACCGAACACTGTCAAGGTTCTTTTATTGCATTCCATAGTCTTCGGAATAATTTTATGGATAGCGGTGCACAGAAAATATCGTTTTTTGCTAGGACGCAGTGACTCACACAAGGGGGAGTCCTGGGGGTCCGGACCCCCCAAAGCCCTTGATTTTTTTCCGATTGATTATAATTCTACGTATATAGTACGCAAAATTTAATTAAGTATTTGTTATTAATGATTAATTTTATTAATTAAAGCTAATTATTTATTCAACATTTAGTTTTTTACTGTGTTTTGTTCCCGAAAATCGACAAAATCAAAAGGAGCATGATACAAGAATGGTGAACTTTCAACCCCCCTCCCCTGAAAAAATCCCGTGTGTGCTACTGCTAGGACGTATATATACGTTCGGTTAAAATAATACTTTGGATGAGTAAGACGTTTATATACGCCGTTGGCACTTAAGATGTTTAAGTCGTATTCTAGATTTAGCATTTAAGTACAGTATAATTGAGTTCAATACATTGTTATTGTATGGAAGGGGGGCGATGAAAAATTATGATTGACAGTTGGGTCGCAAATATTGAAAGTTTGAAAAGCACTGGTGTACAGTAATGGGTGTATCAAAGGATACGAAAGTATAGTTTAATGTTCCTTGCCTCAAATCCTAACATCAGAGAAAGGGTCAGTAATATTTTAATCTGCAATAAAATAACTTGCATGTAGATAATGTAAGAATCATGCTATCTTTCGCTGTGATGCCACTTAATTCAGATATCATAATCATAGTGTTGTAGAAAACTCCAGTATTCATCTGTAAAAACAGCGTCGTCCACATTCGTCTGTCCACGTCCAATATCCAACATACCGTTACGACCCATATGACTGTGTACAGTCAAAGGTAATCATAGCAATAGACGCTTGGCTGAAATTCCTCTCTGATGCACACGTCGTCAAAATTTATGGATTTACACAGATTGTTATACAACAGAACCTAATTCTTGCCCTAGAATTTTAGATGTTGAAGTGCGGTGATCCGTCACTACCATACTCAAACCATGCCTGACTTCACTGCTGGAGTTAGAAACGAATTCAATTCGTTCCATCGGACCATCTATACCTCCAGCATTTACCAATTCCATATTCGGATTATTGTTCCTTGATATTTCCGATCACCAATTTTTCGGAAAGATAATTCATAATATCTACGAATGATGCAAATTCCGTTTCCATTGGAGAATTCCTTTATAGTGTTGCATTTTGGATGAGGTTAATAGTGTATATAGAAACATCTCTCTCGAACCCTTTTTAAAATTGCAAAATTCTTAAATTTTGAAAGACAAACCTAATCGGAACTGCGAGCAAATTTCTTAATTTTTGGAAACTGGCATTGTAAAAAGTCTGTATAATACCCCCCTTCCTTTATAATTTAAAAGTGAAAAAAGAATTCTAATTTCGATTATCAGAATTTTTTTTTATAAAAGATAGAAATGAGATGTGAAACAAGTGATCAAGAGAATTAGTGTCATACACAGACATCTTTTATCAAAGAAGATAGTATTTTTGATGTGTAACACCTTTCCTCTCGATTGCTGAATTTTGTCGGAGTGATTTCGTCAAAAGGGACGGAAGTTTGTAACAGGAAGTTACGTAAGCGCGCGCTATTTGATTTGACCAATGAGAGCGCGTGGTCGCTACCCTCGTATCAGGGTCCAAGTCTAGTCGCTTTTTTTAATATTGTTAAAGTTAGTATTTCAAAAGATTCGAATTCTTATTCAGGATAAACCTACGATAGTCTCAGGACTCGTTGTGTAAGAAATCTGAGGGTAATATATATGTGTAAACTACATTAATAATTATATTTGCTGTTAGGCGTGTCTGACAAATTTCAACATTCTTAAGGAAATACGAGTAAGTAATAAGGAATTATTCGAATTAAATATTTTAGTGCGTATCTTTTTCATACTTTGGGGTTAATTCCTGTCGCTGTCAATATAATATTTTTAATTGTGATTAAAAAAAGTTTTCTCCTAAAAAAAGCTAACTAATCACCCGGGTAATTTTGATTTTCTCTTATATTTCTAATTTTTAAACATTTACCAAGCTAATTAAATTTTCATGATTTTGTGATTAGCAGAGATGGGTAAATCCAGAGCAGAATATATCCGAAATCCAACTCTAGTAGTTGTTTTTTTATATTGTTAAAGTTAGCATTTCAAAAGATTTGAATTCTAAAACTGGATTTAGTTTTCTTACTCCACTTCGCAAACACCAGCAAGTCTTATTCAGGATAAACTTAGATCCTTACGCTCAATTGTCAAAGTCTCTGGGCTCGTTGTGTATGACATCCGAGGTTATATTTAACTGTATAAACTATATTAATAATTACGTTTACTGTTAAGCCTCTGACAAAGTTCAACATTCTTAAGAAAATACGAGTAAGTAATATGGAATTATTCAAATAAATATTTTAGTGCGTATCTTTTTCATACTTTGAGGTTAATTCCTGTCACTGTCAACGTAATATTTTTAATTGTGATTAAAAATTTTTTCGCTACTATTAAAACTCCTAAATATAGATTTCATTTAAGATATAATTATTCGACAGAAATTTTTTTCCAATCATATTTGATTCAAGACTCAATTCAATCACACTCGAAATCATGGGAAGCGAGTGATAGTTTGTTTGTAAAAGAGCAGAACCACCTTCGGTATATGGTAAAAATACAAAATGCAGCAAATCTTTAATTTTTCGAACCGTTTGATTCGGAGAAATATATATGGCCACCGAAATCCCTGTTTGTCCATTTTCAAGTCTATTGTATCCACTGTTCTCCAAATTGAACAAGAAAAAGTATTTTTGATAAAAAAATTGCATTAGTCCTTGTGTTAAATATATAAAATTTTCATTAAAGATATAACTATTCGATAGAAAATTATTTCCAATCATACTGTATTAATTTTTTTCAGATTTCAGTTACTATTGCGTACTTACCACGATAACATGTCAGATGTTTCACATCATATGCGACTACTGTAAAGCTCGTTTCTTTTTTTAAATCTGTTGGGGTCTATGATGGATAGGGTTAAGCCTTTCCCGTTCCTTTTGTATGTAACTGCAAAGAAATCTAATGGGAATGTATGTTCAGAAATGAAGAAATTATACTTAAGCAAAAAGAATTAATATTCGAAGGAAGAAAAAATACGAAGCATTTTTATATTGGAATAAAAATTACGAACATTCAAAAATATCATAAAAATATGAAATTAAAACTCATGTTTTAATGACTACTATAAGTGTGCTCACGTTTGACTTTTGCCAGTTAAAAATAATTTCATTAATTTTTTTCTTAAACTCCTTACAAAGAATGTATAGAAAACAAAAGTCACTTTAAAACTAAAAACTATCTTTCAACTTTTCGCTTTCTGAGAAGGAAATTGAACGAAAGAATAAACATAAAATTGAATTGTGTATTGTTGAACTATCGATTTTTCAAATTCGTCCTGTTGTGTGCTTAAAAAGTTTTATTGAATAAAGAAAGTTTTCAGTTGTCTCCGACGAATCTCGATTATATTTTACTAATTATACATGTTTACATTAATTTGCATTCTATGCACAACCATATTCACTAACTATCAAAGCACTAATTTATTTAAAGTTAAGTAAAAGACAGTTCTTGTTGTTTTAAATGAATTAATTCCATTCTTTGGCGCTTGGAGAAAGCAATCGATAAGAGGAAAATCCTGGAATTTTATTTCGTTATTCGGTGTCATTCATTAGGCGAAATACGGGAGAGGTGAGTTGTTTTGTGATTGCTTTTAACGCATTCGTAATTAATTTGGAATTCTAAAGAATTCTTGACTCTATATTTACGTTCTCCGACTCCAGCATTCTTGAATTTTGTTCGCTTGATTAAAAATCTTCTGGAGAAGAATCCTAGAATTGTTGGTAGTAGTTTGTTAACGAATCAAAGAGGTGAAGAGCTGATGAAAAATTTGCGAAGGAAATTTAGAAAAGGCATTCCTCAACTCCTTTGATGGGATTTATTTCTATGAAATATGGATGGAATATTTAATTATGATTCGAACGTTTAGAATTTTCTCAGTGTCTTGGCGTTGAATGGCAATAGCTAGAGCCTTACGGTTTTGATTTTCGTTCTTTTCAGCGCACACTTTTGAATAAATTAGAACTTTTAAATACTTCACTTATTTATTTTGAATGAAATCATCTGAGAGAATATGTAATGCTTTGAGTTATTATGTAAATTATTTCTCTAAAAATTTTAATATTTTAAAAAATTTCTCGACCCAGTAATAATTTGAATTTTATTCTCAGCAACACTTCTCACTTCCAAATTTAAATTGTGCTTTTTATGCATATGTGATGTATTTTAAAGTAACTCGAAAGTAGATCCCCCCCCCACACAAATATACATTATAAATTATAAAAGTATTTTTTATTCCTCAACATACATTCAAAAATTTCAATTTGCAATTTTTCATTTGACTATTTTAAATATTTATTAGATTTTAACTTCTAAAAGCTCTTTCTGAGCAAAACACCCACACACAAAAAGTTACATCTTTGGTTTATTTATTGATTTCGGAGTAATCTTAAAATACGAAAAAAAAATTAATGAGATTCTCTGTTTCATTCATATATATTTTAAAATATGAACTTACTTGACCTAGAATTTATTTGATCATATCTATATATATATATATATATATATATATAAATGGATGTTGATGAAATCGCTTTATTCTAACACCGTTCAACCGATTACTATGAAAATTGGCATGTATATGTATTTTTTTTTGTGGAGAAGGGCTTTGTGCTATACTTTTTGTTGCAGCTTCCCACCAGACGATAATACAACATATCAACTTCTGGACCGTTCAATCGATCGCCAAGTTGATTATTGGTTGGTATTACACACCCAGATATAAATTATTTGCACTATTTTAAGCGTTCGTTACACAAAATTTGCAACAATATGTTACTTTTGCTGAGCAGAGTTCAGCTTAGGAAGGTGTTTTCAAAAATAGACCCATAAGAGAGTTACGGGACGTTTTAACTACAATAAAAAATCCTTTTTATCAGTTAATAGATCTACAGACTTAAAATTTAACAAATATGGGTCTTTTTGTTCAGCCGAGATATGCAAAAAGAGAGCAGATATGCAGCCGAGATATGCAATTCACGTAAAATTAACTCATTAAAATCTTCTTAATCCTTCAATCTGTAATGTTTAATTTTTTCCCTTCACCCGCGCGAAGAACGGGTATAACAGCTTGTTTAGTGTAAAACTAAAATTTGATAAAGATTTTAAACATTTTCTTATGACTCAATGAACTCTTACATAAATAAATAAATGAACAACAGATTTCAAAATTAAAATATGAACTAGAAGAAGAAACTGAGAAAATTTAAAAACGACATGCATATATTGATATATTTTACATCTATTTAGACGAATTTTGTAGATGGTAATTGTCATAGAAGGGAAAGATCTACATTCACTGAAAATAGAACCTTTTTGATGATAATGCTTGTTAAAATTTTCGAATTGTGAAAGAACATAACTTATGAAAATGGATATCTAAAGTTATTAATTTTTGAAGGTAAAACAATTTAATTATCTTATGTCGTTAAGTTATTTTTATTCTTAAATGAAATCAGGGGCGTAACGTACACCCTTGCACAGGATTCTAGGGGGCACAAAACCTGACTTTTCAGAGGTGCAACAGAAATCGTTTGACAGAAATAAAATAGTTTTATAAATATTATAATAGCAAACATTTTAAATAACGCCTCGAATTAAGAATATTTATTTTGTGAACTAAATAAAAATAATAGCTACGTTTTCGTAATTTTTTCAAGCCTTCTTATTTTGGCAATAAGAAAAACTGACACGTGTGTGCCTTTAATAAGAAGCAAAACGAGTGATTTCATTTTAAAAAATGGGGGGAAACTATTGTTAATATATATATAAAATCGTTGTAACAAGGTAACAAGAAAGCAACTTCAAGTTCTGAGTGGTTTGAAAGAAAAATTAACTGTGAAAATTAAAACAATGAGAAAAGTGGCCATAAACAGGGGGGGGACCCCTGAAGGAAACAAAAAGGCTTATCCCGAGAAGTATTAGAAACACATTAGAAAAAATTCTCAGATATCTTATGATTTTTATTGAGTATTGTTATTTTTGAAGTCTATTAAAATTGATGCTCTATTCATCAAGACGTTTGATTATTTCTTTTGCTCAATTCATTTTATCGAACATCTATGTAGTTTTATATAAACAAATAAAATATTCTCGAGAAATAAAAATGAATTAATTTTCATTCTTATTTCCTGAAATATTTTTGCTGAACATACTGTATGCTAAGGTGACCAGTTTTTTTACAGTGAAAAGGAAGACGAACGAGCGCGAAAAACTTGAGAAAAATTTACAACTTAAATATATGAAACATTTTAAATAAAAATACGCTAATTACGCTTGCATTCCTTTTAATTATTTACTTAAATGAGTATTTTACCACTGAATAATTTTTTGTCAATATATTATTTTCTAATACATTGGAAATTAAGGAGCAAAATACATCTTTCAAACTAAATTTTACTGTAAGTACTGCAGCTGAAATATCAACATTCAATCTTGATTTATCACTTGCCCAAAAATCACAACCAACTGAAAAAACTCTTTCAACTGCAGCATTAGTTCTAGGGCAGCACAACGTAAATTCAACAAAAATAACTAAATCATCATATGGAAAGTTTTTATTTTTGTGAAATGGTTAAGTATTTCCTTCCATCTTTGATCAATTAAAGCAAGCTGATTTTATATTATTTCAATTTATTAGAATTTAAAAATACATTCAGTCTTCTAATTTCTTCAAACAAACAATTGTCATTGATTTTAATCTCAGTCATTTCTTTCGATAGGAACTCAACACAATTTTCTATATCTGCCCAATTTACTTGCGATGAAGTCAAAAAGCACCATTGAAGACTTATTTCCTATGATATTTGTTTCAGACCATTCTTCGACATATTAGAAATATGTTTGGTTCAACTCTAAAGTAAGACAAGTAGGAGGACACTTTTTGAGAAAGGACATAACTTATAAAAAGAGGACTGTCCTCCCCAAAGGAGGACGGTTGGTCATCTTATGTGTGCTCTAAATCTATAAAAACAAAATAAAACATATTTTTACAATGATATTTTCACACATTATTTATGAATATGAGCAAAGTTTATTTTTTTGCAGATCATACTTTCAGCTGTCGTCTCGTTTTTATCAGACATTCAAATTATGTTCATATGAATTCCTCTTAATAAGTCCTCAAAGATTCAAAAGTATAGTTTGATTTTTTTTATAAAAAAAGGACAGTTTTTATAATTTTCTAAATTTTTTTATTGCAATTGGATAAAATGGCTATTACTGTTATCACCTATACCTGTGTAAAAGAAATTAAAATTATGATGTTAATAAAGTACTTAATGTCTAAAAATAATTTTCTCATTACGGATGTTTATTTTTTCGCGCAACTTATTTTTCATCATGAAATAAATTTCAATTTCGCATTTCAATGACACATCGGCTACAATATCATAAAGATAACCACTTAGCAATCATGTTATCATGTGTTGCTTTAGAGTACAAAGCAAACTAAAAAATAAAATAAAATGCTAACCGACATCGAAAATAATTCCCGTAAGAGATGTCCGTACACTATAACTTACTATTTTGTAGTTTTTTTACAATCTTTAGAGATCTCAGTATTCGTTATTACATGTTATTTATTTATAAAGTTCAAAATTACGTAAGGTGTTCCTTAAGAGATTTTTGTGAAATTCGTCACATTAAGTAATAACCTTTTTTGCTTATTTCAATAAAATCATTCAAAAACTCACTCAAAACTGATTTAATTCATATTTTAAACACTTTTCATAAATGTTCAATACCTACATGAAAAAAATAACACAATGGAAGGCTTTATTTTAAAATAGAAGACTCAAAAAAGTCAGACAGCTCTGAGAATTTCTATTCTTACGTTCTTTTTCCACGCGAAATAATTTTTTTCTTTCTATTTAACTCTGGTTTCCTTGATCAATATCCTTGATTAAGATGCTAGTTCATCCGCTTCCCCACGATGGAAAGTAATAAAAGAATTAAATACAATACCGGCAGTTTATTAAAAGAAATTTTTAACTCTTAAAGCATACCACTTTAAACGTTGAACTTCTATTAACACCGCAGGAAATATTCTCTTCATTAAATGAACTCATTTCCCCCCCTCCAGCATTGTGTTAAATTTGAGGGGAAAAAAATCCCCTAAAGGGACAGAAAAAAATAAAAAAAGGGGAAATCGACTTCATATATTGCATACTATACCTCGGGGACTATTTCAATTAAACAGCTCTTTATGGCCGCAAAGGGCTAATTTATACTGCTAATAGTCTTTTTGTAATCGAGAGAGTTAGGATTTTCCTGAGTAAATTAATTCTGCGATAATTGAAATGAACAGCAATGGGTAAATCATGAGGAAATATTCTTGGATGTTTATGACCGATTTTCCAAAATGGCGGCTGAAGCAGAATGTTTCCCGAAGGCAAAAGGAAAATCGTTTGGTTTGAAGAAGTAAAATTAAAAGTTCTCATTAGAAAAAGGTTAACTTTTAAGCAGAAAGAGATATCGTTAAGTAAAGTATGCAAATGCTGTAAAAGATTTGACGTTTTGGTTTTCAACTCTCTAGTCTAGTCTCTTTTTTTTTTTTGTTACTTTTACAACTCCATTAGTTAAAGTTGGAAATAAGATATTTTCGTTCTGTTGTTTATTACTTCCTCTTCATGTAAATAATAAATGATTAAAGTATTTGTGAAAGATCGCTGAAACTCTCCCAAGTAATTCAATACTTTATTTGAGTTATTTAAACTATTCTGATTTTTCTGTCTGGAATTTTATATTTTCTAAGACTTTAAACACACAGTCAGTTCAGACAAGAATTTTTAAATTATGTTTCTTATTCTACTTCAACAAATTATTTTTTTAGTTTACGTAAATGCAAATTTTTAAAAAAGTGCGCTATTAATTCTGAGAAGATTTTAGATTTTATTTTAAATTAATTATAAGAATTGTGACACAGATGTCTGTATAAAATAAATTTCTTTAAAACTAATTTAAAAAAATAGTTAAGCACAGGGTTTTAAAAAGCATATTGAAATTTATGTTTGAGCTAATGAGATGTGTTTGTTTTCTACAAAGAAATACATTGAATTTTTGCACCACAGCTTACTGGAAAATTTTCTCGGAAAATTAGCGAAATTTATCATTTGAAATTTGTGTGTGAATTACATTAAAAAAACTATTATGATCGATTAAATAGAAATCAAATTAAAGCCTTTATGGATTGAAATAGTTTTAAAATATTTAAATTATATTTATTTTATCTGTATGTTTTTATTTAACTGTTGCTTTATTCGCTGTTCGTTAAATCTTTAAAAAAACTTACTGTTGTTTTTTAATAAAAATTTTTCCTTTTTTTACCATTCAATATTTTCAAAAAATCGTATTCAGGTGACTACGTTCGAAAGCGTTGTCACCGCATAAAAGAATCTTTTTTAATTTTAAGCCTCATTAATGAATTAGAATATGCGACCAATTTGTGATTGACGTTCACCACTATCTAATCTTCTAATCACTTGAAGTTTAGTTTCTAGTGAAATACTTTTTTTATGCTTTATTTTCGTGCTTTTTATTATCACCCATGATAAAAACTAAACATCATAATATAATATTTGTCACTATAGCAATCGTTAATTTATATAAATTTATACTTACAATAACGTCAACAAATGTTTGAAACGATAAAAATGCTTTCGCATAATACCACTGGAAAGAAGAAACACAGATAAACTGCTTCGGATATCGGGAAGCCTAACGCTGTTTGCTATTTCGGGGAATCCCACAATTCAAATAAAAGAGCGTTAAACCGAAACAGCGTTAAGCGGGGTCTTACTGTATTTTGTCTATATATAGCTAAAACTTCTCTACAGTGCTTAAAGTAGGGTTTTTTGAAAAATTCCCAATATTTTCAAAGTTATTTTTATTTGAAATAATAACCAATTGAAAAGACATTTTTTGTTAAAATTACTCTACTCTCTCTCTCTGATAAATTAAAATATGAATAAATCCACTTCTAAATTATAAATCTTAAAAATTCTTAGTTTGGGCTCTATATAGAAGAGTGCTATAGAAGCAGTTTTCATGGAAGAGAAGGAGGTTTTGAAAATCTGTCATTCTTTCTTCATTTTTTTGCCAAAAAGTTGCATTTAAATATATTTTTTTTAATAATATTCTTAAAACAATTTTAAATGTGCATTCTAATTCAACTGATCCTAAATATAAAAAAAGTTTTTCATTGATTCACTTTTTCAAAATAATGGTTTCGAACGCGTAGTCGCCTTAATTGTAATAACTCTTACCTTACTACAATACTTCTCAAACTTTCAATATTTGCGACCCAACTGTCAATCATAATTTTTTATCATCGTCTTTTTCTCATACAATAAGAATGTATTGAATACAATAATAACATACTTTGACGGAAAAGCTACAACTTAAGGTATCCGACTACGTCCGGAACCGTGATTTTAAAAAAGCGCATAAATGGATAATTTTCATGATGTTTAGTGTCACTCAGATTAGAATACATGCATAAAATTGTTTTAAGGACATTTTGACACAAAAATTTTTATTTAAATATAATATTTTGGCAGAAAATTAACTGAAGAATAATCTTTTTTTCCAAATGTTCTCCTTTTGTGAAAAATGGTTCTATTATAATATTTAGCCTGTAATATATAGCTCAGACCTCAATGGACCTACAGAGGCTCAACTAGAATTTTTGAAATATATACCTTGGAAGTGGGATTATTCATATTTTACGACAACAGAGGGGAGCAATTTTAAGAAAAAAAAGCGAATAATTATTTCAATTGGTGGTAACTCTGAAAATAATGTGAATTTTTCAAAAATTCTAGTTGAGCCTCTGTAGAGAGGTCTGAGCTATATACAGGCAAAATATTATTATAATAAAACCATTTTTCACAAAAGGAGAACATTTGGAAAAAAGATTATTCTAAGTTAATTTTTTGCCAAAATATATTTAAATAATTTTTTTTGTCAAAATGTCCTTAAAACAATTCTATGCATGTATTCTAATCTGAGTGACAGTAAATATCATGAAAATCATCCATTTATGCGCTTTTGCAAAATCGCGGTTCCGAACGTAGTCGCATACTTAAGGCGGTCTTCGGTTAATGTTAATAAATAGGACCAGTATTTTGAACATTTTCTCAGATATAAAAGTAATTAAAAATTAATATGATATTCTGGCTTCACTATCCTTTAGATAGCAGAATTTTTTATCATACTTCCCGTTTTTAACCGAGTTTATTCATTCTTTCTGGTATAAAGTGTGTTTCGCGTTTTTTCTCCTATACCGTAATGTTAAATGGGCTATGCTTTCACGTATTGTAACAAAAAGAAAGTATTCATGGAATATTTTGGCATTTTTTAAAACACTATATTGTTAACAGAGGCATGAGTTATAATATTGTAGATTTCCATAGAAATTGAGACATTTTTTCTGTCTGAAAATGTGCTTCGCGTTTAGTTCAAGCTATAGTACTTTTACCGAAGACAGTCTTAATTATGAAATGTACCAGTTACCAAGATAAGTATTAAGTTTTGTATTGTTACTTTTAAGTTATAAATATTTTAAGTAAGTTTTAAGTATAATAGGATAAGTACTATGTTACTTTTCCTTTCTACATTTATTAGGATATTATATTAGTGTTGATGTGTATTTTATTTTGGAAAGCATTTTATCTTGCTCCCTTTCAGTCAATTAATAGATTTTTTTAAATAATCTTTTATTTTTGACTTTTTGATATGTCCGCGTTGCCCACGTATGGTTATCACGCTCCCTGGGGGGGGGCACCCTACAGTTTGAGAATAGCTCTGCCTTACTGGCTTTCTTTAAGTACAAACAAATTATGATTTAAGCACAAATGTAAATGAAGCCTTAAAAATAGTTTTGTTTTTCCATTTCAGATAAACTCTTCGATTGGAAATTTTCAAAATTTTTGATACAATTTACCATGTAAGTAAAAGCAATTTATCCAATTTAGTTAAGATATATTTCTATACGTATATTTTGCAATGAAAATTTGATAAAACAACTTTGTTATAAATGATATTTACGAGTAACCGTTAATCTCTTGAACTAAATGTATAAGTAAAATGTTTCAAAGAAAAATTCAAGACGGATCACAAGATAACAAGATAAGCACGTCATCACAAGATAAGCACGTGTTCTTCATTAAATTCAAAAACTTCATTAGACTTATACTCCTTGTTCTACTTGGAATTTTCAGGTTTGGTTATTTGACCAAGATGTTCAAACATTAAGATTCTCCAAAAAGGTTTTTAAAAATTAAAAAAAAAGAACATTTTATTATACTGTACTCTTAAATCAAATGCAATATATCTATTTATGTACATTATTATTGTTTATAAAAACATACTTTTAAAAATAATTTGCAAAAAAATAAAAGAGTTGGCAACAGCGAAGCACATGAACTAGTCGGCTGGAAACACGTGACTATATTCATGTGACTATGACGCAAGGGCGTAGCTACCGTCGTATCAATCGTATCAATAATACGAATGCCCCGAGCTACAAGGGCCGCAACATGTGTAAGCGAAAATCGTAAATTGTTATCAATATTCCATCGTTTCTCGAACTGTGGGGGCACACACCCTCTAGAGGGGCGTGATAACTCTACGAAGGGAGCGCGAGCATATTGAAAAAACGAAAACAAATGATAATTTTAAAAAAAATTATTAATTTACTGAAAGTAAACAAACAAAATACAATCTGTCATATTAAAAATAAAATACAGATTTACGCTGATATAATACACTTATAAATGTATCAGTACTGCAAAATGTATATTTTATTTTTAATTTAACAATACTAATTTAAGAACAAGTTTAATAATTACCAGTGACCCCATGGGCTATTCATATATAAAATTATATACCAAAATTAGCACTTATCTTAATAATTTTTACGGTTTATAATTAATTCCTTGACGATTAAAAGTTAAACGATTCGCTCCACAATGCCACCGTTTTAGACGTAGGCACGCGTATGTGATGAATGGGGGGTAGGAAGAAAAGGAATAGATAAACAAATCCTCTGAAATAAGTAAATCCTTCGCAAACTCTGTCAAGGTCCTTTTATTGCATTCCAAAATCTTCGGAATAGTTTTGTAGATAGCAGTGGGGTTTTGTAGATACGTCTGGGGTAATTAACGCTTTGGCTGAGAGAAAAATTTATATACACCAATGGCACTTTAGAGGTAAAGTCGTATATATATAAAATATATATATTGCAGCTTTAGTATTAAAGCATAGTATTATTGAATTCAATACATTGTTAGTGTATGGTGGGGGACAACGTGAAAATCATGAATGTACATTGGGTCGCCAATATTGAAAGTTTGAGAAGCACTGCAATGGTATCATTAAGAAAGCCCTCATTTCTAAAAGAGGGCCCATTCAGGACTGCTTACGCCAATGCTATTACGCCACATGCATTTAGTCCATTTATGTATAATTCTCTACTGAGTCAATTTTCTAAAGTATAAACTTATTGGTAAATCCCATGCTTAAAATAGATTCTTTTCATATGGATAATCAGATAAAAAAAATGCCATAACATGCAACTATGTCTAAACAGAAAACCGTAAGCTGAATGCATAAATAGCCTAATTTTATGTTTATTTTTTATAATGTGTAGCATATTTTCATCACTGAAATAATGGGGGTTTGTATTAACAACGTTTTTGCGAACCCATTTTGAAAAAGATTATTGTGTAATTAATCCTTGAAAAAGTCGATTTGTATTCTAAAATTTGATAGTTCTGGTTTTTTTATATAAAGGTGTGGGGAATTAGCAATTAATTATCTCTCATTCAACATCTTCTATCGTTTCTTTGGGTTTTCCAGCAGTTGCTGATTATATATATATAAAACTTAGTTTTAAGTTTACTTACAATTAATTTTTAGTTAGAATATAAGTTTTTTTAGTTGAAATTTTGTGTTTTTTCCGATGTGAGTCATTTTTTAAGTGGAGTGTAGGCTCTATCTCACTTATGAACTAAATGTTGTGTTCGTTAACCACGTAACATATCTATTTAAAAATATTATACGGGTGAAAAAAAATCAATTTTTTTCTTTTAGTTTATGATAAGCTTTATCAGAAACAGCGTTTTTACATTAAAAAATACAGTAAGTATGAAGAGTTTTAGAGAAAACTATAAAAAAATTCCGTTAAAAAGTCCAGATTCATATTAATGCAATCATAATTATCTTATTTGAAACATTTTTTAGTTCTATGAAGTATATTTTATGATAATAAGAATAATTATAATTAAACGGAATCACAATTTTAACCAACTGTGTACTTTTGTGTGATATGTGAAATTATGGTGCCACACATGAAATACAAGGCATTAGTATCGGGATTCTCGCCATACTTTTTTCCTTTTGTGTCATCTCTTTTTCGTCCCAACAATTTTTTCGGTGTGGCAACACGTCCGCTACGATTATATTTATATATGTGTACTAAGATAAAAAATGATCTCCAATCATCTATTACGGATGTATTTTTTGCCCACTAAGGTTGATCAACGAAATATTACGTACCTGCACATTAACTCGGGTTTGTGTTATTAATAAATATTTCAACTCAATGTGTTTGTCCTTTGAGATAGAGTACCAAGAATTAATTACTAATTAATCCTGATACTCAGATTTGTTTAAGTTAATTTATTATTAGAATGAAAGACCCCCCCTCCCTTCCAAAAAAACAAGTATTCACAAACCACACACTTTATTGACAGTATAAAAAACAAATGCAACGATGAAAGCCATTCAATTCTAAGCTATTGTCGTGGACGTCATTTGCTTTCATAAAAACATGTGAATATTACGCTGCAGTTGATAATTCGCATTTGTTGCTGACGTTATATAAGGGAATATTCACAAATCTAAAACTGAATTAACATTGAATACATAAAGTGTAAAAAGATAAAGTGTTAAATCAAAATTTATTTTCATATCAAGGGACCAATCGCAATTGTTTGTATTTTATTTTATGAGAGCCGAGTGGTCATGTTAGCGAATTCATAGCCGTTTTAGTCGTATGATGAATAATTTAGTTAAGCTCTAAGCATAGTTTATGAAAATTTGAGAGAGTAATAAAATAATTATTTATTAAGAATAGTAATATTTGTATGATGACATAAAAATTTTGTTTAAATCAGACATCTCTGAAAGCATGCTGTTTACGACTGGAATATCTTTACGATTTAAATGTTTTATTCATTTATAATTTTTTTCTAAAATAGAATTTTTGATATCTGAATATAAAACCAGTTCTACTATTTAAGTTATATCATTTTTTGAAAATAATATAATTCAAAATATTTTCAGAATGCAATTCATTTAATCTGGAATATAAATGATAAACAAGCATATATTAATGAATATAATTGTTTATATTTTTTCAATCACTCTTTTCCATATTTATAGTAATTTATAATAAAGATATAAAGATAAATAAAAAGACATTTAATTCACGTCTTCATTTTAATTTTTTATCAAAACATTATCAATAGAAGTGATTGGAGTGACACATAGCTAGTTTAAATACTTCCGATTACAAGTTTTATGTCCAAAATATGAAGTTGTTTTTGATACAGAATAGATAAATAAGGGGGATAAAAATTATTAAAACTTATTCAGTTATTCCATGTGTACTGTCTCGCACATTTTCAATTTACTTAATTTAGAAATACGGTATTCAAAATTCACAGTTCCTGTGGAAATATTAGAATTATCTTTTCTTAGAGCTTAAATTATTAAATCTTTACTTTTTAGCAATGCATACATTACTTATAGTAAGTCAAGTAAATAGTCTGATTTAATGAATAGAGTATAGAAATCATTTTAACCCTTTCGTGGGCCATTTATTTCTCTTTTGAATTTCTCTCAGTTTTTTATGTTTTATTAACAATTAAATAATAGCATTTAAGGAAATATATTTTATTTTGCCGAATTTTATGTTTACATTTAAATTTTATAGGTGTGGGAAGAATACTTCCAAAAGAGCCATTCACCATCATAAAGAAAATTAAATTTAATGGTGATTATTTGACACGGAAAGATGAGAAGCATGTTGCAATGCACACTGGGACATCACATCCAGCACGCATGTAGCGAGTCCTCTTTTCTTGTCCCTTTTTGTTACATTTCTTTCATCTTCTATAGTTGGAAACCGTCTTTGGCATATGATTTTCACACTGACTAAGCGCACATCCGGAGTTACACACTTCTTAGCTTAAAAGCTAGCAGGACATCCTTTCCTTTTTCTTGAGGAATATCCGTTTATTAGCTGACCACCTAATACTATTCGGAATGTTATCTGATCTGAACTTCTGTTTCTTTTGTCCACTTACCACAGCATGAAGCTATTTATGATGGCTAGGTCAATAAGAAAATAAAAGATATAGGATGCTCCCATTTTTACAGATCTTCTTATTTGGTATCTTTCTTTTCTTTGACCGAAGCGATTAACCCCTCTCATGGCATCGTTATATACAGCGACAGCTTTTGGACAAGGTACACTTCTTGAGTACCATCTTTTTTTTATCCGATTTACATATATCATAACCGCTGGATTATGCGCAGTAGAACAAAACTAAAGAGAGAACTTAGAACAAAACTAAAGAGAGAACTAATCTTCCCATCGTTATAATAGCAAGCCCAGTTTATTATTATGGTTTTTGCACTTTCCACAGGTGTATTTTGTAAGATCATGTCGATGGGAAGTAATCTTCTCAAAGCCCACGAAAGGGTTAAATACCACATTCTGCTAAACCCTATATTTTACCTGAAAGGTTTGAACTAACCGTTTAAGTTCAACTTACTTTACTTTTAATGAAAATGAATTAGGGCTTTGTGTTGGGATAAATATGTAATCATTTGAAATTCTGCTGTTGTTGTTGCTAATGCCACCTGTCTGACGGTATCAGATCGAGACCCACGAAATTCATCATGGCAAAGGGCTAGTTTGTACGCCTGTCTCTAGCCGTAGGTTTGAGCACCATGTAGGTGACAGTATGATTGGCTCTTTTACACCCAAAATTTGAGGGAGAACACCATGGAAGGGGTTAGAGGCCTACCATCTCTCTTATACTTTCACCAATCTCTCGAGAGGACTTGCGGCTCTATGGCTATTTTGAGTGCCTCCATGCCGCGAAAGCATTATAAATTTACATTCTCCGGGATTCGAACCCAGGCCCTACGGAATAGCAGTCACCGTCGCTAACCGCTGTACCGGATGTGCGGCTCTTAAATTCTTGTGTGATCATTTTATAATCATCTATTAAAAAGGCCTACTAAGCAGAGAATGTACCATTTTAAAATAAATTAACCATTTCCATTTAAAATAATGATATATTTTGGAAAAACATCCTAATCAAAATATCTGTAACAATTTCTATTTTTAAAGCGCAGTACAGGAAACCAGCATTAAAAGAAAAAAATATAATTTATTAAAAAAAATATTCTTTAGGTATAGTATGAAGAAAAATATATATTCTGATTTTTTATTAATTTTTTGCCTTCTATTCGGCATTGTGGAAAGGTTTTGAGGAAGGGTGTTAATGATTTTGTTTGTAGTTTTCATAAAATATTCTACACGATACCCATCAACTTCAATTGTGTATTTCATGTTAATGTATATATTTATTATTTATATAACAAAATGTAATCAGATTTATGTATGTATATATATATATATGTATATATATATGTATATATATATATATGTATATATATATATGTATATATATATATGTATATATATATATGTATATATATATATATATATGTATATATATGTGGGAGACAACAAGGGGTCCAAGACGTTTGTCTTTCTTCTATTTTATTTTAAAACTTAAACAAAAATTAATTAAAAAGGTAGCTATTTTAACAGATAAGTTTGACGATGATATGCAGAAGGTAACGCCTGCTCGCGCACCTCTCTCGTTCTCTCTTCTGCTTCTCTCTTTCATCTCTCTTCAAAGTTCCATAGTTTCAGTTCGTGTTTTAGTTAGCTGCGCCTGCGCGCGAAGATAGCTTTTGGCTGCATGCCACAACGGCCAGCCTGACTGTACGCTGTCCGCAGCGGTACGTCCATGGAGACCAGAGGAGAATCTGAAACATAAAAAAAAAAGACGGAACAGACAAGGACTATACGACAAATAAACAAAGATGTAACATATCATAATTTTGCTGAACTAGACATTTTCTCCATCATGTGAAGGCACCTCTTCGACATCCGGAAGGTTCCACAGGAAAACATTGTGTTTCACAGGCATAAGAACGTCTTTTTTAACAAGTTGATCTTTGGTTGAACGCATCGATATTTTCCTCTCTAGAGTTCTGGACGTCTGTTCAAAACGATTTCTCTTTTTCCTTCGTTTCCACTGCCAGGGCTCAAAGATCCTTCGGAGCAACACAAACCGTCTATATTTACTCTTCATAGGTGAAGGGTTATCAGAACAAGATAAACGTCTGGTTCTCTGACACACAGGAATATCATTTTTCAATTTAATACACATTTTTAACTTAGTACTTTTAATGTTATTGCATTTATAATTCTTAACTAGAGAACTCAAATCATTTCTAGTATTAAAGTTTTTAACATGTGGCAAATCATAACTAGAGTTTTTTTTCACACTTGAAACAGAAACATTTGAATTAAAATGAACACCCAAAGAGGATCCACTTTCACTCAATAAAACATCGCTCTTTGCGTGGCCTAGTTTCTTTATTTCAGAATATACACTGGGATGTATAATAAATTCTTCGGTCAAGGTCGGTGATATTGCCGTTCGAACACTTAGACCGGAAGAGTGTTGATTAAGAGAAAGATTTATCGGTTTAACTTCTACCATACGCTGTTCGCCAAAACATGAACTTAATGTTATTATTTCTTCGGAAGGTGTTTGCACTCTAATTAGTGAGGAATTTAAAACTGGGATCTGGCAACCTGAATCGATCAAGGCTGTTACGGGCTGATTTTCCACAAAAATGTTTACGTATTGTAGTTGTGCAAATTCATCGCTATTTTGTTTTTCGCTCTCGATTTTCAAAGTATTCACGTTTATTCTATTATGGATGTGGTCGTTAGATTCTTTAGGTTTAAAACGCTTCTCACAGTCTCTTGCGTAATGAGATGAATCACCGCATATATAGCAATTTTTATTTTCTTTCAAGATATTGGGGATAGTTCTCTTTAATCTTTGGTTTAAAGTTTTTGTGATCTATTTTTAAAGGGGTCTTGGGTATATCCATAAGTATTAGGAATTTCTTTATGTGATCCGCTTCTAGATGAAATATAAATATCACACTCTTTAGCTAAATCAATAGGCCTAAACCAATCTTCTGCTTCTCGAATGCCAATATGAGTTGCAGTTTCCTTATTTAAAGTTTCAAATAATTTATCAGAAATTATAAGATCACATAGAGATTCAAAGGAATTAACTTTTCTTAACGAACAATAATATATTGGAAGTTTGCCGTCAATCTTGCAGCAAATTGGATGTATGTCTCGCCTGATGATTTTACAGCATTTTTAAATGAGTTTAAACACTCGCGAGGGGTTAATTGGAATTCTCTGAGTACTATAGATTTTAGTTTTCATAGTCATTTAATTCCTCTTCTTTAATATACAATAAGACATTATGAGCTCTTTCGCCCAGAAGATTTATTAAAATTTCAGATTTATATTCGTCATTTCTTTTCTTGGTTAAAAATGCGCGTTCTAATGATTGGAAGAACAGATTAAAATTTTCAGATCTGGTGGGAACAGGAAGAGATAAAGTTTTTATACTTTTTATCATATTTTCTATGTTAGTTTCGAACTGTTTTTCTTCGACTTTAGCTGCAGGATTTAAACTTAATGCTTTATTTTTAGCTAATTGAAGTTCGATTTCTTTTTCTAACTGAGCTAACTGAAGTTTGGCGAGATCAATTTTCTGTTTTTCTAAAGTTGCCTCTCTTTCGTTTCGCGATACTCTCTCATCTATACAGTTTTGAATTAAAGTTTTAACGAAATCTGGATCACTTTCAAATGTACTACTGTTCTCAATTTTAGTCTTTAGTTTAGCAATAGTGTCCGTACTCTCCACAGTACCGTCTAGATCCTCAACAACTCTTATGAGATCCTCTTTAAGAGCGTTTTTATACATTTTAGAAAAATATGGAAAGATCCTACCTTTTTTTTCTGGCTCCCTTGTTGCTCGCACTTACGATGTATCCAATAATTGAAAAAAAATTTCGATTCCACTGTGTGTGATTTCACCTCTTCGCAGGTAATATAGTTGAAATTGTTCGAATTGACACCTCTTCGCAGGTGTTTGTGAGTGGTTCCAACCTCTACACAGGCGGAATTTTCGTCGATGGGTTCCAACCTCTTCACAGGCGGAACGAAGTTTTCGAAAAATGGCGGCGCGTCTCCTCCACGGACGGCTTTTGTTCACGTTCCAAACTTTGGTCAAAATCGAAATTTCTTTCAATCCCGGCCTCTACACAGGCGGAGTATTCATGCTGAGTTCAAACCTCTACACAGGTTGAACGAAGTTTCCAAAAAATGGCGGAACGTCTCCTTCACGGACGCTTTTGTTCATTGTCCAGACTTTGGTTCAAAATCGAAATTTTATCGATCGCGGCCGAGCCCCCATAATTTGTGGGAGACAACAAGGGGTCCAAGACGTTTGTCTTTCTTCTATTTTATTTTTAAACTTAAACAAAAATTAATTAAAAAGGTAGCTATTTTAACAGATAAGTTTGACGATGATATGCAGAAGGTAACGCCTGCTCGCGCACCCCTCTCGTTCTCTCTTCTGCTTCTCTCTTTCATCTCTCTTCAAAGTTCCATAGTTTCAGTTCGTGTTTTAGTTAGCTGCGCCTCCGCGCGAAGATAGCTTTTGGCTGCATGCCACATATATATATATATATATATATATATATATAAAGTTATGGATGTATAAATACTAACATTAAACTTTCAATTGTATTCAAAAACATTTTTATAGCCCTTTCTTCAATTTAAAAAAAACACAATTTGAATTTTTTAAAACAGAATTTATTTACATTTTAAACCCTCGTAACCCTACAACTTAGGAGTCAATTTTCGAAAACTGATTCTTAATTAATTTTTACTGAATAAAAGAAATATGCTTGCCAAATTTGAAGTCTTTAGGTGTTATGGAACAAAAACGGAAATACTTCTCTATAACACCTTCACCCCCTCCTTCCCTTTGAGAGTCAATTTACGCAAAAATTTGTTCTTAAACGTTGACAAAATCAAAAGCTATCACTAAAAGCAGAAATAGTTTTCTAAACATGAGTGGTTTATCCCTACTAGCTGCATATCATATCATTTAGCGAATTTACATACACATAGAAAAAAATTCACTAAAAATAAATTTGAAAGATATTTTGGTGGAAACATGTTTACGGTTCCTTTGAAACATCAGCAAAGATCCTTGGAAATTTGGACGGCGTGGATTTGTAAAAATTAGCCAAAAATATAGAAACGTACAAATTTATACATAACATTTCTTATATAAATTTGAAGCAATTTTTAATTAACTTACCGTAAAATCCGGCGTATAACGCGCACTTTTAATACAAAATAAGACCGAAATTTACGGGTGCGCGTTATACGCCGGGTATAAGAATGATACCCTTAAAAATAAAAAAATAAATAAAAAAAAGAGATGACCTTCTACATATCTCAAAATACAGTTTATTTAAAAGAAATGACATACTTTATGAAAAAGAAGTATGCTATTTCTTCAAAAGTTCGAGGTATAATACCTCGTATAAATGACTTCAAAAGATAAGATCATAGCATACGTAAATTTCAAGCTTCTTCGTAAAATAGGGGGTGCGTGTTATATGGCGAATATACCTGAAAATAAAAAAATACAGCTTGAAAGTATAGGTGCGCGTTATATGCCGGATTTTACGGTAATTGGTTTTATATTTTCCATCGATTATCTGGAAACTTATTACCATTGTTGATTTCATAGTGTATTTTGTCATAATGAAAAAATGAGTTTTGCGTAATAGTAAATAAAATATAACTATTTGGATCTCATAATTAATTCAAGATCCTTCTAACCTGTCATATTTTTTTTCAAACTCTCAATTAACTAAAGCACGGTAAAAAATACCCATGAATGCGGGAAATCTGAAAACCAAAATCATTTTAAAAATTCGCGTACCACATACCTGTTTAAAAGAAAAAAAAAAGAAATTAATTTTCTTTAAAAAAGGAACCAAGCATTTTATTTCCAGCCAAACGCTTCCTTAGTTTTCCAGAAAACAGAATTACTTGGTTGGAAGTTTCAGATAAGCTTACTTCAGGTTGTGAATCGCAAATTAAGTTCGGAAATAATTAATGGCCTGGACGCTACCCACCGACTTTTAATTAAATTAGAAATAAATAATAAATGACAGCTAAAGATAGGAAAAGTACTTTTAGTACTTTTAAAAGAAGCAGTTTAATGATAAAACAAGAATTAAAAAAAATGTTTTTAAGAGAGCCCAGAGAAATACCTCGCCGAATTAAAAAAGCTAACAAATATCAAAACAATGCTGGAGCTACAGTGTTTTGTGTAGGTGGTGTCAAAGTCATGCGTTTCAAGTAAAGACGTTTGTCTTTGCTTTTGTAAGTTTTTATCTCTTTTGAGCTTAATGGTCGCTAATGGATACCATCTTCACGGCTATGGTTATTGATTATATGAAATGAATGATGTCTGGTCTGGAGTTATTGTTTTAAGTTACTTTTTGTATTTCTTTATTTGAAAATGATACCGAGGACTTTTTAGTCTTGCCGTATGGTTTTGGAGGATTTTGGAATATCTTTTTTTCAAAAGAGCTTAGATTATAAAAGGCTAACATCTCTAATTTTTGCTCTTTTTAGTGATGCGTAGAAGTACTTTTTTATACATGTGTGTACCAAAAATAAGAAAATTTTGAAAACTTTTTGTAATACTTTGTTATAATTTTTTCCCCTTTTTCTCCATGCATGTTTTAATTTCTCTCACACTTAAAATTTAAAAGAACAATATCATAACGCTTTTACTTACAACTGTGAATATAAAATAACTGTACTTGTTTAAAGGTATCCCTCCCCCCGACTGATTTTAAATCACCATTTTCATAAAAAAAAAAATCTAAATTTATTTTATAGCCTATTTTTGTAGCCTGTTTAATAATTCTTCTAAGACTATCGTACTTTTAATTCTGAGTCAGTTAGAAAAAAAGTTATAGCTGTTTTTGTTTGAGGTAGTAAGCCCAAATCGAAAAACCGTAGGGGTGAGTTTTAGGTTGATTTTCACCGGCAAAATGCGATTTTTATTCATTTAAAATATTTTAACGAATTCTTTTTATGTTTAGTAAACTTTATTTCACTTTATAAATGTTTTAATAGATATATTTTGCATTAAAATAGGCAACAGTTAACTGATTGCAATGTTGGTTTTGATTTAAACGAATTGCTATCTTTTTATCATTTGTGTTCAATACTAGATCTCTTTAAAACTTTTTTATTAGTACTTTTATATAGAGTTATAGTTATTTTTAATTAAATTAAAGTTATCATGCCAAAAACAAGATCAATGAGGCCAAAAATGAAGAGATTTCCAGAGAGCAGTATTTGTTGGAGAAACGTCGATAGAAATATCAACGGATCTTCCAAATTCAGTCATAATTCTATTAAAAAGACTTATAAGGAACTTTGCGATCAAAACCTCCTGAGAAAATGTCTTCACAGGAAAGCTCAGAACTGCAATGAAAGTCTTAACAATGTCGTGTGGAGGAGTATAACCCGAAAGACAACTTTGTTGAGCAACAAACACTCCGTTTAAGGAATTATATCGTAATAATATACTTTTTAATTCTGGGTTTGCTTGTATATTACCTCTACTTCAAAAGTTGGGAATGAAATTATGTTCTGAAATGAAAGGATATTTTTGGTACCTCGACAAAACGAGAATTTTTGATTCTACGGGGCATTCTAAACCAAATAAGAAACTGTCTCGTAAAAAAAGAAAAGCCCTTCAAAACTGTAAAAGTTTGAAGTATGAGGTTCAGGAAGGCGCAACATACAAATCTGGAGAGTTTTAAAACTTTCCTAAATCATTAAAATTTTTTATTGCAAATATAAACCTTATTTTGCATTTTGTGAAGAATGTTATTTTTGAACATAATGGTTAACGGTAAGAGTGATATTTTTAAAAGTAAATGAAATATTCTTATGAAATTTTTTGAGTTCGTTCTTTGTATTATAATGAATGCTTTCTGCTAAAAGTTAAGGGTAATTTTTCTATTAAGGTATTTTTTATGTAATTTTATATGAAAAAAAAGTTTTTTTAAGAAAATTCTAGGTTTTTTCATCTCGAACACCTGTATTTCATAATTTTACAATAGAATTTGAGCTCTTTTAGTATAAAGCATAGTTAAACGTTAAAGAATTGTATTCCTGCAGACATTTTATTTATTTTTGTGATATATGTTTTTTTAGAGTTGTTTTTGCAAAAGAGCAATTTTTTGTAATGTTTTGGTAGAAATTTCTCAATATTTTGAAAAATACTTTCAAAAACTCTTCTTGCTATATTTTCATAGTTTTGCAACGTACTTAATTAACTAAATGATTATTTAAGTTATATTTTAGAAAAATGTTTCCGAACCCAGTCGGATACCTTAAAAATTAGCTTTATTGAAAACATTTATTTACTTATCCAACCCCCGTCCTTGACTTGACCATTTGACGCCAAGCCTCCCAGTACCGACTGACAATGTCGTCAGTCGAGTATTCATCGAGTCCAGTGCATTGGAATAGGTGGTCGACATCCATTCTGGCATAATTCTTGGCCGCAGAGTGGGCAGGCCAAGCCAGTGGAGGTGTACTCCCAAAAAGTCATGTCCGGTGGTTAAGCGAAAGCGGGCAACCACCCCGGTTCTCTCCAAGTGCATCAGAATTGGAATTACAGTGGCCAGAGTTTCCCATGGCTTTCGAAGGCTCTTGGTTTTGGGGTCAAGGTAGTGTATTTGTCAATGAATGTGGAAATAATGCTCTTTGCTCTTCTGAGAGTCCAGGGGACTTCCGGTTGAGACGACTCGGCTCCCTGCTTCGCTTTTTGGTCAGCTTTCTCATTGCCAGGGATCCCAACATGACTTAGGACCCACTGTAAGAAATGTACAAATACGTTTTAATCCCCTTCAACATGTTTTCCTTCCCTATCAATCCATGGCTGTATACGAGTTTTCCACAATTCAAAGCAGAGCTCCGACTCATTAGCTGTCACCGTCTTCAGTAAGTGTGCCGTTTTTACTTTCACTTCTACAGACTGAAAATGTGTGCCCATCAGTGCGTTTTTCACTTTAAGAAGCAGATAGAAGTCGCATGTTGCGAGATCTGGAGAGTACGGTGGATGCTCGAGTACAGTAACGCGTTTGTCCGCCAAGAACTGTTTTAAAGAGAGAACAATGTGCACCCCCCGAGACGTTGTCTTGGTGCAAAATCCATATGATCTTGCTATGCAGATCTTACCTTTTCTTCCTCACTCTTTCTCTAAGCTTTATCAGGACCTAAATGTAGTACTGCTGATTTACCGTTTGGCTTAGAGGTGCCCATTTAATCATGTTGATGCCGTTAATATCAAACAAAACGATGAGCATCTCATGTTCTTGATGTCACAGATCGGCAAGAACTTTCATCATCTTCAGCAACCTCCTGATCTCCCGAAAATCATTTGTGCCTTTTAAAAATTTAACTATGTGATGTGCAGTTATCCTCAAAAACTCTTTTAACAATTTAAAACAGTTAAGTTAGAATTTTTTTTTTAATTTTACGAAGAATTTAAAATGTATGCTCAGTTCTGTTTTTAAGTTTGTCATGATCGCGGCAACAACGTCTTAGTCTTAGTCAAACACACACACACACACACAAAGATAAAAAAATAAACTGAACTAGATAGAGGTATGGAATATATAAAGTGCCACCAGCACACACACACCGGAAGGGTGAAGGTCAACTATATTTCATTCTCATTCCTTCACAACAAGCTAATGCGCAGCTCTTGAATATTATTGTCTGTGTGTGTTACACCTTGTATAGTTATTATTTAAATATAATTTAAAAGTTGACGCATTGGTTTTCGTTCATTAAAAAAAGAAAATAAGTAAGTTTAATTCAGTGCATTTTTTGACAAAACATATACACAAATATGTTTTTAGTTTAAAAATTTAAGCAAATGATTAAATTGATAAAAGTACCATAAAAAAAGGCCTTTTTATTGCACGATCAGATATGATTTATAAATTGATGGAATTTTTAGAAAACTGTAACTCAAAACAAAAAGGCATTGAACAGTATTAAATTCTTAACACAAAAACAAGATTACTGAAAGTAGTCCCATATTTTAATAGTTTTTAGTGATAACAATAAAGAGCTGTTTGTGTATTTTTCTAAATCAATTTTTTCGTCACTCTAAAATATTATTAATTAATCTGTTTCAAAAAATCTTGTTAAATAATTTAACATAATCCGCAATATCATTTAAAATATACAATTTGGTCAAAAATTTCTATTTTTTACTTCTAAGAAAAATTAAATACATTTTTTTGACAATTTTAAGTTTGTAGCAATCGGATTCTGAAAACTAAATAACTTTTTTTATATCTTTACCACTATAGATTTGATCAAGATACTACAAACATTTTGAAAAATTGACTTTTTTAAAAAAGAAATTCTATTTATGACTTAGCTAAATTTATAGTGAAAAATTGAATGAAATATTTCATAAGTAATGACCTACCGTAATCGGCAAAAATCAAGCTCTGTAAATGGAAGACAGGAAGCCTTGCCATTTTTCTATTTTAAATCGATTCATGGTATACAAATGATACACTTAAGAAAAAAAGTTGATTAAAAACATTAAAGAAGTAATTATTTATCATTTTAAAAAAATTGGACCATGTAAGTCTAAGAAAGAAAGGTCGAAGACAGAGAGAATTTTTTCTGGGACATCGTAGAAATTCTTAACCATGCGTTTACGAAAGACTGAAAACCCCACGAGAGGAAAAATTGATTCAGGATTTCGAGACACTACGAGAGGCTACAGATTCTTAATTTATCTAAGAAAAATTAAGCTGTGTGTTGAATGGTAAAACACTAATGTAAGTTGTATTACACAAATTGCAATGTACTGCTTTTTTCATATTATTTCATTAGTGTTTTTTTCTCTGAGTTTTATTTTTTTAAAATTAGCTCCAGATTTATTCTCTCTCATTTTGTGGCATTTGTAGTATTTGCACTATTAAGTCTTCCACCTAAACCTCTGAGAGAACTCGAGTTTGAATTTATCGCTAATATTTAAAATTTCACTAATTGATTCAGATAAAAATGTCTCTTCTGAAATACAGTATTATAAAATTTAAATTTAGGAATGCAGATCACGGTAATTACAGCAATGAGATCGATTGTTTACTGTCATACCTAGGAGCAATACGAAGGCTATTGACATCAGACCTCGTAATTTTGAATCAATGTCAAGATATTTATTATTTATTTTATTATTTTTCCAACGCCAGTGGTTGGCTTCTTGACTATTTGACGCCGTACCTCCCAGTACAGACTAAAACAACGTCAGTGGGGCATTCACCAAGTCCAGTGCATTGGAGCAGGAGGTTGCCATCCATTCTCGCATGGACATAAGAGCGGGAAGGTTTCATCAGCTGCGAGGCCAAGCCAGTGGATATATACTCCCACAAATTAATATCAGGTGGTTAGGCGAAAGCCGGCAACAGCCTCGGCTCTCTCCTGGTGCTTCGGAGTTGACCCACAGTGGCCAGAGTTTCCCTTGGCTTTCCAAGGCTCTTGGGTTTTTGAGTCACATCTGTATATTTGTCAATGTATGCGGATATAATGCTCTTTGCTCTTCTGAGGGTCAAGGGGACTACCGGTTGGGTCAAGTGACGGTGCTTTTTTATGTGCTCCACTTTTCCTTCCCATTCTTTATTGCGGTCGTGACAATCGAATGATCCTTGTAGCACGGACATGTCTGGTGTTGCTTCTGTCGTGTAGTGTGTTCGAGTATTGGTGCTACTGAAGACCCAACATGCTGGGGGAGGGGGAGGGGTGCACACTAAATCTGTGAAAACTCATGTTAACGTCAAGTAAAAGGTCGGAGAGTGGAATGACAGATGTGATTCTCGTCATTTAACCTGGGTACAAAATTCTAAGATCCGTCGGCAATGGTCTTCGTGTTGCTGCAGAATGGAACATTGATACACAATCAATCAAATACATCGTCTTAATTTTCACACCATATCAATGAGAGGATTTGGAGTTACGATGAATGTAACATAAACCCCTTCTCTGTATAGGTCTTTATTGGTATCTGGAATGGAACCCACAACTCGACTCGCAACAACGTCTGGGTGCTAGCGACTCTGACTAATGGGATACTGCAGCCAATTTAAAATTCGGTTAGTAGAAATTATTGCTGATTGGGCTCACTCACCGTGGTTCCCATATTGATAAAATCTTTAATGCGCAATCTTGCTCTAGAATTATTTTTTTGTTATTTTAACCGATTATTTACCATTGTCCCTTTTTTGGGACGCTTGTTTTTTTTATTTATTTCTATCTAAATAGTGAAACTTTTAGTTTTGGTTGTTGTACCTAAATGTTGTACTGACTACTATAAAAGTTAAAAAGTTAAAATAAAATTTTTTTTACTATAATTAGTTTAATGTTGTAAATGAATTAATTAGCGCATTTTTTAGTTTTGCCCTTGGCAGTATTGTGAGCTTGTGCTGGTAGAAACTATACAACAATGGATAGAAATATTTTTATGTAGATGTGTTTGTTATGAATATACAGATGTCCATGCAACATTAAGTTGATTCTAAAATTCCTAAAATAAGTGCGGTATATTGAGGATTTTGATAACGTATTTGGTCAATGTTCCAAAAAAGGGACGGTCTATGGTTTCTATACCAATGCACAAAGAAACTTGAAAACAGTTTTTCCTTTCATATTTCCTTCATGCTATCATATTCAAGTAGTTTGAATTTGAGAAAATTAAAGAATAGAGTTTTGGCACATATGTAATGAGTTAAGAGTATTAAATAACACAAGAACAAAGCGATAAAACAATGAATTACAAATGTAAGATCGAAAATTATATTCAGACATGAAACCATGGGCTAAATAAAAATATTCCAATAACAGGAAAACGCACACCTATTGTGTAAAAACTATTGATCCCGTGTGCTTCCCAATAAAATTTACTGAAGTGATTCAATCCTGCTCAACCAATCGAGATCGATTCATGGTCTCGACAGCAATGTAGGGTTGACCCCATCAAAAATTAGTGACACGCAGCCCGGCTTTTGAAATGGGCATATTGTGTCAGAAAGCAAAAAAGACCACTAAAAGCACTACTTGCAATCAATGATATCGATTATTTTTTTGTGGTTATTGGGGCTGTCACAGAAAAACATCCTGTTTTGACGGATTGACTTCTATAAGTATTGTTTCCTGATTGGATGCTGTATTGTATCGATATATATATTGCGAGAAAGAGAGAGAGAGAGATCGTTTGTAGAAAAACTAATTTGGATCAGGCGGATTTTTTTTCTGCCTTGAAGCACCTCTACCAACTACATATAGATCGTTTCTCATAGCCGATTGTTACGCTGGTTCTTATTTCTTGTGGATTTTGTTCTTGGTTAATATCTTTATTTATTTGTTTGTTTTAACTAGAGGTGTTTTATTTTTGGCAATCGCGAAAAAACAAAAGAATGTGTTGTTACTGGGGGACTTAATTTGTGTAGTCCAATGTGAGTTAATTTTTTTTCTATTTCTTAAATTTTATTATTATTTTTTTTTCTATTTCTGTTTATTGTTTTTAGTCGAGTGGTGTGGTTGCGAGCTCAGAAAAGGTGGCGTTTTTTTCTGTCATGATGCCACTCAAATCTCGTAGAGCAGCAGTTCTTAAACTGTGGTCCACAGACTCCCAGTGCCATATTAGAAGGTCCTCGAAAGTCTCTCGTTTAATATTAAGGTTACCCTCTTTTTCAGACTCAGAAAGGAGTGGAGAATTCAAATTCAAAGATGTGCCTTTGTAGAAAAGATTACTAAATTGCCCCCCCCGAAAAAAAACAACCCTCAACTAAGACATGAATTTCAATCAAGAATATTAGCTCAATTTTTTTATTGTTTGCAACTACATAGACATTACTACAAAGCAATTTTTTAAAACTAGAACTATTTTTTTTATAAAAAAAAGGATGTATTAAATGGTCTGCAAAAGTAGCACAGACAGTCTTAGGATTATTTAAGAACTTTTAAATTACTCAGTCATGTGTTGGGGGTCAGGGGGGATGTTAAAAATCTTTCTTGGGGGGATCGGCTATTTCAGGCTTATACATAAAGGATGTGGGGACGTGGCGATTGAAAATTGAAAAGTCGCTACTGTAGAGTAAAGGGAATGTTCCACATTAATTCAGTCGAAGCTCCAAACTCACACATTGGTGTAGTGGGAAATTCAGGAAGGAGCCAGTGGAAGAGTTGTCTTCGTCATTTGACCATTGTTCGATATTAAGAAGTACACCATCAACAGCCTTCGTATTTCTTCGAAGTTTACCTTGATAATAAATTAATATAACAGAGGGAACTATCAAATTTGGCGAGGGTTTCATAAAGGTTAATTGGATATGTACACATAATTCAAAAGCGAAAGTGGTTGAATTTATTTTCTATTATAATATGAAGACATAATATTTTGTACCTTAACATTTAATAAACGCCTTTATGGTTCTTATTTCTATACGCCTCTAACACTTGAATATATAGCCATAGTAATTTCAGAATAAAGAGGAATGTATAATTATATAGTTCGGCTATTATACATATATTTGAAAATCTTAAAAAATAAGTAAATGTGGGAAGTTTAGTTTCAGAACAATATAAAATACACAGTCTAGTCACATTAATGCGACTACATATCAAAAGCCAGAATAACCACATTTCGCTGAGCGGACTACTGCGAGACGTGTTGGAAGAGAGTCAATTAGGTTCCTGAAAGTGTTCTCTGAGATGTTGAGCCATGCCGACTCCAGTGCCGTGGCCATTTGCGCTAGATTACGTGGGTGAAGATCTATGTCACAGACAACCCCACCGAGATGGTTTCACAAATTTTCGATTGGGTTTAATTCAGGTGAGTTTGATGGCCAGGAGAGAACGGTAAATTCATCCTGGTGCTCTTCAAACAACGCATGTACACTACCAGCTGTATGACACTTCGCATTGTCCTGTTCGTAGATGCCATCATCCTGAGGAAAACAATGCACATATAGTAGTGGACATGATCCGCAAGGACAGATGCGTGCTTGTATTGATCCATCGTACCTTCCACAATGATGAACGAACCAAGAAAATTCCAGGAAAGCATTTCCCAGTCCTTAATGCTCCCGCCTCTTGCTTCGACCGTTCCGGGAATAGTTGCAGAGTGTTAAATTTTAGAGGTTTCACGCCGTATAAGCCAAGGTTCATCTGTTCGATAGAGTATAAAACGTGATTCAACGGAAAACGTTACGTGTTGCCACTCGGTGGGTGTCCAGTTGCGCTATTGGTGTGCAAGTTCCAGCTTTCGTTGACGATGAACAGCAGTCAGCATAGGTGCATAAACCAGGCCAGATGCAGCAACGTTCGCTGAACAGTAGTTTGGGAGACACTCTTGGTAGACCCTTGGTTCTTCTGGGTGGTCAGTTGGTCAACGTCATTTTTTTACGTCTACTCGCCCAATTGTATCTCCGCAACCGTCATTTACCTTTGTCACCTATGGCTCGTGGTGCACAACATTTGTCACGTCGCTGATTATTGACAGTACCATTTTGCCATGGACGGTATTCTTTTATCACAGTGGTACGCGAACAGTTCACAAACTTAGCCGTTTTGGAAATGCTTCCATCCTTGGCCTGAAAGCCAATGTGATCATGCTCTTTTGGATGTTGGATAAATCACTCCGTTTCTGCATTGCACCAACAATTACAATGTTTTCCGAAGCCCTCACACACCCTTCATATACTCTCATCTGCTTTCTGTGATTGGTTATTTATCCTCAAAATCAAAAGTACGAGGTGGTCACATTAATGTGATTGGAGTTTGTATTACTACTGGTTAATTATTTGGTCGTATTGTTATTAGTAGGGCTCTGTGATTGTTTAATGAGTTATTAGATGAATCCTCATTTAACAGATTGTTGATGGTTTTGAAGTACAAGCAACAGTCTCATACTTGCTTCACTCGATTTCGTGTCATTTCATATGTGTTACGTAAGGAGTCATATTACGTTATTTTTATAATTTTATTTCCAATGGTTTTATAAAAAATATTGTTTCTCTTAACGTTGGTGATCAGATTGTGATGCGATTTTGGATACTTGAAACTGGAAGTATTTCTCCACTTTTTAAGGTGACCTTCAAATATTCTTATCACAGTTTGTGTACGAGGGCTGATTAGAAAAAAAGATTACAAGCCGCAGCATTTGAAAACTACATAGCGTGGAGAAATTTTGTTTCACCATATTAGAAACAAATGGGGCTACTTGTCATATTGCTGGTTTACGGTAGGGCCGTGGGTAGCCTAGTGGTTAGAGCATCGGACTTTAGACCGGAAGGCCTGGGTTCGATGCTCGATGTCACCAAATACCCTCCGAGTGCACACGGAGTACGTGCTCGTTAATCAGTGGGTCCGTAGTCTTGTGGGCTTATTCACGAGCGCAGGAACTGAAGAATATTTCCCTCCCCTTCAGTTCACTTGCAGAAGTTGTGGAGGTGGAGATAGAGGTCGTGTCGCCATCTATCGTCCCTTCGGGGAGTTTCTCCGAGCTTAAATCGCACTGTCACCTGTATGGTGCTCAAGGCCAACGACAGGCGTACCTCTTGCCCATGCCACGATGAATTTCGTGGGCCTCGTTCTGACTACGTCAGACAGGTGGCATTAGCCACAACAACAACAACAACGGGTAGGTTGTGACGAATCTTTACGGAATATTCTTACTAATACTCTTGGAGAATCTTTGGGCAAGCTTTTGCGTTTAATTCACAGCCATCCCTCTCAAGAAGAAACCCTGATATGTAGATTAGTTCGACTATATAAAGTCAGTGTTTTGTAATTGTAAGATAGAAGGAGCTGAGAAACTGTTACGGGACGAAGGGGAGATATAGTTCATTTTCACAGCTTAAGTTAAGAAGGGAGTTTGCCACTGTGTTATATTAGTGGATTGGGAATTGAGAGTCAAAGATAGATCAGGTTAAATTAAATTGATTACTTGTTCACTTAGGGTTTATGCTTTCTTTATATCACTCCTAGGGCATTCACTTGTGGTTTAACTTGTTGATTAGTGGGCTTGTATAACAATAAATAATAATTATTATGGAAGTTTCTGGTCCTACTTTGTTTCCTCCCACACTCTTAGGTAGGCAGGACGGTGAGGATGTCGAAACCCCCAATATGGCAGGGAGCGGCCAGCCAAGTTCTTCAACGACAGTCATCCTGCACACAGCATAGATTTGGCCCCCAGCGATTATATCCTGTTTCCAAGGAGGAAGAAGCACTTTTCCGGCTGATGGTTCTCTTCAAACAGTGCTGTGAAAACATCCGCCGAGACCTGGCTCAATGGGCAGGGACCTGATTTCTACCAAAATGGGTTAAACAAGTTGATTCTGCGTTCTAATAAATGCCTAAACAGACTTGGTGATTATGTTGAAAAGTGATGGACACACACACGTATGCCTCTTAATTCCCTTTTTTATTTTCTGTCTATTGTTAATAAATATTTCTTTATTCGACTTGTAACCTTTTTTTTATCACCCCTTGTATGTTATACCATGAATGTTTATCTAATATATTTTAGGAAAAACATTGGTTTTTTATTATCATAATTTGAAAAGTGTTAAATATTAAAATCAGCAGAATGCATTGCTAACCCAAAAAAGTTTGTACTTTATCTTATATACTAATTAGAATTTTTTTGCTTATTTGTAACTTATACGAATCCACACCGATGATTGTATCACTTCAAAATATTTTAGCACGCTTCGCTGATGATTCGAAGGAGCTGTAAAAATATTCCTGCAGAAAATATTTTTGAATTTTTTTTTTAAACCCTCTTTTTTTTTATTCAATGGCAGAAGTATCGATTCACTTAAGAAAATTGAAAGCGTGATTTTCTTAAGAAATTGATCCGTGCAAACTTCAGATTTCCTTCAGCAGCGATTTTTTGTTTATTATACAATTTTTTTTCTTTAATATTTGAACTGTGATTTAATTTTGTTTTTAACAATAATTAACAAAATTTTTTTTTTAAATTGAAAACAAAATTTATTTTAGATAAATTTGTAGTTTTTAATTAAAATTCAGAAATGGAAGAAAAACAATCAGCAAAAAAGGACCGCTCTTAATTGTAGACCGAAGATGCTCACATGTTGGTAGTCCCAAATGTCTTCATATTTACACACCGAATGAAGATTTGTTTTCACTAATGGGCTGCATTTTGGCAACTAAGCCTTTGTATACACGGCTAGTTCCCCAAATGGGAGCCTTTTTTTGAGGGCACCATCTAGTGGTGACCCCCTCGCTACCAAATTTTTGACGCTTGAATTATTTTTTTAATTTAAGCTCTCGCATTACCATTATTTAATTTTATCGAGAGTACCAGAGCCAAATTTATACTCAAGGGATCTTTTACATGTCGCATAATCATTCGACATGCGTGCCATTGACTCCAGCCGGGATTGAACCCTCAATTTTGGGCTCAAGAAGCGGGCATGATACCTCAAAGCCACCGAATGAAGATAAAAATGTATTGTCTATTCACAAGCAATTGCTTGAAAATTTAAACTGAAATTAGTATTATCTCACTCATGCTGAAGAATTTTTTGGCTTACCAATTATTAATAAAAACATATCTATTTTTGAATTATTTTTTAAATGATTTTGTCTCTTAACTTTATTGTATCAGTTTTCTGATGAGCAGAGAAATACGGTCTAATATTCAACTATATTTATTTTGACTTTTTATTTTTATGTATTATATACTTCTTTCTTTGAAATAATTAATTACAAATTAGACCCCATTAATTTTTTTAAAAAATTCTTCCACATTCAATTTACCCGTTCGATGAACAGGTAGGTCAATTAACATTGAACAATTTTTTAGAGAAAAAAATAATTTGTGTGCCTATATTCGGTAGCTATTAAGTTTTGTTTCTGGTCATATACCATTTCATGATAGACGTTTTTGTTTCATTCCTAACAGTCTCAAATTCAAATTTAACTGCAATTTTAAAGTCAACTTTTTTTTGTTTTTCGCTCACACCAACATACTTGAGGTGAACATACCATGCTTGGATAAAATGTCGAACTTTAACTGAAAGTGAGGAAGATTTATCTTTCTTACTATCACCATTTCATGACCGTGTCACTCTGACCACTGTTCCATATTTAGATCGGAACTCATTGCTATCAGTGCACGATCATGCTCTGTGATCTAATAAGGACAGCATCTGGATCCTGACAGAGAGCAGGAGCTCCATCCAATATTAGAAGAATTGGCCAAAGATTATGGACAGTACTGGTCTGGATATTATTTTCAAATTGGCTAGGTTTGGTCAGAGGAAACAAATGTGTCTCTCCAATGGATACCGTCGCATCTGGCTGTGCCTGGGAACGAGGCCGCTGATGAGCTGGCTGCTGGTAGGGGTCGTGATCTTCCTAACCTCAGTTCCTCTGTCTAGAGCCATTCCGAAATTCACTCCCTTCACAGAGTAAAAATGAATCTGACTTGGCGAAACCCACCTGCTCACCACTGGTACGCAGCTAAGAGTCCTGGCCTATCTCTACAGTGCAAGAGATTCAGGGTTCTTAAGACGGTCTTGGCACGCTTTAGAAGTGGTATGCGTGAAGTTCCCTGTGTGGTATGACCTTTGTGCAGGGGGTAAAGTCTTTCTTTACCTATCCCTGCTCATCTTTTGGACTGCAGGGGCATTTATTTCGCCGGGACAGTTGTTTGGAGATCAAGACCCAGCTTGTGACATTCTTATGTGGAAAGGTCAAATGGACTTGGTGTAGGCCTTCCTACTCCAAGGGGATATGAAACAGCAACCACTATCACCATGAAATATTTTGATTAAGAATATGTACTTGATGTTTTTTTACTTGATATCTAGCACCGGTAACTTAATTTTAGTATATTTTGCATTACATTTCTAATGCTATGGTTATTATACTTAGTATTATAATGAAAGCATTTTCTTACTCTCTAAATTCTTTTCATTGCATCCCAGTACTATAGTCAATTTACAAGGGACGGTTGGCTGGCCTTAAAACTATGTCTAACCCCAAAATCTTAGCTCCTAAAGCTAGAAGTTTGTTATTGTTCTGTGGCCCCGCTGGCCTAGATCACATGCTCGCTGCCAGCGTGTCATGAGTATTACTGAAGACTTGTCGTATAGAGGAGTTGATGCACATTAAATTCGTTCTGACTAAAAGTCCAGCCTTTGGGGTTTGAGTTGTAGTTTGGAGAGTGGGTGCCAACTCGGGTGTCGTCTTCCTCATGGTTCGAAAATACGAAGTCCGTCGCCAAAAGCTCTCGTGTTGCTTTACAGCTCGACGATCATGAGCACTCAATTGCAGTTGTACTAAAAAGGCTATCTTTTTAAAATTATAATTTTACCTATTATGTATTGTTATACTTCTATTTTTGTTTTGTCTCTTTAGATTTTCGGCAATTAAGCATAGATAATTAATATTTTTTATAGACTATTTTTAAGGAAACAAAATAAGTTTTTGCTAATTTTATGTATGCTTTATATATAACTGTTCGAAACCACACACATACACAGAAATTCATTTAACATGTATCAAAATGAACACTGTTAAAGAAAAATTTACGAAACGTGTCTGTGATAGTAGCTATTAAATACTTTTCAATTGTCTACTTACACTAATGAATATAAATTTCAAAAGTATATTATAATAGTGCTTAATTTCTGATAATCCGTATTGGTTTAATATAAAACACACACAAAGATTAAGCGATATTTTATCAACCGATTGATGACCAACCTCTGTCATGAAAAATATATACACCCAGAAGGAAACGAGCTATTATCACGAAACGTGACATGTATGTAGTGATGAGGAGATAAGCAAATGGTAACAAATTTATAACATGTTGTTTTATTCAGAAGATATGGCTTGCAAAAGTTACAAATCAGTAGGTAGTAAGTACACTTCTGGCAGCTATACAAGCCGAAATACGGTGTGGCATGGAATTAATGATAGTCACCTATGACCTCCTACGGAAGATCATGCCATAATCTTTGCAACTGGGAAGTTTTTTCAAGCGTATTCTGGGACGCCTGCAGTTGCTTTCCAGGAACGCCCCACATGGGCTCCATTGGCGAGCCGTCTGGTGATCTGGAAGGCTAAGGAAGTACATCAAATCCTTAAAGATATTCATGGGAGAGTCGTGATGCTGAGCGTTGTCTTGCCAATGTATGGCACCTGGGCGACATGATAGCATAGGCAGTACAGCTGATGTTAAAATCTCGTCCATGTAACTACGTGCCATCAAAGTACTTTAAAGGACGACAAGAAATGACCGAGTGTTCCAACAAATCGCTCTCCACTCTGTCACACCTTATGTAGTTGCCGTATGCCTCTGAACAAAAAATACTGGATGAGACCGGTGTCTTGGCTGCTTCCGCACGCGTATGTGCTAGTCATCAGCAGTGAAACTGAATCAGAATTCATCGCTGTTGACTACACGCATCTAGCTTGCCCGAGGTCAGAGAAAATCCAATCAAGACTGCCTATGATGTGGGGTCAGTGGTAGTCTTAATGTCTTTTTTTACCTACGTCGGCCAGTCGTCCCTGAATGGATTCCCTTGATACCACTGAATGTGTGGAAGGTGGTAAATGATGTCGAATCGATTCTAGTGACATTGTTAGGGAGAACGTGACTGTTTTTAGGATTGCGCAATCATCGCGCGTATTTGAGTTCCTGGGAATTCCTTCTGTTATCCAATGTTGCCAACTACCATATCACTCTGACCGAGGTGAACGCTGATACGTCTGTTTGATTAACCTGCTTCTCTGAGGCTTAGTATACGCCCCCTCTCAAAGTCCGACAATTGTTTGTACTGTCGCCAGTTATATCTCCGAGGCACTCCAGTCATAATATCGTCCAAGTCGACAGATTTCTTTGAATAACCCTATGACACGAGTAATCATGCTGTGGCAACCCTGCGGATGCATATCGTTGAGCCACTTCATCTCAACATACGTCATTCAACTACAAATAATTCTTCCGCAAAGGAGAATCAATTAGCTTCGTAGTTCCCACTTCGATGTCCACGTTGGTTTAATGTTGTTTGTCAGGAAGTTATATTGTTGTAGTTTAAATAATTTTTTTATGCTTTTTCAAAGTTAACCAATTTAAATAAAAAAGTTAAGTTTGTCCTTTAAAATGGCATTTGGTCTTTACTGGAGTCAGAAGTTATTAGTGGCCAAAATGCTTTTAAATTCTACCAGCTGCACGTCTCATATGTACATAGCGCGCTTACCCTTGTCTTGTTGGCGTCGAAATTTTAATCATTTGCCTATCTTTTACCAGACTGTATTCCTGTTAAGATTCGTGATAATAGTTGAATTTCTTCTGGGTGCATATATTTTTTGTGGCAGTGTTTTATAGTAATTTATACGTTATACGAAAGCCAGAAAGAACAGATGTGATTCTATTATGTTTATGTCAAGAACTGGGTGGTTTTTTTCTTGTTGTAATTTTTGTTTATTTCTCTGCATGTTTGTGGAAATGATTTTTCCACATCAAAATTTTGCTAAAGACCAATGCATTCACTTTACAAAATTTTATCCAAAAATGTGACTTTTAAAATTAAATTTATTTATATCATTTTGGTAATTAAAACTATTCTTTCCAAATTTTGCATAGCTTTTTTAAAATAAAAATTAGTGCGTGTGCTTATGAACCCACGATAGAAGTGAAAACTTCTGATTTATTCTGGGCAAGCGAATCTAATTGTAAGGATGTACTACGTTTCTTTTACATTTTCTCATGCGGGCGTTAAGTACTTTGTTTCGTGCCCATTCATCGGTGGGTTTGTTTATTTCATTCATTTTCTGTAAAGGCCTGTCTTTAAACAATTATACATTTATATATGAGTATATACGATTTAAATGTCAATTAGTCTAATCGTTTAAAAATATGCATATGCAAATTACTTTTGTAGATTATATTTATGTAAATGGTATGTTTATATGTGTGTGTGTGTGTGTGTGGCACTTACGTACTATCACAACATTGTCAACGTTCGGGATAGTTCGCCTAGTTGGCAACTCTTACTTCCCATGTGCCGTATGCGCTGAATCGGCAATCATGAACTTCCTTTCATATTATGTCGTCAATACCGTTGTGACAATAACTAAGTACCATTTATATAACTCCGCATACTATGTAAGGCTTGGAAAACTTATATGCCATGAGATTCGTTTACTTTTTTTAAAATTCTCTAAGCAGACAAAAGGAGAGGGTTCGTACCTTTTTCACAATTAATGCTTTTATTTTCTCGTAATTAGTTCTCATCCCTAATATAAACAAAAGTAGTGGCAATTTTCTCACCAAGTAACCTCATTAAAATTCTGATTTTAATTCTTTTGGCACATTTTTGTGCTTATAAATACTCTTTCTATTAAATCAAATTCTTCGATTCACTCGCTGGAGTTGAGTAAAAGTGGGTTGCATGCCTTTAATATTTAAATAAAAAAAATAAAAATTAACAGAAAAAAGTGTGGACGAAATTTTTACTTAATAAAAACACGCGCCTAAAAAGTTTTCAATTCAAAACCAAACAAGCATCGCCGATCTGAGAACGTTTACCGACTGGAGCCGAATAGCACAGCCGAACCTGACGCTTAATTTAATTTCACTCTTTAGCAAAACGCGCCTAAAGGAGTTATCATTTCAAATAGATTGTTAAGGAATTCACGGTAAAAATTGGTGTTTAAAAATAAATAGAAAATAAGACATGATGCTGACACAGAAAAAAAAGACAAAAACGAGTGAGAAAAAAGCATGTTTTAATAAAGGCTGATGGTGAATCATTGGATACACAAAATAGACAAAATTCTTTTTACAAATTCATACTTCATATTTTTTTTCACTTTGTTCTTCTTTACTAATAATTAGCTAATATTTCCTTCTTTTGGATGTGACATTTTATTATCTGATTCGGTACAAATTACACTATTATGTTCTGTATATTAGAAGAGTACTGTAGAATAATACACACATGGAACCAATTCGGCATTGCTCTAAGAATTTTAACAATTGTTTTCGTTTCTTTAAAATTTTTTCTTAAAAAAATACAATCATCATATTATTATGAGTTCTAATAAAACAAGAATAAAAAGGAATTTTTGCACAAACGAATACTGAAATTTTGAACAATTTTGCTTTGGACACAAATTTATGCAAGTTTTATTTTGTATTATAATTTTTTCATTCGAAATTTAAGGTAGTTTAATTGAAAATGCTGTTATATCAGTTAATAAAGATAAGGAAAAAAACTGGGTAGAGGAAATATACGAAGCTAAAAATTCTAAGCGGATTTACTGAGCTATGGTATCAATGACACATATACAGAAAGTTCGAAAGTAATACTTTGTATAATGACATTCAATGTCTTTAGAGTATTCAGTTGAAAAAAATCATCCATATATATTTAAAGAATAGGAGAACTATAACCACTTACGATTGACAAATGATACTTTTAAATGCATTATTGTAATACAAAAGTGCATAAAAACAACATGCCAAAAGAGCACGTAAATATTATTTCGAACATTTAAGAGTAAACACACATACACATAGAACAAACAATCATTGCTTTCATTGAAATTCTTCGAAAAAATTGCCCTAACATAAATCCAGTCGGTTAAAAATAATAATAGGTAATTCACGAATTTTTTTATTGTTTCAAGTATTATGAACTACAACAAACACCTAGATCCTTTAAAAATTCAAGAAAAACAGTGCGACTTAAATCTTGAGCGTCAGTGCAAAAAACTTTGAAATGCTGCTTTCAATGTATGGAATCTTCAGGCTTATTAAATAATGTTCGACTTAAACCAAGAGGCAAAAAGCGCTATATACAAATTTGAAAGGACAAAAAAAAAAGTAAATAGTCAACTTGGCTCTCAACTTGTCAACAATTGTTCTAAATATAGTGTCTTTATCAAAGGATAATGGAAATATGATTAATTTTGTGTTAACTTAATTAACTTTCGCATTTCTTTTTTCATTGCTGCCTCTCTAGGTATTGTTTATCAAATTTATTACAATATATTTAGAAGAGTAAGAGAAATTAGATCGATGTATTATTAAATTTAGAACACCGTCAGGTTCGTAATTGAATAATAAAGTCATTTATTCGAAAAAGATCGAGTGTTTTCTGCTTTTTTTAAAAAGAGAAGCATTAGTTATTTAAAGCTCCACTAAAAAAACTGTAATAAATAGCTTATTATTTAAATTAAGATAAATTTATATACATATATTTAAAAAAAAAACTCTATTTCAAAATGCTATCAGTCAATGTTTTAAAGTTGTCTTGAATAGAAAAATAACACCGGTAAAAAACCGAGTTTTTAAACGTGGGTTTTCTTTCAAACTTCACACTTTGCGTAACAATTTTTTTTAATGTTAAGGGAGAAAGGGAATGTTAATTCTCAAATTGAATTAATTCAATAATTAGTTTAATAATTTAATTTTACGAAGGGATAGATTAATTTGCTGGTTTCGATGTTCAACTGTTTCACATTGTAAACAATTAGGAATTATGAAAAAAATTTAATTCTTTAAATAATTAGTTTTAATCAATTACTTTTTATTAATTATACTTACATTATTATATTACCATCCCAAACAATCATGTATAGAAATTTTCAGCTCAAGTGAGCGCTTTAAAATATTAGAAAAAAGCTTTTAGACTCAAGTCACCAACATGGTCCCCCAGTCATCAAATTTGGTCTCCAAAAAATACCAAAGTGGCTGTATCTGTAATAATTTAAGTAATTAGTTTTAATTAATTAACATGCATTAATTACAGTTAAGTTATCATATTGTCATCCAAAATAATTGTGTATAGAAAATTCCGGCTCAAGTGAGCGCCTTTAAAGTTTTGACTCAGACATAGTTACGATGTGAGAAGAAGAAAACCCATTAATAACTGAATCTCAACGTAATATTTTTTTAACTTATATATATAAATATAACTGAGACTTATACTAATTTTTTTGTATATTTTTATTATCGGAAGAAAAATATATTACACAGTTAAGAAATTTATGTGTAGAATTTCATCGGTATAAAAACAATGGAATTTTGGCATTGATAAATATGTTTAGTATCTATTTCCAATAAAATCTCGATTCAATATTTTTAAAAATTAAATTCTAATTTAATGAAAAAGCGAGCTTTTTTTGGTGCATACTCATGTTAAAAATAGTTTTGTTTGATTGAATATATGTACACCTTTTATAATGGCAAAATATCTTCATTGTCGAATCAATACCTGCTATGTGCAAAAAGTATAAAATTGAGGTTTGAGACTTTAAGATATTTTTATTTCACAACATTCTTGCTGAACATAACAAATTTTTTTAGCAACCGCAGTTTACCATAGAATGCTTAGAGTCACAAAGAAGTCTTTTTAGATGAAAATTTGGATGGTAAACTAGTCACAATAGTTCAAAATCTCGAAAAAGTGCACATAGTACACATTGGTTTGACAACGACGATATTCTATTTTATGATTTTATATTACTTTTAAGCGCATTTTATAAAGAATGATGTGGAAATAACAATAGCAGCAATAATTTTTTTAAATCTTGAAATAAAATCATACAACTACGTTACCAAAACACATAAATTTTTGTAATAACCTTATATACAAAATGTAGAGTTTCAGCTATAGATAAAAGTAACTCTCTTTTAACGAAGAATTTTGTTGCTTTTTATTTATAAAAATAAATTTTCGTTCACAAATCAAGAGCCAGACTAGCTATTAAGCACTTATAATTCATATACTGTATTGAAAGAAGAGGTAAATTATTTTAGGAACCACATTTAATTGATTAGAAACAAATATTAGCGTGAATTTGTCAGAAGTGACTGAAGATACTTTTTTTTTGAGATATAAAATGTGATTTGTTGAATTTGCTAAAAATTACAGTGCAAAATGTGCATTATTTGTTCATTAAATTTCGTGAGCTTTGTGAGTATTAGAAAATCGACTATGGACAACACACATTTACATGACACAACTGATATAAATAATTTTTTCACCGTAATTAATTTTGTTATTATAATACATAAGTACTTGGTTCGTTTTCAAACGCACCCGCCATACTGTATATGGCGAAATAAATCACAATTTTTTTCTCAACACATTCGTCCTGTACAATTCTCATAGCGATTATATATCAGCACTTAGATGGTCAAAGCTTTATGTACAAGTTCTTTCAGTTTTCGCTGAGCTGCTTAGTCAAGAGCTACTATGGCAACAGAATTTCAGAAGATTCACGGTCGTTTGGACACTCAACTAGGTGAACGAAAAGTAACGGTTCTAGAACACGATTCAATAAACAGCATCTAATTAACAAATGAATCTGCTTAGAGTCACATAATAATAATTCCATTAAAAGATTCGTAGACTCAAAATCTAATGATAAGCATCAGATTTTGAACTTTTGTTTGGAATAATGACTCACAAACAGTCAATGGCACTGCACTATCTTTAAGAATGGACCATAGAAAGTGAACGGATTCAAGTGTGAATGAATAGCGAACTGAAACAGATTTTTTCTTTTAGTTCAGCGGTTCTTAAACTTTCGATAGTCGCGGCCTCCCTTTATGTATCAGCCTGACATCGCGGTCCCCCAAGATTTGAACGCCCCTTCTAACAAATGGCTAAGTGATTTAAAGGTTCCTCAATAGTTATAAGACTGCATTTGTTACTTATATTTGCACATATTGTTTCTACTATTTTTTGAAAATATTCGTTCTGGCAATGGCTATGTAGTTGAAAACAATGAAGAAACTGAATATTTTTGATCGAAATGCATGTTTTTGTGAAGTGTTTTTATTTGGGCAATTTAGTGATCTAGTGTAGGAGGGCACTTCTTTCAATTTTTCCACGAGGTCTTTCAGAGTTTGTAAAAGAATTAAATCTTAATATTAAAAGAGACCTTCGCGGACTTCCTAGAAAGCTGCTAGGGGGTCCGTGGACTACAGTTTAAGAACCGCTGTTTTAGCTTAAAACATATATGTCATTAGCACGTCTTCAGATTTCCGATAACATTCAAAATATACGCATGCGCGATGTCGGATATTCCATTCACGAAACAGGGGAATACGAATATTTGTGAAATACATGCAATATATGTTAAAAAAAAGACTCTTCCCTTTCTTGGACTAGTCTAATTAGATTTGGCAAACTTCCAACTGGGATGTCAAGATCTGGAGGCGCGCAGTATATATTGAGAAAAAAACCTGAAAATTGTTGAGGTTTAAAATGCAAAAGAAACATCGAAAACGTATTTTATTTTTTATAGATATTGGAAAATTAAATTGTAAAACTTAACACAGTAAGAAGGAAAAGTTCGGCTTTCTCTTACTAATCCATTTACCATACGTTATTAAACATTAACGCCATATGTACCTCTAGATAAACAAAAACGTTTGCTTTAAAAGCCAGAGCATGACTATTGAAATAAAAAATACATAATTCAGATTACAATAGCAGCAGCTTAACTGAAAGAATGCGTTAAGGTTTTCATTTCCCTTTTTTTTAATCTACTAAGCCTGTGCAAATAACATCGAATGTACAACAGTTTTGCAGAGGCTTTCAAATATATTACAAAATAATCTTAAAATGACGGAAACATAAAAAATATACATGTACATTACATATACAGTGCTTGAAAGGAAAAACCGAAAAAACATTTTCACATCACAGTTTTATGCATTAAGAACACAGATATACACACACATTCTTATGAGAAGAATTTTCCAAGAGTCCATGATTCCATACTTTGCCGTAGTGCTCGATTTCGTGATACAGAATGCATATCACATACTGGACAAATGCTTACTTAGAGTAGAACACGTCAGAGTAAAAGGCTAGTTCGGTTTATTAACAAGTCTATTCAGTTGGCACTAAATCAAAAATTGGCATTTCTGCTACTGTAGAGAATACAGCGTATTTATTAAAAGCACGTAATTTTATTAAAATGTTATTTATATTCAAGAGAGAGAGAGAGCTTTTCTATTGTCATTAGGATCTCTTAAGCGTTTTATGGCGAGTTGCCCAATCCCTACTTTTTTATGCCTAATAGATGTCATAGATAAGCAACACACTTTTTAATGCTGAATCATAACATCTTTTTAAAAAAGCACCAAAAACTATTGCGTTGAATTTAAACCAAGAAGCAGTTTCAATACAAATACAAATAAATACGTTTTTATTAAATCAGCTGGGATATTTGAAAAAAAAAAAAGATGATAAATATTAAATTTTCCAATGGGACTTATGGGAATCGCATTTTAAATTAAAATTTTTCTTTCGGTGCATTTTCTAATTAATTTGATTTAAAGCAACATGTGTGGACCACATGCTACACTTGAACAAGCAAATAATAAATCCTCAGAATTAACATTCAAAAAATGAATCAAATAAGAATACCTATTTGCCATATAAAAGATATTAATAACTATTACTAGTGTAATGAATATTTTAATTATACAAAATGCAGCAATAACTGTCAGAAAATAAAGTATAAATAAGAATACATCGGAATATCCTACATTTTTTATGAAGAACACAAAAATATGACCGAGACATAAGAAATGCATTTAATAAATTTCAACCTAAAATTTAAAAATGAAAAGTAAGTCACGCAAGTTTTATCTTATAAAAATCTTAATAATAATTTTGAAGGTACTAAAAACTATATTCTTCTGATCTGCCACGTAGTCAAACTATTTCATGTCTAAAAAAAAGTAACAAATTCATTTTACAGAAATTAAAAACTCAAAAATTTTAACTCAGACTTTGTTAGAACCTTCCAGCCTTGCACTCGACAGTGACTCGGAAAAGTGTTATTTTTTTTAGTGCAACATACACGACGAGAAACAACGGGCTCTACCTAATGTCCATATAAATGAAACACCTATTCATAAAAGGTTTGAAGCTCATGAGCATGAAATTTTAATGGTTTTTACTGGTCTGTGTTTATTTGAGGCATACCAGTGAATATATAACTGAGAATAAGGCTTTAGCACCCATGATTTAAATTCCCTTGTATGCTTTGGCCTCTGGATTAACCTGGTGTATTTCCCCAGGATATCGTGCAAGATAATTATTTCCCTAAAGAATTGATGTAAAAACAGTTATCTTTGGAAAAAGACATCAAAATGAATAGTTCTTCTCAAACATTACTTTGTCTTATTTGATGGGGTACCTGTCCGGTAAACTAGAATTAATTTTGTGGACAAAGAAAAAATTTGACTCTGTGTGTAGTCATAGTAAATATCGAAGATTTATGCCAGCAAATACTAAGCAGTTTCTGCTTTATTCTGTTCTGATTTTTTTAAAAATAAGAAGATAAAAATGAATTATCAGTAATTACTTGTAATCATCATAAGCAAAGCATGTAAAAAATTTTCATTTATCAAATTTTTTTAAAAAAAATCCAATTTTGTTAATTTTCTCCCAGAACTAAAAATCTTCCAAAGAGAGGGTTTAATACACACGAAAATAAATCTATCCCCGTAAACATTTGTGAAATGCTTAACCAGAATTACAATCTCTGACGTTTTAACTACCCCTAATGTTCGACATCAATTTCAAGATAACTGAACTTCCATCGTATTAATACTCTAATTGTTTTCCTACGCATTGGAATTGTTCATGGCTATCCAATACCATTCCTAAAATAAAAGAAACACAACACCGATGCCAATCAGGATTCGTCGAGGGGTGGGGAGGACAATTTTCCAGTTACTTGGTTGTCTCCAACACAAAACAATTCGATGACGAATTGCCTAATCGTAATCGTAGTCCGAAAATAAATAGTTGTCTTGCTTCAGAAGACGGCGAATAAGAGACGGAGGACTGCCCACCAATTACGAAAGTTCTCACACATTAGGGGCATAGCCAAGATTTTTCCTTTGCAGGAAAAGGTGGATCTCTCTAAAGTTGGGTCGGTCGTGTTCGTTTCTTTGCCAGCATTCTTTCATGAGATCGTAGATTTCCTTTGGGCATCCAGGGGGCTGGGGGAGATAGATTTGGTGGCCGTCGTTGTGGTAGAAGTGGCTGACGTTCTCGATGACTTTGTCATCTACTAAATCCGCATAGGGTTGATGTCTGGCGAAGGTCAGTATCTCCCACATGGTCACCGCGAATGCCCAGACGTCACTTTTGGTTGTAAATTTTCCCTGTGGAAGAAAAATGAATATTTAGTAGTGAACAAATAGTTAGAAATTAAGTTATACTTAAAACATTGCTGTTCAGTTTTTGAAACTTCAGTAATTTGATGCTTTAAGGTATCCGACTACGTTTGGAACCGTGATTTTAAAAAAGTGCCTAAATGGATAATTTTCAGGATATATAGTGTCACTCTTAGATTAGAGAATGCATGTATAAAATTGTTTTAAGGACGTTTTGATAAAAAAAAATATTTAAATACAATATTTCGGCAAAAAAATTAACTTAGAATAACCTTTTTTTAAAAATGTTCTCCGTTTGTGAAAAATGGTTCTCTATTATAATATTATTTTGCCTGTATATAGCTCAGACCTCTGTACAGAGGCTCAACTATGATTTTTGAAAAAATCACATTATTTTTAGAATTACAACCCATTGAAATAATTATCGGCATTTTTTTCTTAAAATTTCTCCCCTCTGTTGTCGTAAAACATGGATAAACCCACTTCTAAGTTATATATTTCAAAAATTCTAGTTGAGCCTCTGTACAGAGGTCTGAGCTATATACAGGGAAAGTATTATTGTAATAGAAGCATTTTTCACAAAAGGAGAATGTCTTGAAAATTGGTCATTCTATGTTCATTTTTTGTCAAAATAATGTACTTAATAGTTTTGTATTGTAATACTATTCTTAAAACAATTTTATATACATTTTCTAATCTAAGTGACACTAAATATCATAAATATTATCCATTTATACGCTTTTGAAAAATCACGGTTCCGAACGCAAGCGTTTAAAAACGGGAGAAATCTTATATAAATTTTAAGAATATTTTTATTTATATTTTCAGAGGAGTAATTGAGACCCTTTTTTATGTTAGGATGGCATTAATCCTTTAACGTTACGACTAAGGCATTAAAATATTTTGACCCTTTCATTTTAGGATCAACTTACAAAAGAGTATACCGTAGAAGAAAAATGGTTTAAACTCTTATACTACACTCATGTCCATAAATTAAGGATAATGAAGTTCAGGCAAAGAAAGAGACAGAAGCAAAACAAATTTGACTTATTTGTAAAGTCTATTTATTAAACAAAAGGTAAAGAGCAAAAGATGCTGTATGTTTGACATAATTAATAACAATTGCGATTTTTACTCGCTGGAGCAAATTTCAAAAAAGAGCCTATTTACAAAAAACAGTATAGAATGGTTAGTATGATGGTTAATACGAAGTATGTCTCCCGGGCGATGCAATACAGGCCTTACAACGCCTAGGCATGCTGAATATCAAATTATCAATTTGATCTTGCGGAATATTACACCACTCATCAAGCAATGCCCTCTGAAGTTCCGGTATACAGGTGGGAGGGAGTTGACGGGCTGCAATTCGTCGTCCAAGCATATCCCACACATGCTCTATCCACATGCTGGCCAATCCATACGGGTGATATCCTCCGATTGAAGGCATTCGTCTACAATATTTGCACGGTGAGGACGGGCGTTGTCATCCATAAAAAGAAATTCAGCACCCATGGCCCCCCGAAACAAACGTACATGTTGTTCCAGAATTACATCCCGATTGATGTGGCCTGTCATCGTTACACTCTGAACATGCAGGTTAGTTCTGGAACCAAGAATAATTCCTCCCCAAACGCGAGCCATCTTGCACCACCGTAACGGTGTCGTTCAATGGTGTTCTCTTGGTTGTAACGGGTACCTGGCGCTCTCCATATTAAAGTCCGGCCAGAATCAGACTGCAAACTAAACCTGGACTCGTCGGAAAACCTCACACCACAATGCATGCTCTCTAGTCCAGGTTAATCGCAGGCGACAGTGAGTTGCGGTAAGTGGAACACATCTGACAGGCCTACGAGCATATAGACCAATGTGCCCTAAGCGTCTGTACACGGTCTGCCTTGAAACTGTCGTACCGGTAGCTGAAGAGAGCTGACGAGACAGGTCTGATGCTGTGCTCCGTCTGTTTCTTTCGACAGTAACTGCCAAATATACCGGTTCTCATTCGGCGTTGTAACTCGGGGGCGACCTGTGCTGTAACATCTACTCACATTATCATCATCTTGGAATCGGTGCCAAAGCCTGGAGATGACACTCTGGGAGATTCCAAGTTCCTCGGATACTTCCAGCTGGGTACGTCCACATTCCAGTCGTCCAATAATTCTACCACGTAAAAAATCATCCAAATGCTTCCTTTGTGCCATAACTATGCGGTTATTGCACTGAAAGGCTTTCAAAGCGTTTGTGAACAATTTTACTTCTTTGCCACCATTTCTTATATACCCCTCTCTTACACTCTCGTCATTGTGACGTACTTTCCGCGCCATCTGGTGGTTTCCTTTTAATTTGCATATTCTTCTTCAAGATGTGTGTGATAATTCTTCACACACACACACACACACACACACACACACACACACACACACACACACACACACACACACACACACACACACACACACACACACACACACACACACACACACACACACACACACACACACACACACACACACACACACACACACACACACACACACACACACACACACACACACACACACACACACACACACACACACACACACACACACACACACACACACACACACACACACACACACACACACACACACACACACACACACACACACACACACACACACACACACACACACACACACACACACACACACACACACACACACACACACACACACACACACGTGAAATTTTTATATTAGAGTTCAATTTCTGTGTGATTTTGAATTATCCTTATTTTATGGACATGAGTGTACATTTTTGTCGCATGATCTTAAAAGTGGTTATTAGCTCAATTGTTGGCCTTATTATAATACCCATGTGACGCTCACTCGATATCTGGGGCTAGGAGCGTTTCTTCAAATTCGTGTCTGCCTCGTAAGCATCATCTTTGGTCAGATGACAAGATCAACACAGCTGGTATCCCACTCCCCACACTACTGTGAACTTCTTCAAAAGTCTGTGTAGTTTTAGCAAAGAAAATAGATAGAGGTATTAATAAATAATCATGAAAATCTCCCGATAAATCAGTTGATGTAAAAAGTAATGCTTTAGAAAGTTTGCAATGTATAACGGAGGTTGAAATTACATTTGAGTAAAAAAACGTTAAAAGAACTAGAACGAGGAAAATATACAATGCAAAAATGTTCAAAGGCAAAAATACAATAACATATTTTGTGGGAGTTGCTTGTCAATATTTAATAGGAAACCGACATATAAAAACAACCTTGATTTTTTTTATTTATAGTTTTCAAATTTGAAATAAGAAAACTCATGATAGAAATTAATTTTTTCTGTACATACAAAGAGTACATGTAACGAATTAATGAGACACACCATTTCAATGTTTTCAAATAAAAATCTCCCCAAAATTGATTACGCTTGAGGAAATCAATTCATTTACGAAATATCAATAAATGACGAAATAAATTCAAAATCATTGAATCACGAAGATCGATAAGGTGCAAATTTGTTTACTTAAGAACATCAACCGAAACGTTTGTACCATTTCTTTTTCGCAATAAAACAAACACACGCAAAACTTTGCAACAGTTTTAGTGCTCATATAATACAAAGCCGAAAACAGATTGGTATTGATTACACAAAATATAGAAAAGCTTTTTACGCTTCAAAACACGTGAGAACTTTACAAATCCTCTCATAAAATCAATGGAACACGCAAGTATACGCCTCTGGAAGGTAAAAAGAGCACTGATAGAAACGCCCTTATGTCAGAGAAGCAGCTATCTATGACACACACTGCAAAGACAATCCTGAAGAGGGAGTGTGACACGAAGATCAATAAACAGAACGCATGTTGTGGTACACGCCTTTAATTAGTATGAGTGCCACTACAATCGAGTGCCACCTTCTATGAGAGTGTTTTCAAAGAGACACTTTTCCTACCATACAAAGAAGCATTGGGACGGCTAATTCTGTAAAGATGAAAGCCATAGGTTTCATTTCAATCGCATTGAACACTTCCAGCTTTAAAAATGGGGAACGACACTCGCGAAAGAGGAGTACTTTCATGCAATTATGTTTGATTAGTGCTTATTGTTCGATATTGAGGAGGAATAACTGTGTGTAAGACTAGAATACTTCAAAAGCCTGTTAATAATTAGGGACGTACATTTCGGTAGCTATAGATAAGTTTCAAAGAAGGGATTTTTACGTTTTTCCGAAATCAATATTTGTGTGTTTCTTTTTTTCTTTTGCAATGAGGTAATATTCGGGAGTATTAAAAATTAATTACTTATCCACCTTACGTTTATGTGGAGTGAAAAAAAAATCATGCTTTCTCTCAGATTTAAGGTACCTCAAAAAGAATTTCTACTTGTAATGATTTTTTAAAAAATCTTTCGCTGCAGATAACTGCTGAAGTAAAATTTTGATTTATATGTAAAATTAGTATTTTAAAATTTAATTTCTTTTTAATTTTTGTTATTTGAGTTATGCAGTGAATGGTTGAATTTATAACACCATCGGTGGTTTTTGAGATTACATTGTTGAACTTTATTTTGATGGTTTGCTACATGTGGTGACATATAACACATGTGTGACAAATCCCAAAATGCCAAATGTGATGAAATTAAGCCCGAAGTGAGTGTTTAATAACGTCACACTTTTTTAACACGAGGGCTAATGATGACGGACCTTGTAATTTTGAACTACGGTCAAGAATTAAGCTTGGAAGAATAACTGCAATTATGTATCAATTTAAGTGTAATAATAAAAGTTCTTTAATAACAGAAATAATTTAAAAGTATTGTTTGGATGGAATTATACTTATATTATTATATATATTCAGCATTTTTATTATTATTCAAATTAAAGTTTATTATTAATGTGCTATGTATGTATTCATTTATATACTATACTTGTGTTGTTGTTGTGGCTAATGCCACCAGTCTGACGTAGTCAGAACGAGGCCCGTAAAATTCATCGTGGCAAGGGGCTAGAAGTACGCCTGTCGTTGGCCTAGGCCTTGAGCACCATACATGTGACAGTACGAATTAGCTCGACGAAATTCCCCGAAGGGACGATAGATGGCTCCAAAATTGTGGAGGTGGAGTGGCGACACCACCTGTCTCCACTTCCACAATTTTGGCATAGAAATGAAGGGGAGGGAAATATTCTCCAGTCCCCTGCACTCGTGATTCAGCCCACAGGACTTTCAGACACACTGATTTAACGAGAACGTACTCCGTGTGTAATCGGAGGGCATTTGCTGGCATCGGGCATCGAACCTAGGCCTTTTCCGTCTGGAGTCCGAAGCTCTAACCACTGGGCTACCCACGGCCCACTATAGTTAATTACTATTAAATTATTATTTACAATATCTATTTTATGGGTATTTTCTGTTTAATAATTAGTTTTATTTTCGTGCCTTTTACCAACACAGTTAAATATATTTATCTTTTGCGCGATGGCAACACGTTGTTTGTTTTGAGTTGTCTGTGTAATATAATCTGTGTGGAAAAATTCAGCTGCTGTACTGTTTTTCGCTACGAGAGGTTCTCGCCGCACGAAGCTGCTGTTATTTGTCTAAATCTTTTTACGCTAAAGTTATTGTTTAAAAGCAAGAATCATCATTTAATTCCGTGTGGTGGACGAGTATTTCTCGAGAAATCTACAATTTTAGATCTAAATTTTTATTTTGAGTTTCTTCTCAGTTCCTTTGATATTTTTTCCCTCTTGAGATTTAGAAGTATTTAATTGTTCCTCTGCCAAAAGCATATTGAAAATAACAATAATCTCTTGATGATTAAACAGCAAAGTCGAAAAATTATATGCACTTTTTATAGCTTGTTGACAGGGTGGCGTAGTTGGTTAGGAGCTGGCCTTGTATGCCCAAGTTTGCAGGTTCGACCGCTGCCCGAGTCGGTGGAAAAAATCAACAACGTCCATGTCGAGTGATTGTGCGGCTTGTAAAAGATCCCTAGAATACCTGTTTGGCTTGGGTGCTCTCGGCAGAATTAAATCTCTAGTACAATTTCGCATTGTCAAAGATAAGGTCCTCCCTATGGGGAGGAAAAACTGGGTGTCAAAATTACATTGCGGCAGTTTGTATCTTCTAATATGGTGCCGCAATAAAAAGTGATACCAGCTTCCGGTGAATGTCTTAGGTCTGCAATGGTAAAAATACCAGTAAGTAGCCCCATTTGAAAAAAAAAGACTTTTTGTAGCTCTTTATATAAAAAAATGGAACATCTTTTATGCACAGACGGAAAATCCTTTTTAAGCCTGTAGATCGTACAGTATTATTTATGATCACATAAAATAGCAATATTTACCTTTAGTCTAATAAAACTTTTTTCAAAAAATTTTAAATGCGTGAATTATTTTTAAAAATCTTATACTTACCAGATGCCGATAGTCAAAATTATTGTTGAATCCATGTTTTAGGCAGTGTTTGAGAATCTTTATTCGCTTGATGATGCCATAAGAATGACGCATAACTAGAGCTTACATGTTATTCAAATATACACTTAAATAAAAATTAAAGTACTAATTAGAGACACAATGAAGCGGGTGTACTCACCAGAAGAATGCTTTCCCAGGCCATCCACCTAATTGGTAACATGGCTCGGCCTTCTATCTTGTAGTAGTCTTCCGAGTACAGGTCTCGGCTCATGCCGAAGTCGGCTATTTTGATGGTATAGCCCCTGCCCACCAGGCAATTTCGAGTCGCCAGGTCCCTGTGCACAAAGTTCAGAGATTCCAGGTATTTCATGCCGGAAGCTATCTGAGTTGCCATAAAAATCAGGCTGCCATGGCTAAAAATATAAAGATTATTCAAATAAAATTCTTGGACCGACTATTAAGTATTATATATGTTGTAGAATAACTTTAATATAATATTCTAGAGTTTTGATAACAGTACTATACACGAGAAGTAGACTGCGTCATTTAGCGTGATTAAAGGTAGGTTTATTTCATTTCTTTTAGTATAGTTTTTTTTCGATTAATGGTACAGAAAAATATACTAGAATCTTTGAATATGTTTAATAGAAAAAGTTATTGTCTTATGCGGAATATATCTAAATAAATAATTCATAAATGTACTAAAATAATAATAATGAATGTTATTTAGCTTATAAGTACATATCATTCAGCCAGAAATATTTTTATTTTTTCTTATTATCCTTTAAATATTTTATTTTAGTGATGTTTTTTTACATTCCCTTCTTAATATTTGAACCCCTTTCACCTTTTTTGGAACACTTTTTTAAGCTTTCATGATTATTTGATAAGCTGACTATAAAAATGGAATAAATTATAACTGAATTCATGAAATACATTGATCCATTCATAAAATATGATAACGATGAATTAAAGCATTCATTAAACAGAGCCCCTTAATTACATATTTTTATTAAAATTGCAAATTAATTTTAATATAAAAAATATAGAATCTACTATATAATTTATTAAAACTTAAAAGAAAAGATTCTGGGAATAATTCCTTAAATACTTCTCTTCAAAAGTATTTGATTCCATTTATTTAGTAAAGTAAAATAAGAAATCACTTAATTTATGATTAAATGATTTCTTATAGAATTTGTACTTTCCTTATACTTATTTTCTTTATTGTTCTTACTGAATACTATATTACTGGGGTACGTCAAACATTACTTAAACTTTTCGTTTTAAACTGCATTAAACAAAAATAGGTGTACAACAGATGCATTATTTTTCGATATTATCATCACTTTGAGCAATGCATTTGGTCCAGTGAGCCACAGCACTTCACTTTGGTTCGCAATGCACAGCGAGCTTCTACCACTTCATGGTAGAAGATTTTTGGTTGACCATGAAGCCACTTTTACACCGCATCTCGAACGTCCATGTCTGAGGTAAATCGAAGACCTCTAAAAGTTTCCTTGAGCGTTCCAAAGAGATGGAAGTCTGTGAGAGCGAGATCTGGGCTGCAGGGAGAATGTTCCAGGATTTCAAAGCCAAATCCGTTGACTGATGCGTAAAGTATTCGCGGTACCCACCACGCACACGTTTTTCGGAATTGAAGCAATAATTTGATAATGGCTAATAATTTGATAGGTAGAGCCGTGGCTGATGTTTAAACAAGATTTGACTACATCAATGGTAACTCACCTATCTGCTATAACCATACCTTGGGCTTTCTGAATGTTGCCGTTAGTTGTCGAGGTTGACGGTTGTCTAATTCCCTCTTTTTGTGTTATGCCCGTTCGGACACTTTAAAACATTTCGATTCGTTAAAAATGCTTTTGCCAGATAAAACCCATTTCGCGTGTGGTGACAAGTCTCCGATGAATTTCAGCACCTTCTAAACCCACTAACCATAAAAAATCTGATCACTACTCGTTGCACTTTGGTGCAATCTGAGGGCGAAGCTGACAAGCTTATGCTGTTGTAGCTAGACAACAAATGAAGTGATCGTGATTAAATGCAGCACACGTGACCACAGACACGCCAACTTAAAGCAGGATTATGCAGCCACTAGCTATCTTTGTCTAATAAAATTGTAGAACGAAAAGTGTAAGTAATTTTTGACACCCTCGTACATCATTTCCTGTTTAAGAATATTTTATATATATATATTCAAGCTATTCAAAATATTTTCGCACCGGATTATCATTTTTAAAAGTATATCCTCAGATAAATGAATGATTTGAAAGATGTATATTTCCTATCAAAACTGTAAAAAATACAGCTACTCCCCCCCCAAAAAAAACAGTTAAGAAAATCTTTAAAAACCGACGACAGAAATGAACTAAAAACTAAATTAAACCAAAACCAATCATATATAGAGACAATTAACTAAATCTAATTTCAAAGAAATGTCGCATGAGAAAAGGGGTATAAAGAAATAGTGCGTATGGGAAAACTTCCAGATAAATGGTAAAAGAAATTGTTTTTTTTTGAATATCTGGGAGTTAAACGATGGCAAAATAAGCGATTTGGGAAACTGCCTGAACAAACCTACCTGAGTACTTTATTAGCAGCTGGCTTGAAAGGTGAGGTCATTGTGTTTTCAGGCACATGTTGCTGCAAAAATTGGTTGAGGTCGCCATTTTCCATGTATTCCACAATCATACACAACGGTTCGTCTTTTGTGCACACACCCAATACGTGCACAATGTTTGTGTCTCGAAGCCTGGACAGTATTTTAACTTCTTTGTAGAAGTCTGACCTGGCCTGCTCAGAAGCGGTTTTCCTCAGCGTTTTGACAGCGACCAAAGTCTTACTTCCCAGACAAGGTACATCAATGAGTTCAGGTATGCCTTCAGCCTCACACAAGTGAACCTTGGGACAGGATTACATAGCGTCATTTTTTTGGGAAAGGGATCTTTTATAGTTAGGTAATTTTATCCGCCACTTTAATGTGTCAAGTGGTACAAGGAGATATCAATGATTTCTAGTGAGTAAGAAGAATTCGTAGCTTATACTGTCAAAGGAATGTTAATAATCATGCATTTTTAGGGAAATAAATTAATAAGGATATGTTAATAAGGATATAGGATAATTGTTAATATTATTTTTTTAAAGTAGACAGCCATAATGGATTTTATCTATACAATGACTATATAACCTTCTAAAAACTTAAAAATTGAAAATTCTTTAAATTTATGGAGAATGTTAAGCTGCAGTAGAATCTATCCAACGGCCGTTTTAACAAACCAGTTTGTGGCGACATGTTACATACAATATTCGCACTACAGAGAAAGGACCAAAACTACTCAACTTTCGATTTAACGTTTAATGTGATCTGTTTACATTTTCCCCGGCAAGCTAGCTTTATACCCAGCAAAATAGTTCTTTACAAAAGATTAATTTAGCTTTTAATATCACGTGTTCATAAAAAGCATTTCCTTAATTGGTGACTTGAAAGAAGGATATGCTTTTTTATTTTCACATGCTATTAAAAGTTGAACTAATCTTGTGTAAAGAGCTCTATTGCATACACATAGCGGACATCAATGGCTGACTGCTTGCCGGGGAAAATGTAAACAGAACACAATAAATGTTAAATCAAAAGTTGAGTAGTTTGTGTCCTTTCTCTGCAATACGAATATTATATGTAACATGTCGCCACACTAGCAAATTTTATAACTAAGGACCAGGGTTAAATTATTTTACGCAAATAAGTTATTTTCGATCCTAGGGACCCAATATAGGCTACACAATGTTTTAGCCTCTTTTGCTTGATACTTGAGGAAGCCATGAAACAGATAAAAGACACAGTTCCCCCGCACAAAACAGTAGTTTAAATAGCCCTTCAAAGGACATAAACATTAAAAGTATTACATACTGTAGAACATGGTACTTTTGTAATAGTCTATCGTGCTCTATGTAATACTATGTATAGACTTTAAAAGATATATTCGAAATTGATATAATTATTCAAAAATTATGTACCTTATTTTTAAGCTTTAAATCTTTAAATATAAACAGATTTCGGCTCATGTAAATTAAGGCGAAATTAAATTATGTATCCTTCATCAGAAAATTCTAATTTTTCAAAATACTGTCAAGTAAATGCCCAGAGATTTAATAAGAAATATATTAGGAGGAGAAACTTGTTCTCTCTCTATATATATTACAGTTTCTAATCTAATCTGATATTCAAATATTGCATCAAATTTCTCTTAATGATTTTTCAATTAAATGGGTATCATTCCTTCATAAATGTAATCCTAAAAGTTTATTTAGCTTTCAAATCTGCTCAAATGAAATTTTTAAGTCTCAGGAAGAATTGTATTACAATAGTTATTGAAAATGAAGGACTTGTTGAGGAACTGATACACGAGACAACCATTGAAATGCGACATTTCTTTGAAAACATTCTAAAAATGAAATAACTTTTATGTATTAGATAGTTGTTAGTAGGGAATGTGTATTTCGCGTTAGTTTTATAAGCTGTTGTAACCGAGCATAGGATTAGTTTTAATGAAAGTCACACTTTTAACACAATAAAATGGCGGATAAATACAAAAAAATTAATCAAATGCATAAACCATAACGTATAATAAGCGTGCAGTGAGAAATCGAATTAAATATTTCATTACATCATAATTTACAAAAAAAAATGCTGTTGAACTAATATTTTATATTTAATGCAAAAGTTAAAATTGTCTTTCAAAAAAGGTAAAATTTAACTGAAACTTATGATTTTTAATTTATAAACAAGAGTTTATAAATTAAAACCCTTGTATAATATTGCCTTTAAATAAAATTTAGAATTATAAACAATCAATTATCATGTAACGTAAATGACACTATTTATTTATGAAGTTAAAAAACAAAGTTATTTTAAACATTTTAATTTTTACTCGCGAAAGAAAAAATGTCTTGTATTCATGTGTAGATAAATTAAACGTATGTGAATACTATATTTCAATTGCGATTCTTTACTAAGAAAAAAAACCCCGAAAACTGTTCATATAAAAATATTAAAACAATATATTTGAAATCTTTTTTTTTTAATCAGTTAATTATTGAATATTTTTTTTAATCAGAAATGTTCGATATTAAACCTCTAAATGATTTAAAACAACATGCGTGAAAGACTTGAATATTTAAAAAAAAATATCCAACCACGAAGTTTAAAATCGTCTAACAATTTTTTAAAATCGTCTGTTGCGTCTGAACCACACACACAGCAGACGAATTTAAATTTTTGTATCATAACTTATGACGCAACTGGGTATACTCTTTCTGATGAATTTTAGTAAGTTGGATCTACTTCAAAATCAAATGGGAAAAAAATCAGGGTTGAGAAACAAATTAATTTACTGAAAACTCTGAGTGTAAATTTCATAGTTTTCTTTCATTTAATCTTATTTGAAATGTGGCAAAATTTTCAAAAAATGGATCCAGCACTCTGCCGGTTAAAATAATTATTACGGCATAAGGTACAAAACACGTTTTCAACTAATCATTGTAAAGAAATCAATTTTACTTCTCTATCAGTATACTACTGACAGTTGAGCATAAGGCATTAATTTAGAGTGTAAATATTTCTAAAAACTGTATTGATTATTTGTGCGATTTCGGCATCTCATTATTTTTAAACGAATCCATTTACAGCAGAATTTTTTAGAGTAAGAATGGTGTAAAATTTAAGCACAGGACTCCGCATAAGTTGTGTGACCTTTTGACATTGAAGTAATGACTACCAGACTTTGTATTTAAACGACATTAAATAACTGCAAATGAATTTAACTTAGAGTATAAAGATTACAAAGTTCAATAGACAAAAGTTAACTTTTTCAATGCAAGATTATTGAAAACAATTTTATCACTGAGGATTTTCAGAAATTTTCAGATAGATATTCTATCTTTATTTATGCATTTATAATTCAGGGTGTTTCTAAATGAATATCGGAGTTTTAACGCTTTATAGTACTTATTCCATTTAACTTATTAGAGTAATTCATACATCGAATAAAAGAGCAATTCAAAAAGTTTTGTTTGCTGGTATGTGTGCGAAACGTCTGCTAATTCCCCCCCCCTTCCCCGCCGATCGGCGCGCTTGTTGAAAAATGGCGATTAGTGAATAGAAAGCATTTTGCGTTCTCCAGTTCGCAGAGACAGCATCTGCTATTACTGTGCAACAAGCATTTCGCATTTAGTTCAGTTGTTCGATAAAGTGTATGGGCCTTTAGTTTTCGGAGAATCAACTGTAACTATTTCTGCCTATCTTGATGCTCTACAACTATGGCTATTTCCTCAATTGGAAGAAGGTGAACCAGCTAACTTCATTTGGCAGCAAGATAGTGCACTGCCTCACTGGCATCTTTCAGTATGCGATTGGTTGAACTTCGCTGTACCCGAACAATGGATTGGCCGCAAAGGGCCTGATGATAAAGCTTGTTTCGCATGGTCTCCGCGTTCACCCGATCTGAAGCCAAGTGATTTTTTATCTGTGAGGGTTCATTAAGGATTATGTGTATGAAACTCCGCTACTATACTTGACCTTCCAGACTTAAGACACAGGAATTGAAGTAGCTGTTGCAAGAATGAATTACCTCGGACACACTGAACAAAGCTTTGGATTAACTCGCCTACCGACTTGTGCCGTGTGACGAATGTAAGGTTGAAAGTAAAACTGTTTTAGTTACTCTTTGTATGAATTATACTTGTAAGTTATATGTATTAAATACTATAAAGCGTCAAAACTTTGATATTCATTTCAAAACACTCTGTACTCGTTTTGTATTAATAACATAAATACCTATTTATAACAGTAGAAGTAAGTCTCGATGTATATTATTTGATATATAAAGAGTGTTTTTTTTCCAGGTATAGAAGTTTAAGTTGGCATTACTTTCCAAGATGGCGACCGATTTAACAGCTGTCAAGTGATTTATTCTCAGTTTGGTTTGGCAATTCATCAAAACGATCATCAAGCAAGGCGTAGATTCGTCGAATGGGCCCAAAACGAGATTGCCGTTGTTCCCGATTTTCATAAGCGAATTTTGTTTAGCGATGAAGCGCACTTCTGGTTGAATGGCTACGTCAACAAACAAAACTGCCGCATTTGGAGTGAAGCTAATCCACAAGTGTATGTCGAAACACCGTTACATCCAGAAAAACTGACTGTTTGGTGCACTTTATGGGCTGGTGGAATCCTTCTTCAAAAACGATGAAGGCCACAACGTTACAGTCAATGGTGATCGGTATAGAGCCATGATTACTAACTTTTTCATTCCTGAATTGAACAATCATGATGTCCTGGAGCTGTGGTTCCAACAAGACGGCGCAACATGTCACACAGCTCGTGCCACAATCGATTTATTGAAAGACACGTTTGGTGACCGCCTAATTTCACGTTTCGGACCTGTGAATTGGCCTCCAAGATCTTGTGATTTAACACCGCTAGACTATTTTCTGTGGGGCTATGTAAAGTCATTGATCTATGCGGATAAGCCACAAACGCTTGACCATTTGGAAGACAACATTTGCCGTGTTATTGCCGATATACGGCCACAAATGTTGGAAAAAGTCATCGAAAATTGGACGTCCAGATTGGACTACATCCGAGCCAGCCGTGGTAGTCCTATGCCAGAAATCATATTTAAAATGTAATGCCACAAGATTATCTTTCGAATAAAAATAAATTCATGTCAATCGAATAATACATCGTTGTTTTATTGCAATTTAAAGTTCTATACCTCTAAAAAAACACCCTTTATTATTAGAAATAATAAGAATCTTATCCTATAGAGGAAAGATTACATCAGCATATTTCTAGGAAAAGCAATATATCTTTGATATCAGAAGCAAAACTTGTCACGCATTACTCACCTCACCAAACTGTCCTTCTCCGAGTTTCTCAATGTAGTGCAATCGGTGTCGGGGGATTTCTCTCACAGAGTTGTCATCACGGCTCAGAAGGTCAACATTGGGTACAGCATACACGGTGTTTCCGCTGACCCCCTGTATGTTGGGCATCTTGACCACATCCGTGGCCGCATAGTATCTCTCGGACGGGGGCTTTTGCAGGGGCTTGGGCAACGTCTGCGGGAAGGATGGCTTGTTCAGGGGGTCGGTGGGGGATGAGAAGGGACCACAGGGGTGGGAGTGGTGCTCTTCGTCACATCTGGAACAGCATATTCTCTGGAGGTTGTGGACTCTGGAAACAGACACCAAACTCAGAAGTGCTAAAATCTCTCTCTACTTTTAATTTTATCTCTATTATATTCAAAACTGGACTTTTTTTTAAATAACTTTCATTTATTTAAAATTTTATATTTTTTCCACATACATTTAAATCATTCTTTGGGATTTCAAATTTAAAGATATATAAGCTTTTTATTAAATTTCTTCTCATATTTAAATATAAAATACAAGAGAATGACATATAGGTGTTTGAGTTGCATCGTTAATAGAAAAGGGGAGAAAAAAATTTGTTAAATTCCCTTCTAAAAAAATGTTCCAAAAATTTCCCTCAAATGTTAAATTTTTAAATATATTACCAACAAACATATAAGAACTTTTTTTAACATACAACAAAAATGTAACTTAAAATATTGGCTTTCAAGCAAAATTTGAATCAGAAAAATCTTTTTAAGTACCAAAAAGATTCAATTTTTTAAAAAAACTGAATCTTAAAATAAGTTATAATAGATGATAAATCCGTTGGCGTGAAAAAGACAGTAGATGATAAGTTCACGGTAATTTTTACTCTTAAGGACTGACAGTTGTTTATAGTACTTTTAAAATTAAAAAATTATTTTTGATAGATTTGGAAATTTTTGTTTTTCGTTCTCCTTTAATACTATTTCTCCCATTGATGTACCGTATGTACTCGAATCTAAGCCGCACCCCGAATTCTCTATCCGTTTTTGAGAAAAAATAAAAAAAAATTGTGCAAGGAGTTCATCGATATGCGATACTTAATAAGTAATTTATTTGACTAGCATTAAAAACTTTCAAATGCTTACATGAACCTATAATTACTCTAACTGTCAGTATCATATTTCGAAAATATTTCATTCCTCCATTTGTCACAGCTGACTTTGGAATTTGTGCCGACACCACCATTTTCCCACACGGTTTCGTCTTCTGTGCCATCCAATGCATATGTAATGCAACATTTTTTAAAATAATGTATTAGAAGAATGGAAGAGAAGTCTTAAATACTGATGAACATTTATAAGCAAAAGTTATATCATTCTGCTTACGCCATCACTGTGTATTTGTTTCATCCGTGTCAAATCTCCAGTGGCCACTACTCTGTCTCCGTTTTTTTCTCCATATAAAATTGCTTCCCTTTTCATACTTACGTCATAGTGAACTCGTACTGATGCTATTACCGATATCTTTGATATTTAGTATAGACTGAATTACTGGAAATAAACTGCAGAATGGGTTAAGTCATCGATGCAAGTGGACAGAATGGACAGCTACATTTTTCCTTTTGAAATATGTTGAAACTCAATTTCTTCCCTTAAAAAATGTTTTGTTTTCGACTTTAAGCCGCACCCGATTTTCAGTAGCATTAACAGTAAAAAAATGGCGGGTTAGATTCGAATAAATACGGTATATACGAGGGACGTTCCGAAAGTGTTTCTCCATTTTTTTTCACCCACAAAATTTATTTTGCGAAAAAAATGCATACCATTTCTATTGAACTATATATCTTGTATTATTTTTTGACATAATCACTACTGAGTTTAAGATATTTGCCATAGAGTACATCCAGTTTGAAGCAGCCATTTCGGAAAAAACCGGTGCTCTGCAAGGAATTATCGCACAGATGTAGTGTCGTTCTGATTCGCGGTTGTGTACGGAGATCCACAGTGGCCTTTATCCTTCACACTTTTCTTTCGTTCCTTCAACACCAGTGACCAATCATTTGACGAGACACGACGTTTCCACCATACATGGTGAAAACATACCCTAAGAGCCGGATACACTAGTCCATTTATTCTGGATAACAGCATTCACGTCTGTTGGCATCTCTGTTGTCAGTTCATGACTGTCTGCCATCACGGAATCTATTCCAAAAACCTCCGGACCTCCTTTCCCTTTCTGCGCATGCGTCATTCTTTTTCCATTGACGCTCCTTTCGTCTCTGAACCAGCAACGGATGCAGTTTCTTATGGTGTTTATTTGTTTCACCTGGTGTATAACATTTTCCCTTTCCAAAAAAAGTGACAAAATTTACTTTCGGTACGCCTTTCGTATTGATAAATCTATTGGAAAAAAAAGTCATGAAGATTGCATTCATAAATTTTGTACAATTTCCGCTGCTTAAGCGAACATTGGATGTTTTTTTTGTTGTTGTTGTAGTGAATGACGACCCTTAAATCGTTTTAAAATGTCTTAATAATCAATGATTAGTTTTAACTCTTTTATTCGCTTAAAAATCGCTATTTTACACGGGGGTGAGCTTACGAGGGAGAGACAGAAAATAAATTTCCCCTGCCGACTGTGGTCAGAGTTGTGTATGAAAGTAAAAACAGAATAAGACATCAAAGACAAGACATAACTTTATTTTTCCACATAAGTACCAAGCAGTAGCACACACAAACATTTTTCAAACGGGGGGGGTCAAAAGTCCACCATTTTGGTTTCATGCTCCAATATTCCAATATATTCTTTTCATTTTGTCAATTTTCGGGAACAAAAACAATACAGAATTAATTATTGAATAAATAGTTAGCATTAATTAATAAACTTAATTATTAATAAATACATAATTAAATTTTACGTAATATATGCATAGGATTATAACCAATCCAAAAAAAATCAAGGGCTATGGGGGGTGTCCGGACCCCTAGGACACCCCCCTGTGTGCGCCACTGGTACCCAGTAATTGAGATATTTGTCATATCGCTTGATAAGCTTTAAAAAGCCCTCCAGGAAAAGCTCAGGGTTTTGCATACGGAAGAAGCGTTTAACGGCTATGGTAGAACAACGAAACAGCAGGTGAACGCGCAATACACCGATACGCCATTGAGTAGAGATCGAACCCCATCAAGTAGATGTATTCGGGAAGGTAGCCTGTGCTTATGGCGCTCTGTTGTTGGATGATAATGCGAGACAACGTTCGGTGACGGAAATGCAAAACCATATTGCAACTCTTGGTTGGTAGCGTCTACACCATCCGCCATACTGTCCTGATCTCTCACGGACTTTCATCTGTTTCCGGCTTTAAAGGCTTTTTTCACCGGAATGCGCTTTAGAAGCAACACGGAAGTCAAACAAGTCATTAAACGCTTCTTCCGCATCCAAAGCCCAGAGTTTTTCCTGGAGGGCTTTTTGAAATTTATCAAGCGGTATTACAAATGTCTCAATATGCTTTGAACTTATGTGGAAAAATAAAGTTGTCTTATCTTTAATGCCTCATTATATGTTTTGACTTTCATACACATCTCTGACCACAGTCAACATGGGAAACTAATTTTCCGACTAACTCTCGTGTATTGATGATGCGGAACAGCTGTATGATGTTTGGTGAATAATTCAATGATTGCCAATTTGTTTTATCTTGATATTATAATAACGAGAAATTTTAATTTTTTACGGTGCATCTTAATCGCGCTTTTAGGAAAATTATCCTTTGTACAACACATAACACATCTTAAGAATGAGAGACAAATTTAGAAATATCATGTCAAAACACACATTTAATGTTGTAGTATGCCTTGTTATATCTGCTTAATAAATTGATAATAAATTGATTTAAACCAAAAAAATTAAATGCCAGAGCATGTTACCATTACTGTATGTTCCCGGATAGGGTATCTTGAAATCCTGAGGTTCTTGATACAGCAGTTTGTCTGGATCCGAGTCATCCAGCATCACTTGGTGACCATAAATGGTTCTATTGGACTGGCAAGCAAGCGGAGAACACGGAGAATAACTCAAACCCAAGTCCTAAAAAAAGGTGAATGAGTGTGTATTATTACAATAAATATACTCACTTTATTTGTTTAATAATAACAGATAAAATGAAAATTTTATTAAAATTAGTCTAATGAGTTGTAAATTATCAATTCCAGGAAAATTGCAAGAGCTTCCTTTGTGTTACGATAAGTTTAAAACTAACTTTTCTCTCTCTTTTTTTTGTAAAGGAAATTTAATTTTTGAAACTATTATCCAAAAATAAAGGAAGAAAACCAAAACAAAAAAAAAGCTGTAGATTTCTAAACGTTCAGTTTTGAAGTGTTAAATGAGCTAAATTCATCTGATGTTATAGTTACATGATCACTGCAATCACGTGCTTTTAAACAACCAGTTCATGCACTTCGTTGTTGCCAACTTATGCTTTTTGCAGAAACTCTTAAAAAAATACATGCTTCTCAACAATAAAAACGCACATAGGACAACCAAAAATGCACGAATTATAAATAAACGAATAATGTATAGATAAATTTATTTAAAGAATCCGAATACTTGAACATTTTTACCCAAATATCAAGTTTAAAATTTCATCTAAATTTTACAAGTACAACAACAAGTACAAATTTAATGTCAGTTTTGAATTCAATGAAGAACACGTGACTGCATTTGTGACTCATCAATTTAGCCTATTGTGTAAGGAATTGGGTAGTAGTACTTATTTCTTTTAATAATGAGCAAAATTGTACGATTTATACTTATCTTATTTACATAAAAATACTTCAGAAACTAAAAATTATTGTCACTACTTCTACTAGATAAAATTATATTTTGAAGCCGTTTATATATATAAGATTTCGATATGTATTTTTGGTTATACAGGGTGAACCAAAAGTCTTGCCCCATTGGGCTCAATTCATGACGGATACATGATAAAGACAAACTCGTGTTCTCTATTGAATTTAAACCAGACATCAAACTAATTGTAGTTGTTCTACTCTTATAAAACTCGGGTAAAATTTCAAATTTTATAATTGGGTAAAAATGTTCGAGTGTTATAAAAAATAAATTTCTTCAAAAAATGCATGATCTAATTTTATGCATGTACTTTTAAATAAAATGCATTTTATCCCCCTATGTACATTATTGTTGTTGGCAAATTTGTATTTTTTAAGAGAAAGTTTCTGAAAAGATCAAATGTTGGCAACAACAAAGCGCACGAACTAATTAACTGGATACTCGTGATTGCTTTTATCGTGTGACTAAGATATCACATGAGATTTTGAACTCATTGGCTAACAAACGCGTGGTTATCACTATCATGTGACTATGACGTCACATGATAGTGATAACCACGCGTTTGTTTGTATTTTTGTATTGAGCCCAATACAAAAATTCATATTACAAAATAACAATATAATATAACAAGTAACTTTTGTATCACTGGATAGGTCAGTCTTAGTAGTTTTTAGTGTGCAATAGATGACGGAAATGCTCCTTCAAGAATGACTTAGGGGAGCATTTGTAAGCCTTTATTGAGACTTTATTTATAGCCGAAATGAAAGCCTAATGTGTGCTTGGGTTTCACGAGACGAATTCGCCTATTAATGTACAGCGTAAATTTCGACATTGTTATGGACGTCCTGATGAATTGTAGTTGTGATGCTGTTGTTGGCGTTTCCTTCCCAGAGGATAGGAAAGAAGGTTGCCAGAGCCCCTGAGACACACACAGGTTGGACTTCTATACAATAAATGGCGACACCACCTATATATATCTCAACCTCCCCAATTTTGGCATGAGCTAGAGGGGAGAGAAATATTCTCCAGAACCCTGCACCCGTGGTTTCTGCTGCGACCTACCACAAGAATTTCGGACCCACTGATTTAACTAGCACGTACTTCGCGTGTACTCAGAGGGTATTTGGTGGCATTGAGCATCGAACCCAGGCCTTCCGGTTTGGAGTCTGATGCTCTAACCACTAGGCTACTCACGGCCCCAGTTGTTCTGATGCAAAATCAATAAGGCGATGGTATGAAATATTTAAAGAAACAGGCAGCATAACAGAAAACCCATTGAAAGGTACTTGTTGGGAATCAAAATACCGCCCAGACATTTTCCAAGCAACCAAGGGGGCATACGTTGCAATTTGTTGAGATAAATGGTCTTATAAGAAATTCATAATGGTTCTCTCTCTTAAAATATATCCGAATACACTTATGTTTAATTATAATAGTTTGAGCTCAATAAATGTGTAGAATCAGGGCAATACTTTTGGTTTATACTGTATATTTTACATTGGCGGGAAGCATAACGCAGAAACATCATAAGTAAATTCATCAACAATACAGGCTGATTCAAAATTAGTGTGACCAATTTTAAAAGCTTATAACTATTTATGATAAATTTTAATCACATGAATGCCAGTAATATTTCAAAAATGAAACGCTTAAATTACCAATCTAACTATTTTTAACAGTGGGAGTAAATTATGGTACCAAAATTAGATCTTCAGGCCCGAAAATAAATTTTCAAGCTTTTGAAGGATTGCTGCTCAAATTCTATTATAAATAAATTATTTAAAAGTCAGGAAATATGTTTTTCTAATGGATTACGACCTAAACTTTGAAAAGAAATAAAATTTCACCGGGAATCAAAAATTTCAGGAAAAAAATTTAGAGAAAAGAAGTTTTTGGTGAAAAAGGAAAAAAAGCTTAAAACACACACACACTTTTTTCCGTATAAAATCCTCTGTCTCAAAGAACTTTAGGAAAGAAGCTACAGGTATCTCAATCGGCAATTTGTCGTCAGACAAAGAAAACTGGATAGGAAAAAAAGCGAAGAAATTAGCCTGTCATCAAATATCTGCGAAAACCGTAGAAAAACAAAGAAAACGCTCTTGGTCTCTGTATTTGCTGTTATGCAAAGGTAGGTACAAAAAATGGATAACTTCGGCTGAGAGAGAGAGAGAGAGAAGCACTGTGTTTCATTAATTACAATTCAAAATGAAGATAGAATATATTTCACGCGAAAAGCATCGCAAAAACGGAGCTATTTTGCAAAAGACAAGTTGGCCGTCAGGTATTACGTGGAAATGTCCTTTCAACGCTTAACAAAACCATTTTTTGTTGAATCAAAGGCTAAAATTGATGTTAAATACTATCAGAATAAAGTTTTGAAGAGCACATGATCAAAGAAAGGAAGCGTTTTTACCCACAAGTAAACTTTGTTTTTCACTAAGATTCTGCATCAAGTCATACAGCAAAATCAACTATAAAATGGCAGAAAGATAGAAAAAATTAATTTTCTTCCACCTGAGAATTGGCTGCCACCATCTTCTTACAGTATTCCTTGTGATTATTTATTTATTATTTTTTGTAGGGATACTTAAAGAAACAATTAAATAGACGTAAAGTATGAATACTTCAAGGGCTTCAAAAATTAGTCAAAGAGGAAGTTGGAAAAGTATCCCCCCAAAATGGTCAAAAAAGCTCTTTTGGCTTAGCCTAAATGTCTACGTAAAGTGTACTAAGCTAAAGGAAACCACATTGAGATAAAAATAAATTTTTGATAAAAACTTATGGTGCTCTGGAACTGGTCACATTATTTTTGAATCTACCGGCAAAGACAGCAATGTTTCTCTACCTTCATGTTGATTGTGACCCTGTTGTCCACCGGTTTGAGGATAGTATGTGGAGTCGTGTGTTTCCGACGCTTATTTCTAGCGATGATGATGAAGATTACGATGATAAGCAGTAGAATGACTGCTGCCAGGACTCCGATCACAAGTCCAACGTATTGATTTGTCAAGGCATCCTCACTCATAGCTGTGCTTACTAATTCAAAAAAAAAAAAAAAAAAAGAAAACAGAAATGTATAGTTTTTCAATAAAAATTATCATTCACAATTTCTTAAGAAAAATGACTGGAATAAAATAGAAATAAGAGAAATATATATATATATATATATATATATATATATATATATAGATATAATATATATATATATATATATATATATATATATATATATATATATATATATATATATATTTACAATAGCGATATTTATTGAATTACATTCCATTTTGAATTTTTATTATAATATGTTAAGGAAGCAGAGAGATATATAAGTTTTAAAATTAGGTTGTTCTATAAAATGAGAGCTTTAGGAAAGGTTTATGGCAATATCTTTTACATACCGATAGGTGGAGCAGCAGGCGGATCTTCTTCAGTAAAGTTGCCAACAGCGGGAACTGTAAAATGAATAAATAAATTTTTTAAATCACAAATGAAAACTATAGCAGCTATGCATATATTGAAATATTAAAATATAATATTGCGTTGTAGATAATTGTAACGTTTTTTATAGTACATAAAGAAAAATGTCTAATACGATATATTTTTAATACTATTCTAATAATGAAAAAAGGGTATTTTTTCTGTAAAAGAAATCATATTCTAAGATTTATTATGATGATTTTATGCATGAACTAAGGGACATTTTTGAAAAATAAGTTTGTACCAATAAAAATAATATAATGAAGTAGAATAATTTACCTTAAAAATTACCAAAATATTGAAATTTTTTATTATACATCATTTTAATTGTGCGACTTTTCTAAATATGTATACAAAATTTTGTAGCTTCTATGTTATTTAGACAGTTATTTAATTTGTTTCAATACTATGTCGAAGCAAAAACCGATACTAAAGCACGTGACGTCGGCTTCTTTTAACTATTTCATTTATTTTACTGACCCAAAGAACTTTAAATGTTTTTTTTAAGTGTTTATTTTTCACGATTATTGTGTATATTAAAATGACTTTTATGCTCAATATAAAGTTTTGTATAATATTTTTGATGATTCTGTACATGAAAATAAAGGGATTTCAATGAAAATTTATTTTTAAAAAATCATCAAATTTAGCAATAGAAATCTTATTTCTCTTTGTTAGTGTCCAACACAGTACAAATAAAAGTATTACTCGTAATACCAATTACATGTACAGAATTGTGAGGAACATTTCAAAAAATATTAAGAAAAAGAAGTGTTCAAAAATATTAAATTTCGCATTAGTAAAAATTTTAAATATTAAAAAAACTTGAAATTTTTTAAAAATTTAAAATAATAGTTTGTTTTAAAACGGTGTATTTTTTAAATGTCTATTTTACGCTAGCTTAGATAGGATACCGTGACGCTTAAATTCATAAATCTAATTTTAATAAGTAGATCAGTTGTAAAATTGATATACCATAAAACCCGGCGTATGATGCGCACTTTTAATCTAAACAATAAAATTGAAATTTATGGTTGCGCATGAAAAAAGATGAGCATAAAGAGAAATAGACTTCTACATAGATCGATATGATGTTTATTTAAAATAAATGACATCCCTTATGAACTTTAAGGGTTGTAGTTCGAGAAATATACTGCTTTTTCAAAATCCTGAGATAATACCTCGAATAAATGGCTTCAAAACACAATAGCGTTACTAAAGTACATTGCAGATTCCCTCGTAAAAAAGAGGGTGCGTGCTATTTGGCGAATATACCTTAAAATTAAAAATGCAGCTTGAAAGCATAGGTGCACGTTATACGCTGGATTTTACGGTGTATGCTATTTAGAGTATTATATCTTGAATTATTCAATGTGTGATGTACCTCCCCTTGGAAGTACATCCCTCGAAGTATCAGCGTGAGCTAGAGGTGTAGGGTTGACGTAAGAACTAGAATCATACATTATCTTAACATGACTTTATTAAGATATTCAACTTAAACTTTTAACAAATATAATTATAATAATTAATATGAGAGAATCTACGATGACGCAATACGCTACACACAATATAATTCAGACCAATCTCAATAAGCGAACCGCCTAATCCTCATTTATACTAATAAGTAATTAATCCTACCTTGTATTATTCTGTAATGCTACTTGTCTTTATCTGCAATGGTATGCAGCTTGACGACTAACTTCTAGTCGAACACCAATAAGTTTATCCACGACACGTAGAACTTAAATCTTGAACCACGAACTGCAATAATCATCAACTGCCACAACGCACTTTAATTGTCGAACATTCCTTTACACTACCATTACATTGCTATCATTGCCCTCATTGCCATCACGCTTACTCTAAGATCCTATATTTATTCTATATTATTTACATCTCTTCACTTCTCGTTTCTTGGATTTGGTTGGAAAAGAGTTGCCATTAATTCTGGCCCAAAGAACCCAAAGGACTTGTTAAAGAAAAGACGCGTAAGTCGTCACAAATGCTTAGTGCCACCGAAATGAATTATTCTACAAAAGACTATATAAAACTCTCATTAAGTACTCTTTAAAAGCCAAATTCGGTTTGTTTCCAGATATTAATGTATTCAATTGTACTCATATTTCAATAATTTATATTGATATTTTTGTTCGCTTGAACAAAAGAAGTGAAAGGAATTAATTAACTGTATAAGAATTTCGATAAATGAACGGATCCAACTCAATAATCAAATACAATACATAAAAAAAAATAAAGACAAACAAAGAATCAAGAATTATAAACATGCAGAATGGGAATTTTCTTTCAAGTAGTTTTCTCTTCAGACGTTTCAATTAAGACATATTTACCGTTGTTTTTAGAAAACATTATTTTTCGTTTGTAAATTATAAATTCGTTCCCGTCTCCAGAAATAACTAATTGAACGACTCATCACACAAAAATACATGCATATATTTATATCAGAGCCATCCAATTAATGCTTTTTCAATGAAGGAAAAAGGGGACGTAATTCCCAATTATTATGGGCATCCTCGTACGCTAAAAACCTCCAAGAAATAACGACGATTCCCAAAATAATTAGTCATTGGAGCTAAGTTTGGTAAAAAAAAAATGAAGCCATTTTTAAAAAATCCATAAAAAAATATCTAAGTAAAGACTTTCTTGGTAGTTTTTTTTCTTCTCATTTTTAGTGTTAATTTTACTACTTTTTTGTAAATAATGAGTGTTTGAGGATGCTTTGTTTGTCCTATAGTCCCCATTACAAAATGAATTTCTTGGCTTTATTAAGGAAAGCCGTGCTCATTAGTGCTATTGAAACTTTTCTGGACCAAAATGACTGTTTAATTATACGGACATGCGCCATTACCTAATGTATTTCTAAACAGTCGGGGTAATTTTTCCATCCCGGTTGCGTTTCCAGTTTATGGGCTGTGTGTGTGTGTTTGAGATGGAAGTCGGGACTGTATTTGTGGCGCCTTTCCTTTAATTGATTCGCAATTATTCCCTGTGTCAGTGAATTAAGAGCAAATTTACATGGGGACAGAAGACTGGAGGGGTGGTAAAGTGAGAAGCTCCGTGAAATCGTTTGAGCGTATGAATGGGACATAAAGGCGTGATCTTTGTTTTATTAGAACGTGCAACGTGTTATTGAAGCAGGAAATAAGGGTATGGGGGATTCCATTAACAAGCGGCGGGAAATTCTTCTGGAAGACTTAATGCGGATAATAAGAGATGGTAAATTTGTTTTGTCCCACGCGCACGAAGGAATTCTTTGTCAGCGAACGCAAATGAAGAGTTGAAGTGTTTTGTGTGTCGGGGAGAGAGAGGATGAGGAATTGAATGATTTTTAAAAGGGCATGACAAGGAGTTCACAAAGTCAACGATTTATTTCGTTTTTTAAAAGGACACTAGAAAACAAATTGTAAAATGTCGTTGAAGAACAGTGCATTTTAAGAATTAAAAGCCAAGTTGGTAAAACTTATATTATCTTTTATACAATGGATTGGTCTTAATGTTATTCTGAAATAGTTGACTGTGTGAGTGTGTATTAATTCATAAATTATCTCTAAAGATTCTGCGAGAATTGAAGACTTAAAGAAGAAAAAAAAATAACAATGTGATATAAAATTTCAATACCATTTTATAGTATTGCAAAACACATGTTTGTATTTTTACCCGGTGTATCATCAAGCGAAGTATTTATTTAAAAATTCTTCTCTTAATCATCCAGTTTCTATCCGATTTCTATATTTTTTTTGTTATGTAAATTAAGAGAACTTATGAGTACTTCAAAAACTATCTTAAGCGGTTTTAGTTTTGCTTATGTTTTATAGCCTAATGATTATTTTTGAGATCTATACGAAACATTTCACTAATTCAATGTCTGAACAAATGCATTAACCATTGAGGAGATGGGAGGCAGGTCAATCCTACGTAGCCAGCAAGGTGACTTATTGTGGCCCGAAATGTGATTTTCAGATTATGATATCAGTTCCAAGAGACTGGAGCAATATCTAGAAGACAAATTACACGACGCCAAAGAGCTACCACAAGCCAAGATGATTGCAACTTGGGGTTTACTGCTAGGCGCAATAGGGAAATGATAGCTTTTCGACTTGCAAATAAGCTCCTTGCTCTTCCTTCCAGCAGCATGAAAGTGGGCCACCATTGTGTTGTATGGGTTGGCATAATGCTGGGCAGAAGCACATAGTAGTAAACTTTAAAGGAGAGAGGAACTGACTACTCTGACGTATAGAAGGGTAGTTGGAACCTAGTTTATTTTCATGGAAGATAACAATCCTCCACTTAGGGCTCGGCTGGTAGATAAATACTTAGAAATTAAGAATATTCAGAGGGTGGAGTGGCCAACCAGATCTCCATATCTGAATCATATACATCATGTCTGGAATACTGTTGGCAGAATAACTGAAGCTCGATAGCCCCCACCCGGATAAGTGCCATGGTAGGATTATTATTCCAAGGCTTTATAAACGGCATAAAAGTTCGCCTGTGAGAATTACATTACTGTCGCACAAGGCAATATATATCATACCCCATTTTAAATTATTCATACGTGGAATCTTGCTACTTAATCTTTGACTATCATGCTTTCATGAGCATAAACTGTGATTATAAGCTAGTGTCACTTTTTCTACTCTCTTTTTAATAATAGAATTAAATATTTTCATACCAATTAATACTTAAATTGATTCAATAGTTTTTCTAAAAATAGCGAAAATGTATTTGCTTCTTAACTTTTACACAACGATGAATATTACTATGCATCAGAAAAAAATACACTAATGGGAAAAAAAATTCCAACAGCAAGAAGGCATTACGGTAGATAAACGAAACGAAATTTGGAGGCTGTGTTTCTACATCTGAAAGATGACATTGATTTAAATGTCGCGTTAGGAGCAAGTGTGGCACTAGCGGCAGCTCCACCGTGAGCACACAAATTAGTTTTGCTTTAAGCACGCTTTGTAAAGCTCGCGAGCGTTGTTTATTGTTCAGATTTTTTCAAGAGATTTGATTTTATTCGATCGACGAAAGAGCCATCATAAACAACTCATTGAGTTTGAACGAGATAATGATATAGAACCAAAAGAAGATGAGATTTCTTTCCATGAGAAAAAAATATTGCAGACAAGAATTTGGCCGGATTGTGCATGATAGTTGGCAGCAGTGGTTAAGGGAAGATACTACCTCAAGAGGATTGAGTTCAGAGCAGCCACATGGCACTACTGAGAGGAAAGATTGCCGTGTTTGGAGTATGGCTGTGGCCCATCGTATTGCGTCTACAGCAGAAATTCGATCTGCAGTTGGCATCACGGTGACACAACTAACTTACAAATCGGTTATCTCAAAGATAACTTCCAGCCAGATTCCCTGTAGCTATATTTGAAGGATTCCAAATCGCTGCGGTTTGCAACGACAGTGGTGTCAAGCTAGGTCCAATGGAAGGAAAGAGTGGAGATCTGTTGTATTTTTTTTGTATGAAAACCAATTCTGCTTTGGTGACAGTAATGACCGTGTGTTAAATAGAAGGAGGCCAGGTGAGTGCCTGCAACCAACTTGTTTACAGCGTAGATGCACAATACTTACATGCATATATGTAACATGCATGTAGAAAACAGAAAAAAATGAAGCTGCATATTTTAGTTTTAACTGACAATTAAAAGATAACTACATTAAGTTGATACATTTTTCTTCCTATTATAGGTTGATGGATACTCTAATATTCTTCACTGCATCATCAAAAGATCAATGAATTCCTGATTTAGTCAAAATAGGGTGATGCTTCGAATACATATGAAGAAATTGAAGAAGAAGAAGGTTTTATTGAAGATCTAATCTGTACAAACTATTACCAGGCAACTATATCAACTTTTTTACAGAATTTGATAAAATGACACTCAATAACTCAACAGTTTCCTCAGTTCAATAAAAGTATTTTCAATTCTCTACTACAAATTTAAAAATTACTGACTCCAGTTCAAAGTAAATTAAGTGTTTCCTAAGCGATGGTTCTTACATAATCCGAAATCAAATGATACTCTTCACGAACTCTCAAATTAGTTTCCAAAAAGGCGATTCCTTTCAAATGCATATGTATAAAAAAAAGTTAAAAGAAACTCATTTAGATTTTTAAACCACTTTTTGAAGTCAGTTTAGAGCAAGAAAAACAAACCCAAACATTCCAGAAAGTACAGAAACATGTTTCAATTTAAGTAGCTTTACTTCAAATTAGAACATTCTACATATAAAGAAAAGAACCAAGAAAGCGAGGAAGGAAAAGAGAAAAAAAATATTCACTGGAATTAAACCGATTTCTTATTCTTTTTGGGAGTGCAGATAATGGCGCTATATCAACATCTGGACGTACGAAATTTGAATATTGCTGGACCTCTCTGTAATCGAATATTCGCATAAAACCCCCCAAATAAAACGCAAATCTTCGGGAAGAAAATGCATTTACTCTGGTACCTCCCGCCATGCTACTTTTTTCCCCCTGGAGGTGAACGGATTTGAGTAACTTTATTCAAATATCGGGGGGTTACGCAAATAGTGCGCTGACTTTTAAGTAAAGAGAATGTGATGCAGTCAGTTAATTAGGGGGGCATAAAAAGTAATTTATAGTTCCTGCAATGTTAAAATAAATTTTTTGCAATTAAAAAAATTAATTTTAAAAATTCGATTGTTTAACTGTTTTTTTTAACAAACATTGATATAGCGATCAATCTCTTTCTTTTAAAATTCTTTTAAATGATGAGGATGACAACTTAGCAAGGACATCATTCTCCAAACTTCTACACCACATCAATGTGAGGACTTTGAACCTCGACACCTGCATGCATTAGTTACTCAACATCAGTGGTCTCCAAAGTGGGATACGCATACCACAGGGGGTACAGAAAGTGATACTTGGGTTGTGCCAAGGAAATAGGCTCACGATCCCTTGTTAGTATTTGATCGTATGTAGATGTAGTATGTGTGATCGTATATCACATGAGCGTGAGGTTCTTCAATTGGCCACTGTGTCTGTTTTCATTAGTGTCTCAATATCATAATCATAAATACATCGGCTTTAAAGCGCATGCTCACAAAAACAGGAAGCTAAGCATCTGGAGAAAAAAATTTACAGATTTGCTCACTTTAAATCCTAATTAAAAGTATAATTAGTAATTTAATTTATATATATATGTATATTTCTTTAAACCAACCATTAGAGTTTTGACCACATGTTATATATATAATATGGGTAAGTGTTATATATATATATATATATATATATATATATATATATATATATATATATATATATATATATGGGTATAGAGTTATATTAACATCAAAATATAAAGCCGCCCGAGCACTATTTTTGATGAATCTCGTAGTTTTGAGCCATGGTCAAGAGACGAAATCGACACCTGAACTAGTACTCCCCTCTCCTAACTTCCAAACCACACCACCACCTTTTGGGCCTCAATATATATAACGTGCATCGGCTCCTTCTGCATGGCGGGTCTGCAGTGGTACAAGACACGTCACCCAACCGAGACCATTACATTGATTACTAGGCTACCTCGCCCCAAATATAACATGGAATGCAACTTATAATTATTTTCGTTTTAGGGGTACGCGATCAAAATAGTCTGGAGACCTCTGCTCTACACAGTGGGTCTTAAATGGCTTCAGGACTCGTTAGACACAATGATAATTCGACTTTGTATAAAAATTTGCAATGTATTGATGAAATAAATATACAGTAGAACGTTATTTATCCGAATCAATTGGGACCGGATACCGTTCGGATAACCGAAAACTGAATGCGATCCATGCAGTATAAGAAACAGGATGCTATACCAAAATTGAAAATCATCACATGCGTGAAACGTGCTTGAAGAAAAAGCAAAATTGGTACAAACTGTCGCATTTTCTCTTTATTGTGGAAAATAAGCACTTATTTTTCGCTGTTCCATTGTACACCTTCGTTTTTCCGCTTCAAAGTCCGGAAAAAAAGCGGTTTGGATATTTGACGTCCGGATAATAAACGTTCGGATAAACGACGTTCTACTGTAAGTTCCGACGAAGAAAACAGTTAGGGCTTTTGATTCATGTTCAGTCAGTTCAAAACTTAGATAAAATTTACTAACTGGCGTATACTAACCATTAGCTGAACTAGGCTAAAGGAATCTGAAGTAAATTCATCGCCGGTTAAGTGAACTCAAATCTCCGGTTAAAATTTTGTTTCGCTTTTTTTAAAAACTCCGTTTACTCAACTAAGAGCTGGCAATCTCATTAGTCAAAATAAACCCCGTGACCGCGCTTAGTTTATAAACGCGGTTTAATCTAACCCAGCTTTGAGCCCAGTCAAAATTTCCTAACCTAACCTACGATGGTAAAATGGACTTGGTAAAGCCCCGCTTTCCCCCCCTTTGACTATCTATCTAGTTCATGAAGAGACTTCAGTCTCAGAACAGGACACTTTAGGGGCATGAGTATTCAGAAGAATGGAATAAGAACGTACTTTATCTGCAAACACTGCCGAGAGACTGAGCTTAACACAGAACATCTATTCTCATGTCCTGCCATTCTGCCAAAAGGACAACACATTAGCGACAACCCCAGGGATGTCTTAAGGCATGGGTCAACTGGGCCCGGGACTAGGGTCTCGGCCACAATGGGGGCCTTGTCAAATTCTTGACTCATCCTTAATAAGAACACAATTCGAATAATTTCAACGGCCAAATGATTTTCCGGTTGCATTCTCCGAAGAACTAAAAATTTCAAACGATATGTCAACTGGCCACATGTGATGACTGTTGTTCATGTATAGGCCTAGGCCTACCACACCGATTTGTATGATTGTAGGTCATGCACATTTATTTGTTTTTGGTTATTATTAGTACGAAAATTTCACAATGCATGCTATGTATTGTCCACTTTTAAGGGTCATTGTTGGGGACTACATTTGTGTAGGGGTCAAGGCTCTACTTTTGCGTAGGGGCCCAGGGCCTCAAGAAGTCTTAAGACATCTCTGGAGAGCCCCCGTGAGGACTATTACAAAGATAACTGCATACAGACTGCCGATACTGTCTGTTGAACTTTGCTTCTATTTAATTATTGTCCATGATAAGACACTAACCAACCAATCTTTCTAGTTAACCGTGAATCAACGGTAAGATCAATTAAAATGTGTAAGGAACTATTACGATGGAATAATCTCACGTAATTGAAAAAAAGAAGTTCCATACGAAAACGTATTTTTTAAAGGAAAAGTATTCTTTTAAAAAAAAAATACTTAATGTACCATTTAAATAATTTATATTGCAAAGAAATATTGTAGTGAGCTATTCGTACGCTTCTAATCAATTTAACATTTTAATTTAATTCAAAATATATTAAATCTTAAGCAGATATTTAAAAAAAATAAAACAAATATAACTTTTTATGCATAGAAATGTTATAGATTTAAAGTAAATGTAATAAAAAAAAGTTGCAAATTTGTTCCCCCTCTTTGAAGCATCTTGAAGGACTAAAATTAATCGACGAGAAATTGGCGAATGATCCCCAAACGAGTTATTCGACAAAAGTTTCTCGAGGCGCGGTGGCCACAGCTGGCTCCGACCGTTATTAATGCGCAATGAAAGATCGATTTCCGTTCGTTCCCGGTCCGTCTTTGGGCACGACGTTCCGGTAACACTTAAAAAAAAGAAGCAAATGTGTACGGTGCTGGTGCTACATCATACGAACACTTGTTTTCCCCACAGAAAAGCATAAAAAAAATTATTTTTTTTTATTCTTTTATTTCGCGTGTTCTTTAAAAAAAAGAAGAGGGAAAGAAAGAGAGAGAAATTCAAAAGGTTCCAATTTTTTTAAGGGAAAAAAGAAAGAGACGCACATTGTTTATTGATTGTTCTCAAAATAAAAATTAAAAAAAAAAAAATTTTTTTTTTTTGTAGTTTTGGGAAATTCCTTAACATCGAAGACAAGAAAAACTGTGTGATTTGGGTCCGTTTTCTCAAAAGAGAGTGCACCGGAAACTTCTTATTTCGTATAGTGGGTGCGTGATTGATTTTATAATAAGTATAATGGAAATGGGGCTCTTTTTAGAGCGGATTTTAAATTGATCAAAGGAAAGGAATATACTTTGGAAGTGATGTTCTGATTTTGTGTGACAAAAAAAAAGTGAAAAAGGTTTTCGGCAACTTTTAATTGATTACTTTATGATCTCTTCCTGTGATAAAATCATATTCCCTCGCATTATGCAAATTTTAGGTTTGTTCAATAACAACAAATAAAGACTCCGATATGTTGGAAATAATGTCATGTCATTTTTTATGTATTAAAATTGATTCCTTTGGATCTACTTCCTTACATCTTGAAATCGCTTATTAAGTAAAGTAAAAAATTGAGATGTACATTAATTTTGAATACTTTTTATGTATTTTTAATGCTGGATAATATTAAAACCTGAATTACGACTACTTTTCCACAGGTAATGGATGTGTTTTACGTACACAGAGATAAACTCAATTCATATAATAAGAACCAATTTAACTCTCAGTAATTCGTTTCAGATGCTGTTCTAAAAAATTTAAAATTAATACCTTTGAAAGAAAAATGAGGTTTTTTATTAGATTAACTTCTTTGTATTTTTGTAATGAATCATTATGAATTTAACAGGAGCAGTTTGTGTGAAGTTAAACATTATACTAATCACTTTTTTTCCATAAAAAGCTTCAATGTAAATTAAAAAGAGATCTGGAATGTAAATGATGTTCATTATAATTAGAACAAAAATTACTTTCTCTCCGTGTGTAAATATATCTTGAGTAGATTCGAGTGGAAGGCAAAATACTACTACAAACACGGAGTAGAAGGCAAGACGAAGGACAAACGATTAGCGAAATACGATTAAAAAAAGTAACGGCCGGCCAATTTTAATTTTCCTTGAAATGGGGGTTTATACAAAACGGTAACCGGAAGTTCAAAAACTCGCATGGCTTCCGAGGTCGTTTCTTCTGATTAGTCCAGGTAATCGGATGATATGGCTTGCATAATAACTAGCGATGACTACATAATTTTCAAGTGTTTAAAGTTACAGTTACTCCCGTTAGGTGGGTAGCCAACAATTAATTATTTACGCGAAGTTCTGGAAGTTTCAGAACCATAACAAATTAAAAGGCTTTTTCGATTAAATTAACGTCAGTTATTATGCATATTTAAGAAAAATATAAAACACATATAAGAATAAGAAAGAAAATAAAAACAAAGTAAAAAAATCACACACACAAACATCTTAAATTCTTAAAAGGAAGAAAAGTAATGCAATTAAATGAAAATTGAAAAAGGAGCTCAGCGAGTCAAAAAGTAATTTCGGATTTAGGACCGACTAAGTAAGGCTAAACTAGTTTCTTGGTGCCCACCTTTCCTTTTTGCGACTAGGTAAATTAATAAGAAAAATCCAAATAGAATGTAAATAAAAAAAATCCAAATAGAATATAAATAAAAAAAATCCAAACAGAGAACACGAGTAAATTGAACAAAAACTCCAAAACAAATGAATGGGAAGTTAATCAGTAAATGTTTGATATTCAACCAAAAAATTAATTGCACTACTTAAGGAGAAAAAAAAACAGGATCGAAATTCTACACCTGTATTTTTATCCAAAAACAAATCTACTTAATTTTTTATTTTTAGTTCCCCCACACAAAAAAAAGGTGATAAAATTTCAATATTTACGAAAATAAATATGATAAGTAGGGATAAATTCATAAAATTATTTTTAAAATACGAATTTCTGTAATCCAAATTTGTAACATGTAATAATCTTCCAACACAAGAAATGCTGCTTTAATACAAATGTAAGGCATATACAAATTTGAAAGAATGATTATATGTCTTTCAATACGATAAAATGAAGAACTGCCACAGTGTTTAAAAATACGATGCATATCACTCGCGAAATCTCTCTTATTATTGCAAAACAGTGAACTCCAAAGCCATTTTCAAAACTGAATCCACAAAATGAAATCCAAAATCAACAAACTGGAACACGATATAACGCATCAAAACAGGCATCTCAAAAATAAACAAAAAACATATGAAGCAGCTGAAATAACCTCTACCCTTTATGAGATATCATAACACCAGAAGACATCTATCACCAGATGGGGTTGAAGTTGCAAGTAAATCTGTAACAAAACACGAGAAACAAACTGTACCTTTAACGTTCCTTGACGGGTATTACTTCTACTTGACAGGGATGAAAGGAAATAATAACAACAATGAAAAAAACAGTACTGTGTGGCAACTGCGACTCAAGAGGACAATGATTTCTGAAATGATTTATTTCCCGATTTTAAAAGGATTGGTAGAATCTTCAAAAAGACGTGCTTTTCTCGGGTTCTTAATGATGAAATATTGTTTCGACAACGTGTATCGACATGACTGGTATGACGTATATGAACGACGACAATCTAAATCCTCATATGCTAGGTTATTGAAGAAGCTATTGCCATTTTCACAGAACGAAATAGGAAGAACTAATATTATATTTTGTTTCTTGTTTTCCGTAATGGAAAACTCACTGTATCGCATATTGTAAATACATGCAGTTTGTTTTGTTATAAAGGTACATGGATAGAAATGATACATAATAGCTTTCGAAAATTTAAAGCAAAGTATTAAAAATTTTGAGCCAAACAAAGGTAAGGATGAAGCTCGTCTGCAGTGAGAAAGCCGACGACCAAAAGAAAAGTGAGACTTCTTTGTCTATAACGGAGAAATGAAACTGAGTTCCGATAAATATAAAAATAGAATAGCGTCTCAAACGCAATATGTAGCCAAACTTGTATTGTATTCGATGAATACATACATATTTTCAAAGAAAGATATTTTGTTTAGTGTGAAGTCTGGCGAAACGATGAGATAGCAATAACGTTTTAAATCATTGTATTATATCTGAAGTTTGATTTGAAGAATATCAAAAATAGAAAAGCATTTTAAACTTATTTTCGAAAATGTTACAAAAATTGCAGGACATGTTTAAAATATGAAGTGATTCACATATAACAATCTACATACATACATATATGAGCCGTTTTCTCTGAAAGTGGTGTAAGTCAATTTTTGACAAAAAGTTAATGATAACACTGAATACAATTTGCTATAAACTTTTTATCTATGAACAGTTCCTTAAAAATTTTCATTATTTTGTCATTTTAAATTTACGTAATTAATGAAATTACAAATATAATTACTTTGAAACTGGTAAATATCTCCATGTAATATAAAATGAACTTGAATCACTTTCAAAGAAAACGGCTCAAATATATATACCGTAAAATTCGGCGTATTTATCTATTCGAACTACAGATTTGAAATTTTGTAAACATATTAAGAACTGGTTTTGCGGAAATCGACCCACAAGTGGGGAGGCAGAGACATTATAGACAAAAAATCCCGTTTTTGAATTATTAAATTTAAAAACTTTAAATTTGGTAAACATATTTCTTCTGTTGAGTAGGGGTCTGTTATATAAGAACGGGTTTTGTAGTAATCGATTCCCAAGGAGTTTTGGAAGATAAAAATTTCTATCTTTTGAAATATTACACCTACATACTTGAAATTTGTCATGTTTCATTGAACGCAAAAAATGATGTTTGAGGAAATCGACTACGAAGGGTGGGGTGTACAGAGGTTGAAACGACAAATATATATTTCTGTTTTAGAAATTCAAATGTTGTCTTTTTTAAATCAAGGGTTGTGTGAGCGTTATAAGAATATTTTTCAAAACAATCCAAGGTTTGAGGCTAAGACATGAGTAACAATTATCTAAAAGGAATGCATGGTCTTACAATGTCATGTATTACCCAGCGAAGTGATCGGGTAACGGGTAACGCAATAATAAAACAAATAATTTTCTTATACAATAGTTCTTTCGTCTTCTATTGGATACGCAAAATGATCTTCTAAGATGAGATAAATTTGCAATGTTACTGTTGCCACTCCAATAAGTTCGACATTTCTTGTTTGATATTTAATATTTTGCTTTGCGTGTTTGCTTACTCACTTAGAATCTGGCAACAGAATTTTAGTCAAGTAAGTTTTTGGAATATTCTAAAAGTAGTTGCATTTTTACGTTAAGAAAAGAAATCGAAAAAAAAAAATCTTTACGGAGCGTGTTCTTATATATTAGTTCTTTCATGTAAATAGCCTCATTTAATCCTTGACTGTGTAAATAGCCTCAATTATTCTGTGTGTCGAAGAAAAATAACAGGAACATTAAAACCGAAAAATAATAGTTTCTCGAGTCACAGCGGTTACATTTATTTTACTTAAGAACATTTGCTGCATTTTATTTCTCAAATGACAAAAGTGACATCTATGATACAAACAGGTAGCAAAAAAATTTCTGAGAGAAATTGATTAATAGCGCCCATTCAACACATTTGTAGTTTTCTGTTCGATACATAGTACTAATCTTAATTTGAATATTATACAAATTTAAAATTTCAGAATAAAAGCATCATAATTAATACTTAGAAAAAATCCATTATATTACAAACTATGAGAAATAAAAAAAATTCAGCGAAAAAGTTACAAAACCTTTAATTGAAGTATAAGTAAAACAGAAATTATATAAAAAATATCTCTATATATATGTGCTCAAATCTTACTTGAATTAAACTCTACTTCGCTAATCAGCATCCACTTAGAAGCAAACGCCAACTCAACCTTGACAAATCTTCCAACTCTTTGATACAGATGAATCGTTACATTCCTTGCTTTCTCAAAGAATGGATCAGGCATGTACGAGAAATTTACCGGAGGACCACTGAAGTGTTTGCCTCCAATACTGAACCAAATCTTGGCCGAAGAAAATACCTGTACTTCTTTCGTACGCATGTTGTTGCAATAAAAGTAGGCAGCTGAGAAGTTTCGCACCTGATCGAATTCAAATTTGATTTCGACTGATCGAGAATAGGATGTATCATTCTTCCAACCAACCCATTCATAACCTGAAATTAGAAGAAAAAAAACTGTTTTGTAGGGGGAAAAATCAGAGTAATAGATTCAGTAACATAAAATTCCGCAACTTTACTTGGAGGTGATAGTTATTTAAGTATTCACTTGCCATATTATTATGAGCAATGCAATTTCCCGGCATGACTCATTAAAAAAAAAACCTTTTAAATGTTCTTGAAGCACATAAGTTTCGGATAAAGTGGAAGCGGAAATTTTACTGAGAACTCTAAAGTTTCATACATAGTTATCCTTTTAGAATAGGAGAGTTGTTCCGAAGTAAAGTTCAGTCAGTTTTTTCCCTCTAAAACTTGATTATTACATCGTGGCATCATAAACTATTAACCCTGCACTATTTTTCGACATAGTCGCCACTGACAAAGAGACATTTGTCGTAGCATGCAATCAGTTTGAAGAAACCCCTGAGGTGAAATTCAGTGCATTGCAATGCAAAGAATTGTTGCACAACTGCTCCATCTCAGCATTGTTTTGGATGAATTTTTCCTGGCGGAGGAACCGGGATTCTTCCACGTCATTGGAGAGGTTTCGGTTTCTGGGGTAAAGAAGTGCCTGTGCACACGGCCAATTAGGTTTTGGCACATTTACGCATCTGACTGTTAGCACCATGTCCTGTAATCTAGCAATATTGTTTTCCTTCATGGATGTGGAAGGACGAACCACTTCGATCTTCATCCTCCACCGCCTTCCTTCAATGAACATGCAACACCAGTGACCAACCATTCGACGAGACATGATCTCTTCACCATACACTTTTAATAGACGTTCGTAGATGATAGATATTTTAGTCCTTCATGCCCATTCATACCGGTTAACTGAATGCATCTTCATTAACGACCACGTTATTAGAACACAAATGTTTGCCATCATGGTTTGCTTGGAATAACCTTAGGCACGCCGGTCTACTGCAACTCTCCTTTTTCAGCATTCTGTGCAGGTGTCACTCCTTTTACGCTGGTGGTCCTTCTGTCGCTTAACCAGCAGCGGATGTGACTTATTATGGCTATTGATTGTTTTACTTGAAGTATCTCTTTTTCAAAAAAAAAAAGTGACAAAACTTAGCTTGCAATAAATTTGGATGAGATTTAAATTTAATGGAAAAAATGTCTGCGAGTAAGTCAACAAATTTTCTTGATCCAAACTTCTCATCATCATCATATTAATTTATTCTGGACGTTTAATTTTTTCACAAATGTAGGGTAGCATTTAGAAGCAATAGGGCAGTCATTGGCAATGGTACTCGTAAATCTGAACCATGGTCAAATGACTGAAAAGTAACCTGGCCTGATATATATATATATACTCTGCTAACTTCCGTATCATTCTAACGAGAGAATTTTGAGCTCCAACAGATTAAACGTGCTTAAATCTCGCTACATTACAAATCTTTAGTGTTATCAAGATTAGAATCCACGACTCGGCTGAAACAACGCCAGCCAGGGGCTGATACTATGGCATCTAGGGTACCACGACTGCAATAAATGGCCCTTTTCGATATTCATTTCAAGGAAGCAGATTTTTAATTTACTAAACAATGGGTTAGAAAGGGATTATTAATTATCATGGATTACATAATAGGGTAATATGACCAGAAGTAAACAATAGTTCTCATAAGGAATTCTGATTGTGCTTTTAAGATGATTTCCTAGTTATAAATATTCAGGAACAGAAAGTATGAAACACATTTTGGAGTCAAAATTCATTTCTTTTGTAGCCTTTTCAATAGACAGGCTGTAAGTTTCGGTCAAGTCAACTTTCTGGATAATGCACACCAGCAAAAACAAAGTACACAGTGAATTCCGATTAAAAAAGGCCAGAGAATGTTACCTCTTCCCATGCCGGACGCGTCCTGCTTGAAGTTATCTTCTCCGACCACTCCATCGGTCAGTTGTCCGAGTCCGCCATGTAAGTAACTGTCATCCTTGATACCGTCGTAGCTCCTGTCCGAAAGATCCACCTCCACACCTCTTCTCTCCCCCTGGGGCATAGAATATGAGAGAAGACCATCTAAAAAGAAAAAAAAATTCTTAGTCATAGTACATCAATCCAAAATATTCAATAATGCATTCTCAAGGACAATTAAAAACATTTGAAATTTATTTTTTACTATTAAAATGCCATTAGATCTACTCAATAGGTTATTGGTAACACATTTTGTACTTATGAGTGCTACGGGTTCAGTCTCGGCTGGAATCGATAGATTTTCTAGATTCGAAATTCGTAGGCACGCATGTCATACGATTATGTGAGAACCATTGAGTATAAATTTTGCTCTGATACTTCCGGCAAAATTAAAACATTGCAATATTTAGCATCCGACAAGAGCTTGAATAAAATTAATTCAAGCTTCAAAAGTTGGTAACGAGAACTGCCACTAGGTAATGCCACAACTGAAATGGCTTTCACACTTGGAGGACTTGTGGCGTCCGCAAAGGTTTCTGTGTGTCAAAATGCAGTTCATTTGAAAGACCAAAATTATGAGCACAGGTTTTTTAAACACGCGCTGAATTACTAGTGTTAAGTTTTCACAATTTGTTAAAGTGAAAACTCATGAGGCATTAGTTGATCACTTATTGCCCTCCACTCCCTCATGTACTGATATTCGTGATTGAATGTAAAATACAGGTAAGTTAACCTGCTTTTTCCCATTTTGCTTAATAGAGTAAATTTCATTATAAGTATTCATTGAAGAATTTATTCACACACAACAGCTGTTACTTGATTCAAAGCAATAAACAAAAGACAATTGGATAAAAATCATCAAATGCTAGAGAAAATATATTCTAGCTATCACAAAAGAAGCATCATAAAAGTTTCAGATTAAATTGATATCTTCTCCATCTTTCTTTTAAAAGGATTTTAATTCTTACACGAACAATTATTTATTTATTGTATTCATAAAATAAAATTTAATCATATTAAAGATGACGGAAATTCAACGAAAGAAATACACGAAGCTATGAGAAATCTTAGATTGAGATTAAAACTGCGGTGCTTTCTTACACAGATAAGACCCAAGGAACTCGAAAGCATTTCGGTAAAAATATAGAACTTTTCTCTGGATCAAATATACGAAAGTTCGAAATAAGAATCATTCTCAATACAAGGCACGCAAACATCGAATCACAAATTTTCCACCATTTGATTACATAATATGTCACGAAACACAAAATAAGAACAAACTATCGGTAAGAACACAATGACTGTCATTACCATGTAAAGGGCAAAGACCACAGAGAAACGAAAATTCCACCGGGTTCTTTTTTTTTATTAAAATACATACATAAACAAAAAGGAAATGGCGAAGGGAAAAAATGAGATTGATTGACGGTACAAACAAAGATAGAGGTAATATCACATTTTGGGAAACCAATTTGGATTCCAAATAATCTTCTTAGAAACCTATTTACTCCGACGCTTACTTCCACCAAAGTTTGTTCTTTTTCTTGCGTTTATCTCCACCCTCATGCTCAAAAACAGAACAATTCGCGTAGGTTCGATTTGTAAAATCTTAAGAACATGCTTCTGGAAATAATAAATATGAAAATGACACGGGGGTTGAGACAACATCAATCAAACGTCAAGGGAGAGGAAAAAAAAATACGAGAATACTTTTGGTCCAGCGATTGTTCCACCCACATGTTTTGGGTCCTTCCCACCCCCGAAAGCGTGCCCTGGAAAATGTATTACAATGCAGTTTTCGTAGATGGGGAAGAGGGAAAAGTTTTCCGAAGCACCAAATCCCTCTTTTGGTGGGAAAATCGCCAACTGAGGACAAAGAGGGGTGACAGACCCCTTTTGTATACCAGGAGGGTGGATGCGATTCGAGTGATTGAGAATGTCTTGGAGAAGCAGTACCCGTTGAAATGAGGGGGGCTTTTCTGCAGTAGTTCGTCTTTTCATTTCACCGTGTAATGAAGGTGTTGGGGTTGCTGAAAGGAGAGGGAGTGGAGAGGTTACTGCCAAAGAGGACGCCAAAAGCAATTTGAAAACCCTTTTTACAGTTATAATGCAAGGGTAGATCTAAAATCAGTAAATTCTTGTAACTGGGGTGAATAACACAATTTTTCTAACAGTTTTGAGAACTATTCTTGAATACATTCAATATTAATTAAATCAAAGTAGTATAAAAGAGAAGTTCAAATTCACACACAGCACATAATGAAATTGTACTTCAAGAATAGACATCTTATTTTAGAAGACTTTTTTAAGCATGCAGAGTGAGTGAGTGAGAATGAATATTAACGTCGCCCTGTTCAGCTACACGAGGCCTTTTGGTGACGGATTACGTAATTTTGAACCTTTAAGCACACAGACATGTTGCTACATTATATTATGAAAATGCAACACATTTTTGGCGTAACGAGAATTTTTAAAACCGAAACAAGCAAAAGAAGTTTCAATAAAACTTCCTGACCATCATAGTAGAAATTGCATCACGGCAAGGGTGTCAAACTCAAAAGCTGACTTGGGCCAAATAAACAAGGTTTAACTTAGGGTGGGCCGCAAAGAAAATCAAAATTCATAGAAACGTAGGTTTGTTTCGAATAATACATTATAATACACATATATTAAAGAACAAGAAAATTTAAAATGTACGTCCTGACACTTGACATCTCTTCTCTGCTACTATCTTTCCAATTTTGGGAGAATATTTTGATATTTTATTATATATTACTGCGTGCCAATATATTGAACGGGCCGCAAGTTTCACACCTCTGCATTATAGGAATACAGTGAAAATTTTAAAATCCCATCACATGAAACAAATAAAAAATTCATAATGATTGATTTTAATGACACAAAATCAAATAAGGATTAAAAACTTTCATAAAATATTTATTAACTACCATTTTCTTTATTATATTTTATATAATTTAAGAAAATTGAACATTATAGAAGCCAGCCTACAAAATTATCCAAAGGAAGTAAAACCATATTTCAGAGAGAAGTTTATCTGTATTTTTATAAAAGAAAATATTTTTTTTTCATTCTAAATTACGCCTTTAAATGTAACTTTGAGGAGATGGATCCAAGATAAAGAAGTTGGACCCAGGAATTATCTGTTTTCGAAATGATTTTTAAGTCTTAGTGTTACCCTACAGATTTATAATTTATTTACAGCTGCAGTCTGTAAGTTTCTATTTTTTTACAGCTGCAGTTTCTGAATATTATCTCTAAGTCTCAAGCTGGTAAATATCAGAAGACAAATACATATTTATCAAAACTTAAACTACAAAATCCTTCTTTGTTCAATATATCCCATAATTCTCATTTACAAAATCTTGGAATAGAACAGGTATCAATTTGGGATAAGAAAATTAGTTGTTTCCTTTTTTGGTATCTGTTTGTAATACATTGTGAATAATGTATTGAAGTTTTGAAAGGTAAATTTTTTCTCTTGATGGAGCCAAATGTTTAGCAAAAATATGGAGCAGTTTAAAAATAAAAGACAGTTGTTAAAAATAATATATACCCAGATTAGTAATAACAATATGTAAACAAAAAATAGTTCTTTTACAACTTACAAAAAAAAATTGTGTTCAAATTACCTAAGCATTTTTGTACTTTTGGCTTTCTTAATACACTTTCTTCATAATTAATTAAAAAGAGGAGTTTAACTATACTTGCTTTTAAGATAAGCATAAATGCATTAATTTTAAATTACAAATTAATAAAAAATATGACAAGAAATGTCAACACTGTGGCAAACATCTTCGGCTAAAAAGTTTAAGGTATATCCGACTGCACTAAAATCGTGAATTTTTTCAAAAAACGACAATTTTTTTTTTTTTATGATTTTATTTTATAGACCGTCTTATTAGCTTTGTAAAAGTGCCAAGTAAACTAGAAAAAAAAAACTGCAAATGTTTTAGTAAAAACAAAGGCCATAACTTTAAACAAGGTCTCAAACTTTAAGATGTGTTTTATTAGAAATGTGTTTTTTTTTTCGGAAAAACTCAAACGGGGACAGCGATTGCTCAAAAATTTTAAAAATAATTAACTGAATTTTTTTGCGTATGTTCTGTGTAGTAGTAGAAGTGTTTTAACCTTCATATTCATCAATCACTGTTTTATTAAATAATTTACAGTCCTTTATGTGATTATAATCGCTGTTTCTTAAACAATTTCATATAATAAGTAATATAAAATGCACTAGTTTTTGTAAAAATTAAAATATCTCTTATCCTGAAGATATTTCAAAAATGAATACAAAAGTAATCCATCAAAATTGAAAAAATGAGAATTTGTTCATTAACTTTTTGAACAGAGTGGGCCCCGTTTATATATTTTTTTGTAAATTTTTACACATTTTTTTTCCAATTTTAGTAATAAAAATTTCTTTTTCTTTTCTTAATTGTTGCATTTTTTTCTTAAAATATACTAAATAAATCGAAGAACCACAAAAAGTTTCCCTCTACCTCCATTTTTTAAAGAAAAAGTTGTTGCAAGTAATGACATAAATATGACATTTGTAATATTGTTGTAATATTTAAATATGACATTTAAATATTACACAATGACAAAAATTAAAGAATCCTAACATTTAGAGAAAAAAAACCTTTCTGGATAAACTATTACATATAGCATTTCTTCAATAGGATATAGGTTCTCCTCTATGTTCATGTTTCGACAGTAACCTCTCGACTAACGGTTCTAGGAATTGTCCGCCAGAGCCTACTGTTCACATTTTAATTTGTTACACAATGTCTAAATATCAATATAAAACATCAACAAACATAATTTTTGTATAGACAAATTTGATGCATTTTCAAAAAGTGTATATTATAAGCTGAAGCTGTTGCACATTGAAAACAGTAATTTTACAAACTTTCCAGAATTTGAAAGTAAAAGAAAAAAAATTTATTAATTCGGTAAATTAATCCATCCTGCATTAAATCCATTTTATAACACCAGGAAAGTTTTATAAAATAAGTTTATATAATGATAACATGATAATGATTATTAAGGTACAAATATTTCTAAAAATAATAAATGAATTAATTAAGAAAATAGTAACAAGAATTTTTGTCAAACAGAAAAACATAAACAATTTCTTAATAAATAACTAAAGGAGAATTATCAAAGGTCATTATCACTTATTTAATTGCCGAGTCTTATGAGGTCATTAATGTGAACATTAGAGAATTCTTTTCGAAATCTCAAAGACAAAATAAAGAAAACACTCTTATTACTTGAATAAAGAGTCAAATGAAATATCCAGTTTGCAAAAAGAAGAATACGACAAGATATTGTAATTCTCTCATTACGTGATTTTATGAAAAAATACGTATAACCATTGTATATATTTCTCGTATATTATTTTTTTATTAATTAGCAATATATATAATTTAAAGGAATATTCGTGTAACTTTGTTTCATTCCATGCACTCAACCAAAGAAATAACTTCGTGTGAATTTAATTAAAAAATAAAATATTCTTAAAAAAAATCTTTTTTTATTTTAACTACGAGTTTTTATTAACTCTTTATATACGCGCTTTGTGGAAACTCAGATTCCTGATAATCCCTACGAAAGGGAATTTTAAGCACATCTTCCCTATCTGATGGGGAAATTCAAGCAGTTAAAAAAGTAATTAATTATTTCATTTGGCACTGTGGCAACGATAATATTTATACAGATTTGTTTTTATTCAATCGATTGTTCCATGTAACGTTATCGTCTGATTTTAAGTTGTTGTTCTAGTAGTTGTGTTACATGGTTTGGTTCGTAAATAAAATGATGGAAGAAAAACTATCAATGTCTATATTTAGAACAGAACAACGCGGCCCTCAGAAAAAGGAAAGATATTAAATACTTATTTTTTTTAGAGAGAGAGCAGAATAACTTTCTTTATTGCTTAACTCTTTGTTTATCGATGGTACTTTTAACTACCACTCACTTTAAAATTACATAGAATAACCACTTTTACAAATACTCTAACAATACTTAGCAGGAATGTTCTTTTAAATCCATTCTTCAAAGATATATGGCAGCACGTGTTCTATAATGAGTATTTTAGCAAGGAAGGCGAATAGTTTTATAGCAGAAATTGCGTTTTCAGTGGATTGCAAAGATTGTCATTTTTATTCGAAAAAATAGTTAATGTTAAAAGGTAAGTGTCTTATTTCTTTGTATGTTAAGGAAGACCATAGAAAACGATTTGACTATTTTTTTAAGTGAACAGAGCGTGTAATTAATTTTACAGTTGAATATCTTTAATTAATTAATTAGCTCTAATTAAATTTCCCAAAGTTGAGTATTTTGCTTATGTATATCCCTTAATTTTCAATGTAGTGATTCGAAAAAAAATATTTCATGAAAAAAACTGCAGTAAATCATAATGCGGTAGAAAAAGGGTTAGCCCGTTTTAGAACACTTTATGTTTTATTGTGAAACCTTTATTCCACCAAAGAATCTGATGTAATATTCGAGTCATTTCAGAATACTGCCTTAGAAAATGGACGCTTCCATTTTACGCGTAACGAAATCTTACTAAATCTGCGAATGTTCCGATATAAGCAGATAAAATCCGTTCAACGTGAGGCAAGGCCAATATTTTTAGCGTATTCCTTTAACGCACTTTCCACTTTTTTACTATTCGCATAAATATTTATCCGCATCGATGAATTTAAATCGCGTTTTTTTGGAAGAATAATGCAAGCATCTCTTCTTTTATTTTATTTCTTTAGTTTTATATCCTAAAAGCATCGAAATTTAAGGAAAAGTTGTCGTGTTTTTTTTTTTTTTTTTTTTTTTTTTTTTTTTTAAAAGAAGAAAATGCTAGCCTGCGACTGTTGGCTAAAATGAAAATGGCGATGTGCTGAAAGACGTTGATCCGTTCAGCAAGGGGAAAAAATCATCGGGATTTTCAGGTGTCACTGGTTAAATGAGACGTTTCTATGGGGAGAGATATGGAATCATAAAGAAAATGTCCCTTTTACTTGTTTCTTTTTTTTTTTTTGGGGGAAGAGAATGTCTTTTATTCATACTATTCTAGATTGAAATGGATGTAAAACGGGGCTCCTTTTTGTCGCTCTAATTTTCCTTTTGATCCTTTAATTTTTCACAAAGTATTCGGCAATTCTCATTCCTAGGTTTAAACTGCTAGGAAGAATAGCCTAAATAGAAAAAATTCAATATTTTCACTTTATCTCGTTAAATTTTCCATTACGAATTTTCATTTGAAGTTATAAATTTTCTGTGTCATTCCTGGATTAGTTACGAGTCAATCGAAATCTTATAAACCTAAGTAAGCAATGTTTTTATTTATTCATTTTTGGTTGTACATGTATTTGCACACACACACACACACACAAATGATTTCACAATGTCATGAAGAATTATGTAAACAAATATGTTACAAGCTGTAAAAGTTTTGCAAATTCTTTTTTCAGCACTCATAAAAGAATTTAAAGTACTCTCGCATGCAATATACAAATTAGAATTAATATTAAATAATGCGCAGGAAATAAAACCTTTAACAAGCTTGAAAGTGAATAATTATAAGTGCTTATATCTAGAGATTTATTTATGTTACTTAAAACAAGTATAGCGATTTTTATAAGCAACAATAAATCCTCTAGAAGCTTTTGTAACCTTACGAGCGTCGCGTATATGCTTATTGATTTATTTTCATCATTTATGCCAGCTTTCACCGGTAATAAAATTAAGTATAAAAAAATATATATATAAACGAAACATTTCTCATTAAATTGAAATAAATAATAATTTCCTTACCCATCAAAGTATTACCTAAATTTATTTGTAGTCGAAAGAATCCAAGAAACGACCAAAAACTGGTCCAAATTATTTGAAATTATAAAGACAATTTATGATCGCCATTTTATTTCGAGTCTTAAACTAGTTTTTCTTAATTCGTATTCTTCCTTAATATGTTTTGAGGCCAAACAATTTTGATTTTGAAATAAATTGCCAGCACTTTGTTTTCATATTTAATTAATTTGTTAATTAGTTCCATTTCTTAAGTCAAATATCTTTTTTTTACTTATCGCTATTAATTTTTTTTAAAGACATTGAACAGTTAAATAAAAAAATGGCAAAGAAAGGATTATTCTAATATTTTTGCATGACATCATTAAAGCTCTTTTTAATTAATATTTTGATTAAAAAATTCCAGGAGATAAACAATTTAATTTCTCTTGGGTCTCTCTCTTACATTTTAATCACAGAATAAATAAAATTTAGAAAACTTTCAATTTTCTCGCAATGACATAATTCAGTTGGTTTAATACCACATTTGCGTTCTCCGATTCGTCGCAAATCTGGAAACTACTCAGGAAACATTGAACGTCAAAATATTCATAAACTTTACTTAAATCTCATTTATTCCAAAGGGTTTCATGGTTTGACGTAAAATCCAAAATAAATTCTTATTTCCAATAAAACCCAAGACGAAAAAGAAACTGTCGCTTTCAGAGAAAAGTTAAACAGTTTAAGAACATTACTTGAAACATGAAGTTTTCTAATAATCTTATCGCTCTAATATAAATTAATATTCATACATGCTGTGAGGTCATATTTTGGAAATCCATTATTAAATTATAATTTATTACCAGGATATTGAACTTTAAAAGATCTATGAATGTGATACTTTGAACTTACTATGCTCTCAATTATTTTATCATCTCTAACGAGTTAAAAGGTATATTTTACTGTCAAAAATAGTTCCATAATCTTTTTTTAAATAATGGAACGTTTCCCACTTAGTATCTAAATATCATTTTAAGTACTTTGTATAAAACCACGTTAAACATTTTTCGATGTTTCGTTTTACATTTTACTTCTTTAATCTGCTTTAAGTAACAATCGAAGCTCGCTAGTTTTACAGCGTAAAATAAAACCAAAAACTTATTATCTACAGCATGCATTTTAGTTTTTGAGTATTATGAAAATAGGATGATGTCTTCATTACTTATACGATTCAGAGAAAACCTGATTGAAGCTCAAGATAAAAAATGTTCATGAGATGTACATAACAATATTTTTCCACGAAAAACATCCGTTATATGAAATAAATCAGCAGCTAACTGCCTGTAGTACGGATGAGGAACCAGCGGCAGTGAGGGTCCGGACCCCCTCCCCCAAAGCCCTTGATTTTTTTCCGATTGATTATTATTCTAAGCATATAGTGCGCAAAATATTTGTTATTAATGATTAATTTTATAAATTAATGCCAATTATTTATTGAATAATTAGTTTTTCACTGTGTTTTATTCCCGAAAATCGACAAAATCAAAAGGAGCATGATAGAAAAATGGTGAACTTTCGACCCCGGACCTCCCCCTTGAAAAATACCTGTGTGCGCTACTGGCCAGCGGTGATAAGACAACATATCATCCGAACCTTGATGTAAAAAAAAGAGCAGTCGTCTTCTGAATGAATTGAAATTTTTCCAAAATAAATTTTTATTTCCAATAATATGGAATAAATAATTCTAATTCCAATCATCCTTAATTTCCAATAATATGGAATAAATAATTTTAATTCCAATCATCCTTAATTTCCAATAATATGGAATAAATAATTCTAATTCCAATCATCCTTAATTTCCAATAATATGGAATTGTTCAATTGTGAGTAGTCATTTTTCATAAAGTTTTGGAACATTAATTATCAGCAACACACAGTTAGGATCTTACTAAACTAAACTAAACTCAGTGGCGCAAAAGCCTATGATGGCCAAGACCTGCTTCCCCCTCTTAGCTTTCGTGACCTTGGCTCTGAGGTGCATGAGCACATGTTCTGGTCAGGAGGTTACTTTGACGTGAAAAAAAAAGCCCCAGTGTTCAGTTCTCAAGCAAGATTGGTTCTCATTTTCCGACCAACGGAAGGGATGAAAAGTTGAGTCGACCTTGCCCAGCCAGCAGTTTTGAACCCCGGACCCGTGGAGCGTATGCGCTACAGTCAGCAACTAGGTTTCCGGATATTAATGAGCCAGAGATTAATATGAGGATAAACAAACAGCTGCTTGTGAAGGAAGCACTAGCGTAAATCCCAACCATGAGTTACTTTTCGAGCTTCCTAACAGACATTTTTTAAAAAAAGATGCGCATGCGTACAACGAAGCAGCTATGACGCAACTTCAATATCATACATATTGAAAACGTAAATGTGATATCAGCTTTTCAAAAAGTACTTTTCTAGTTTATTATTACCTGTAGAACCTATTTAATTACTTTCCATAACCCAATTCTATAACTCGTGATAAAATTCATGTGAGGTCATAGTAACATGATAAATGCAATCCAGTATTTCCAGCCAATCAATTAATGCGCTTCGTTGTAGTCCACTTTTGCTTTTTGCAGAAACTTTCTTTTTAAAAGTACATATTTGTCAAAAATGATAACTCATTTTGGTAAGCAAATTGCACTCGATTTGTACACGTGTAACACAAGAATTTTTTCTAAATTTTAAAAACTTTTCAAAGAATCTTAGTATTTGAACATCTTTACCCAACTTCAAATCTGACGTTTAATACAAATTTTACAAGTAGAATAAGATGTCTAATGCTAGCTTTGAATTCAATGGTAAACACGTGATTGTATTTATCATATGATTGGCATGAATTTATCCTATTGAAGTTCTTCAAGTCTATAAGTTAGTTTTTAGTGTGAAGGTCCTAAAGTATCTAGTACAGTAGCACCCTAAGGACAGTGTCCTTGGTTCCTTCCTCCAAAGATCTCTATCATACAATCTTAAATCATTCCAATAGAGCGAAACGGAAGATAAGGCGATAATTTTCATCCATGGCAACCCCACCTACTCTAGTTGTTCAGGGGTGAAGCCCCTTTACTAAGGATGGTGAATAGGTTCTACGGCAGCAACACCTGTTCCCTGTTTCACCAAATCCCACGCCTTGGAGGAGGTAAAATTGTCTTACGAAACTCTCCCCCTTCTTTCTAAATCAGCGTCTTATCTAGGAAAGGGGGTGGAGATGAAGGGAGAAGAAAGGGAATAGCAAATTAATTGTTATTCCGCCTTAGGATTGACAAAAGAAAAATAACTTAGTCGGAAGAAGGCACAATTATCTACTCTACTCTGCCTACCTTTAGATCGCTGCGATGTTTGGAATTGAAGTGATTTGTGGCGAGATGGGCCGATTAAATAGGCTGTCTCTGCATGGAAAAGGAAGGGATAAATCTATAGAACACCCCTTTCATTCTATAGATTTTCATAAAAGTGATTATAAAAAAAAATTATGATTTTCAATTTTAGGGAGTTTCTGTATTTCAAAGAAATGAAATGCGTTTCGGAATATTTTGCATGCAAATATGATAATATTTATGTTTTTATTCATTTTCAAAAGTTATAATTATAATCTAGGGGTATTTTTTGATTGAAGGATATTTTAAGGTATCCGACTACGTTGGGAACCGTGATTTTGCAAAAGCGCATAAATGGATAATTTTCATGATATTTAGAGTCACTTAGATTAGAATATATGCATAAAATTGTTTTAAGGACATTTTGAAAAAAAAATTATTTAAATACAATATTTTGGCAAAAAATTAACTTAGAATAATCTATTTTCCAAATGTTCTTTTGTGAAAAATGCTTCTATTATAATAACAACAGGGGGAAGCAATTTTAAGAAAAAAGCGCAAATAATTATTTCAATTGGTGATAACTCTGAAAATATATGAATTTTTCAAATTTTCTTTTTGAAATATATAACTTAAAAGTGGGTTTATTCATATTTTATGACAACAGGAGGGAACAATTTTAAGAAAAAAGCGCCAATAATTATTTCAATTGGTGGTAACTCTGAAAATAATATGAATTTTTCAAAAACTCTAGTTGAGCCTCTGTAGAGAGGTCTGAGCTATATACAAGCAAAATATCATTATATTAGAACCATTTTTCACATAAGGGGAACATTTTGAAAAAAGATTATTCTAACTTAATTTTTTGCCAAAATATTATATTTAAATAATTTTTTTGTCAAAATATCCTTAAAACAATTGTATACATGTATTTTTATCTGAGTGACACTAAATATCATGAAAATTATACATTTATGCGCTTTTTTAAAATCACGGTTCCGAACGTAGTCGGATATCTTAAGTGAGTTTGTCTCCTTTTTGGCACACAGAATGCTTGGTAATAATTTTCTGCATCAGTGACACTTTCCTTTAAACATCTTCGAAGAATTTACGTGTAAAATACGTTTCTTCTATTTCTCTCAGCACAAATTTGCTTATGTAGTGAGCTGGTTAATGTTCAGTTATGACACTGACGGGGAAAAAATTCTAAACCAAGAAACACTTGAGTTAGATAAACGAAATTTGGTAGGCGTATTTATACATATGGAAGATGACATCGATTCAAATTTCGCGCTTAAGTGTGACACTAGTAACGCCACTCGGAACTTGCACAAATCAAGGTTGCTTCAAATGTGGGCTGTCAAGTTCGTGAGCATTATTTGTCCGTGAAATTTGACATATTGAGTTGAGGTTATCCAAGAATGTTTTTAAGAATACGAAGAAGACATTATCTACAGCCCAACGAGTTTAAACGAGGTCGTGTAATAAGGCAAATCGAATGTGGATTTTCTTTCCGCGATGTTGCAGAAAGATTTGGTCGGAATGTATCCACTGTGCATGATTGTTCGGAGCAGTGGTCAAGGGAAGGTTCTGCCTCAAGAAGACAGGGTCCCAGGCGGCCACGTAGCACTACAAAGAGGGAAGACTGCTGTATTCAGCGCACGGCTGTGGAACATCGTATTGTGTGAGCGGCAAAAATTCAAGCTGCAGTTGCTGGTATCTGATGTGTCTCTGATGAAAGCAAGTTCTAACCTGGTGCAAGTGATGGTCAGAAGGAAGCCAAGAGAGCGCTTTCAACCAAACAGTCTGCGGCATATGCACACTAGACATACATCTAGAGTCATGGTCTGGCGAGCAATTTCTTGTGACAGTATAGGAGCCCTCTCTTAATTATCCCATACACACTGACGGCAAATTTACGTCAGTCTGGTTATTCAACATATAGTACTGTCATTCATGAATATCATTCAAGAGGAAGTTTTCCAACAGGATAACGCACACCCTCATACTGCTGTTGTAAAGCAAAGTGCTCTACAGAATGTTGAGGTGTTAACTTGACCTGCGAGATCACCAGATCGGTTTGCAATTGAGCCCGTATGGGATATCATTGGACGACAACTCCAGCATCACCCACAGCCAGCACTGACAGCCCCAACATTGACACAAGTAGAACAAGAATAGAACTCCATACCACAAAGTGGCATTCTGCACCTGTATGAAACAATGCATGCACGCTTGCATTGAAAATTGAAGAGGTTACACCAGCTATTAATGTGACAGCATTTCACATTTGAAATGCATTTTCTTGAGCTTAAATTAATCTGTGAATTTGAATGTGTGTAATCTGTGATCATGTGTAATCAATGAATCTGTGATCATGGGTAATCGATGAATCTGTGATCATGTGTAATCAATTACACATGTTAACTAGACAACTACATTGTCCAAATTTCATTACACTACAGTAATTTTTTCTTGGCGTTGGGAATTTTTCACCGTCAGTATATATTTACTATACAGTGGGTGATAGGTTAACGAACATAACCCGTTCCAAGACTATGTTCGCCATCTGAATTGTTCATCGATTCACCATGAACTTCTATGTGAAATCGATTAATTCGTTCTGGAGACCCTAAAAATTAAATTTTAAAAAATGTATAATTTCTTACTAAGTTTTTAAAAAAATAATGCATACATATATTCTTGCATATTAATCAGTCCTTTTCATTTTTTGCTTATGGCGCGTTGAAGAACATGTTCAATGTCGATTGTTTTTCTCTCTTTTTCAGGATTTTCCGGAAGTAATTAATAGCATTGTCGTTGTAAAGATCACCAATCCTAACTGACATCAGCTTGGTTTGGATGCCATTCTAAGACCATTACTCTGAAAGCATCCCACTTTTTAAAAAGATCTTTAATGGTAGATGTCGGCATTTATCCTCTTTCGTCTTCCTCTTGTTCAGAAGGAGACACACTTAGTTGTGTTTCTTGGTGTTCTTCATTCAAAATTTCTTGGAGCTCTTCTATTGTCAGTTCATCTCCATGTCCCATTATGAGCTCTTCTTTGTCATTCTCGTTCACCTCCAATTCCAGATCTCTAGCAGTTGTCAAAATTTCATCCATAATTTAAGGGGTGTCTCCCTGATTACCTCCGAATATGTGTTCATTGTCCAAACACAAAAAATCTTTCTTGAAAGTGTTCGTTATCCGAACACAAAAATCTTTCGTGAAAGTGTTTGTTAACCAATCTGTTCGTTAACCGATCACCCACTGTAGTAAGTTACTGAATACTAATTAATCTTTTTTAATTGTATTAAATTCTCAGCTTAACATGCATTGCGAATAAATATCAATCTTCGTTATAATTGGATAGAAAACGGTGATGGTAGCTTTTTGATGCTTCTATAAATACGTATATTTGACTCAGCAACAAGTAGAGGTTTAATTTTGGTGATTATGATAAGTGTTAATTAAAAAGCATATTAATAAATTTTACGAGGGAAAGATGTTAATGTATACATGAATACTTTTTCGGAAGTCGAGATAATCAAATTTATGTAACTGTTTTTATATAATTTCGTGATTATTCAACATCTATATTAAAGTGGAACCCAAATATTGGGGAGAAAACAACATTAAGAGGAAGAGTAATATTAACGTAACACTATAAAGCAACACGAGGACTATTGGAGACGGACCTCGCAATTTTGAATCAAGGTCAATAGACAAAAACGACACCCGAGCTGGCATTCCCTCTTCAAACTACCACACCCCGTCAACGCAAGGATTTTAAATCTCGACAGATTTAACGTGCAGCGACCTCTGTACACGATGGATCTTTAATGTCACTAGGGCTCGAACTCATAATACGCCGGCCACGAATTAGAGACCATAACCACTAGTCTCCTGCGGCCTTGTTTTGTTTTACAAAAAATACATGCTATTGCAATGGATTAGTAATAATACGCATTATTTTTTCAGTGGTTGACAAATACTTCTATAAATTATATTACATAAAAATCAACTGTCAAGAATTTCGTGGAAAAATATTTGAAGACACACCACTTTATATAAAATATTTGGCCATGCTACTTATTAGTTAAGTAACATTGAGGTTCGAAACCAATATCTTTAGTATGTTCGTGATCTCTGATTATTCGGTCGCAAACGAGTTACTTTTTATTCTAAAGTGTTGGAAAGCTAACACAAATTGTAGTTTCCATTTCATAATAGTTCAGCTTTGAATGAATTGAGAGGTAGGGTTTTTTTTTTTTCAGATTCAACCGACAATTAGGATGAATTTTCTCTCTATCAAACGAATATGAAGATTCATAAGATTTTTAATACGGACCTACAAACCTTCTGGAACAAAAAGCCTTCTCACATAATAAGAACATACCAATAAGATAAAAAAAGTTCATTTCACCTTACTTACGGAGAAAAGCGAGCCTTTATTTCTCAAGTTTAAGAAAAGATGCGAATTGTTCTGAAAAATTACTCGGTAGCTTTAATACAATGTGAAACTTCCCTCCCCAACGCTAAACAACAAATGAAAGTGCAATTTTCTTAACACGTGCTCAGGCAAAACTAATTTAAATTCTTCGTCCGCATCTTCAGAACCAATTATTTAACGCATTAAAATACTCACGCAACGCTACAAAACAACAACGGAGCTCCCCCTCGAATTAATAGCATACGCCATCTTTCATTGTGGGTCTAATGTTTTTTTTTCTTCCCATTGTAACGCGTAACTTTGTAGTTACAAGGTGAAAGATAACCACTGAAAAACTTCTCTTTGTGGATAGAAACAAAAATACACAAGGAAAATTCCCCCCTTTTTAGGTTGAAGTATGAGTGAGAAATATTGCAATACACCATTTGACAATTTCGTTTTTTCTTTTCTTTTTGTATTTGTTAATGGTCGCTTTCAGTTGCACGAACTATTTTAAGAGCTCTTAGGCATCATCTTTGGCGTAAATATTATACTTGTTGGCGATGTATGATTACGAATACGCCAGCTCAATTAACAGCGGATTGGTGTTTTACCATAGCAGACTTAGTATATTTCCCGCGGGAGCTGGAATTTCTTTTTTAGTGCGGTACCCCATATTGGTGGAAAACCAATCGCTGCAAGTAGTTTTGACCCCCCCCTCCCTCCAGCTCTTCCTCAAAGAGCGGGGGGCTCTGAGCTTTGACGATGCAAAAATGAACTTAGGAATTTAATTTTACCGAGAGCACCCAAGCTAAACAGGCAATCAAAGGACCTTTTACATGTCGCATAATCATGTAAAATGGAAGTTGTCGATTTTCTGCATCATGAAAATCCTCCGGCTTCAGCATGGATCAAACTTGCAACCTTAGGCGTACAAGGCCAGCGACAAACCAACTACGTCCCCCAGCCAGTATATGTTATAAATAAATATGAATGTTTGTATATTTGTTTGGGAATGTATATAAATTCCCAGCGTTGATCACATCGTTCCAAAGTTTTGCAGTGTTGTTGATATTTCAAAGGAATCGTAAGCATATTTCCGACTGATAAAAATTCAAATTTATTCTTAGTGATTTTTTTTTCTTCAAAAATAGCCTTGCTTCAGTAAGAGCTTATGCTTGTATGTGTGAAGTCTCCAAATGCCGTGATATGCAGCCAATAGTGAAAAACTGTTCCCGCCCATGTTTGGGAAATGATTACTGTATTTGGTGATATCTTTTAATTTAGCAACATTTAAAAAGCATTTTTTTTGGTTATTTTTTTCGGAAATCGACTTCCTAGAAGGAAGTGTTGGAAGTAAAAGTTTCCATTTTTGAACTATTTGATCTACAGGCAGGAAATTTGGCAGGAATATTTCTCTTGTTAAATAGAGATCTGCTACGAACAGGTTATAGGCAAAGATTTAAAAGATAAAATGATGGAAAAGCTGTATTTAAAATAACATCTCTTCACATTGAAAAATGTAAAAAAAATTGGCGCTATTAAATATAACTCAAAAAGAAATTTACGCATTGAAAAAAACAAGACACTTATCACCAAAATTGCGAATGTAGACCGAAACTAATGAAAGTTACTGCGATATTTTTTTATCTTAAATTTATTTTGGTTTCCGAATTCATCAGTTTAAAAATTAAAAGTGTACAGAACAAAGAAAAATGTGACATGGCAGAAAAACTTTCATTCTTCAATGCTAAATTTAGATACCTTAAAAACAGATAAAAATATAAATGTTTTTGTCAAATGAATCTTGTTATCGATTTTACAAAGTTAACGTATTTCATTGTAATGAATTACGCTTCGAAAGAAAAATGCATATGCATGATATTTGATCAGAAAATTAAAAACGAAAAAAAAAATTGAAAAAAATTTTGAAAGCCCTTTTGATTTCAATCGAGGAAAATAAAGGCATTTCCATTTCAATTTATTTTTCTAAAAGGGGAAGAATCGAGTTTCCAAACCCAGGAAAAAACTCTTTTTTCAATGCGAAATCATAAAAAAAAAGTATTTTTTCCCATCACAATACAATTTAAACATGTGTAAGAAAATTATATTTAAAATGCTATTCGCTATGTGTTGGAGAAAAAAAAACTATTCCAGCAATAGAATTCTATATTTGAAATCGCAATACAAAAGAAGTTATTAAAATTTCTAAGGCGTCGTTTTTTGAAAACATTAAAAAAAAAGAAGAAATCTTTATTCTAGAATCAATTCCTTTTTTCCCCTCTTCCTAGTAAGGATAATTTTATTATTACAGAAAAAAATCTTTGCGATAGAGAGAGAGAGAGAGAGCTCGTGACATTTTTAATATTAAAACTAAAAATATATGAATAATCTTGTGATTCAGAATTAATTCTCAGAGAAATAAATGAACTATCTTAAGTAACACAAGATGGTGTTTTGCAATATTTTTATCGAATTAAATATTTTAAATTAATTAAATTCAGATTCAAGAAAAACTACACTTTAAATGAAAGGTTATTGGTTATTTAACGTAGGCTGATTTATTGATTGTTTATTAATATCGTATTCTGAAGCCATTTAAGTTAAAAAAAAACTTCAGTTAAAAAACGTATATACATTAAAACTAAAAATAGAATCCTGTATGTACTAAATAAAATTAGTACAACCAAGTGCCTTTTTCAATTTCTAGGAACTTAGATAAATGCTTATGAGAGAGAAAAAAGTTATGCATTTTTGACAAATATTCAAATTTTGTGTTCGAATATAAATGTTGTCTCTGAAGCTTCTTCAATACATGTTTTAATAACTTTAAAATACACTTAATGACTTAAAAATAAACATATTTATGCTACAAAATCATTTTAAGGAGGCATTTAAAATTCTAATTTACTTAAAATGGAAGTCGATGAAAACCAAATAATAGAAACAATAAACGCGATGCCTTTTCACGTATTTTGTAGCAGTGAGTTATAAAATAAACACTTTATTTCCCAAAAGGAAAGGGGAATATAATTGATAAAAATGCAGGGTGATTATTATTCAAGTTCTACATCCAAAATGCTGTAAAAAAAGAACCAATGCTCAGAATGACTTCATATTTGAACTGAATATACTTTAAGAGAGAAAGTATATGGCATAACAACTCACTAGCGTTGTCATTGTTGCTTTTATGCGGGTTTTGGAAATTAAAAATGATTTTTCCCATTCAATGCGGTGCGACCTCACTATGGTGTGGATGGACTTTTCACTAACAGCACAACAACTGTTGACTGACCTTGGGAAGTTATTTTTTTCCAGTCAAAAAACCAGAACAATTATGCACATTGAACAGTATAGTTGGTGTAATTTGTAGCTCATGCAAAGTCATCGTACTTATATTCAAAATACTACTTGTAGTCTACTTTCGTTATGCCACTTACAACGCTTGATTTACACACTTATTGATACACTTTGTAACAGTTTTATCTTATGCAATACTGTTTTTACCCTTTGCAAGTATATTTAGTTCCCATTTAAAGTTATTCTGACCAGTGGTTCTTTTTTACAGCATTTTGACTGTGAAACTTTTATTATAATCTCCTTGTACATTTTAAACCATTTATAAATACTGATTTGAGAGTATATGCATTGTATAAAAAATTTCAGTAAACTTTGAATTAATTATAGCATGAAGTAAGACAGGAAATTTTTCTATTTCTCTTTAGTAGGAGATTTCCATGGGTTATATTTTCGCGAAAATTTACTGCCCTGTTAGTGTTTTAAGTAATTAATAAATAAAAACTCTGATGTGTTTTAACGCTGAATTATGAATTGCTCCACTCTAGAACTAAGTCATTTTCATCTGTGGGTATTGGTTCATTTTGCACACAGTTCCGGAATGCATTGTGAAATTATGACGTCTTTCAATATTTCACATGCATTGGTTAATTATTTTTTTCCGTTTAATCAATCATGTACTGCGATTGTCTTCTAGATAATCCGCTTCCTGGGTAATTTTCTCACGGATAATTGAGCCTTTTACTGTATTTTAAGCTGTTGAATCGAAAGTATTTCAATTAGAAATAATGTTTTGAGCTTGTATCTTAAACTTAATAAACAGGAATTCATTTAGAAAATATTATGACCGTTTTGTTATTTGAACTTCGTAAAAAAGACAGAAATGCATTTAATAACGTCAGAATAGTGCGGCGACTTCCATCTCCTTTAAAAGACAAAAGTAAAAGCATTTAGTGACTGAAAGAGGTGGACATATCTCACTACTGCCTAATCCATATACATTTTTCAATGCCAGTAGCGCCTTCAAGGGGGGGTCCCGGGTCGAAAGTTCACCATTCTTGTATCATGCTGCTTTTGATTTTGTCGATTTTCGGGAACAAAACACAGTAAAAATCTAATTATTGAATAAATAATTAAAAACAAATACTTAATTAAATTTTACGTACTATATACTTAGAATTATAGTCAATCGGAAAAAAAACAAAGGTTTTGGGAGGGTCCAGACCCCCTTGTGTGCGCCACTGCTCACTGCCATTACTAAAAGCAAAAGTCTCCTGATCCGAAGGTAGCCAACCAGTTCAACACCATCTCGAAGGTCCCCATTACTGTAATTTGTCTTAGAACAGCTTGCGCTGAATAGGAAGCTGAACACTACAGGGCAGCATAACCTATTAGAACTGTTTAAGTACATACTCCATGGCGAGTTTAGCTAAGACATTCCCAATAAATCACCACCAATAATATTAATGGATATGATGCAAATACAGAGTGTCCTAATGTATACTGAAAACGATACAAATGACGCTCAGTACAACATGCGATGCATATCAATTGCAGAAAAAGCTGGAATACAATCTCCTTTAAGTATCACTCAGAAAGCTTCTCAACTCCAAAAAACCTTAGAAAGGAGGTGTGGGCGACTTCTTCTCTCGAAAACTCTAAAGAATGTGGATAAAATCGCTTAGGGATTGTCCCAAAGGAAAGTTCATTTTCAGTACAGTTGTCTAATGCACAGTACTAGGCATGGCTACGGACCAGCAGGTTGATTGTATAGATCAGTGATTCCCAAAGTGGTCCATATAGACCTCCCAGGGGTCTATGACGACTTTCAAGGGGTCCACGCCAGCTAAAAAATAATTTGGGGGTCCATGAAGTGTAAATGGGGGTCTATAGTTGTGGCTTTTATTAAACCAGATTGTAACTTTAATCTTTAAAAAAAATTTGATCTAATGGAAACCAGATTTGACCAATTTGTCAGATTTATTTACTTAATTTAGTTCGGTTAATTTGTGGTTACTAGATGACAGAGCATACATTTTACTAAGACAAGGACCATTTCTGCATTTCTTTCCAAAATTAAGCTAAAGAAGTACAATATTGGCCGTCACGAATTTTCTAGATTTGTTATAGACAATTTGTCTGAACAATTTAACGTACGTTCAACATTTAAATGCCCTTTATTAAGATTTTGAAAATAGGTTTGAGATAGCTTTTTTATAGCAATACCACAGTAGACAATGAGAGAATTCACATAGTCGTATAGAAAAAAAAAGTCATGTTACAATAGGAACTGATCAGAATAGGCCCTAACGATGATCTTAAAATAAAGTTCCGAAACATATGTTAGCAAAATTGGGTTAAAAAGACATACCTGTTATTTTTCGCGAATTATGGAATATCGTGAGAAAGTTTTTAATTTCTTTCCCTAGTGAGAGGGAGTTTCAGTAAGTTTGCCTACCTAAAAAAAAACAACACTGGACATTTATTAACAAAGACGATTTATGGTTAAACCCAACTAGATTGATATTAAACGTTGAAAACTTATTATTGAAGTACCAGATTCCCCCCGCTCATTAAAATCATTTGTTTGTTGTTCAGTTATTTTATGTATTAATTTAATTCATTAACAACATGTGCTTCTTAAGTTATAAGCGCTATACTTGACTACAGTTAAAAATTTAATTCTTTTAAAATAACTAGTAGTAGTACATGCTGTCAAAAAGAGATATTTAAGTTAATAAATTTGCAAAAATTCAATATTAGGTAAGCAGGGGTCTACCCGAAACCAAAAAAACATGACAAGGGGTCTATGAGACAAGAAAGTTTGGGAACCTATGGTATAGATCAAACATCAAGGTCAAGATCAAAACAGCTCTATTAATGTAAAGGGAGAACTAAGGTGTTCAGACATATTTTGGGTTCCTCAATATAGAAATACATTAAAGCCATATAGTATAATATACTGAACTCAGTGACTCAACAGCCCATGAAGACCAAGGCCTACTGTGCCTATCTCAGTATACGTGACCTTAGGCACTGAGGTGCATGTGCAGATGTTTCGGTCAAGTGGTCAGTCTGACGCGCAGCCCCCAGTGTTCAGTTCCCAAGTACTCATTTATTGACCCACTGAAGGGATGAAAGCTGAATCGACCTTGCCACGCCCGGGATTTGAACCCCGGACCTGTGGCGAGGAAGCCCGATACACTACCACTCAGCCACTGGGTTTCGTATGGTATAATGTACACTTCATTTAACTCGGAAAAACAGAGTTATTAAGACAATAAATAATAATAATGACAAAGAGAAAGAGTCATTGACCTAATGAAAAATTTACTGAAACCCTTTGGAAAAGATACTTTTTACATTATATTTACCCTTTTTCGTTACAAATGATAACAAAAATTTCTAATTAATTTAATGCGCAATTTTCCATTTATTTTATCCTAAGTTAAAATTTTGTAGTACCTATTATTATTACAGTAAGTCATTTAATAAGTTCCCATCTAAATTTTTATCATTTACATACTGTATGATTTCTCATAGTTTAAATAATAAGCCAAGTTATATGTCATGAAAGGAAAAGCGCATGCGACGCACGGAACAAGGCTTAATCTCTGCTAGGAGTTTCGGTTCCGCCCTAGTCAGTTTTACAAACTATTTGGCTCATAACGTCCAATGAGAATCACATTACGATGAATAGGGATGTAGGATTAGATAAATACTCGAATAAGAGACATATTCTACAGAAATTTCTCAATTTTAAATTAAGCTAGGAGTACAAAGAATATGAAATAGTTTTACGCACAATCATTAATATAAACAGAAATAAAAAGAAAAGTTTGCCCTTATGTAGTAATATGTAATATGGAACATACCTAGCGGCTATATAAAGAAAAGGATAAAGTAAAATCTGCCTTGAGGATATAAAGTAAAAACAATTTTACAAGTAATGTAATTTTTTTTAAAACGTCAATTCCCCTACTTCGTTAGAAAAACGAACTGGCGCCACCTGTTGCAGGTAGTTGTAACTACGATAGAAATAACGCGGAATAAATTTAAAATTAAAAAATAAAATCTCATTAATGAATTAATATTTGAAAAAACTATATTAACATTAAGTGTCATCCCTACAAGTTTGAAAAAATGTATTTGAACTTCAGTGGGTGAATAAAAAGTATTTTATTAACGATTAAAAATTTGAACAAGATATATATATATATATATATGGGAGAGAGTGAACTAATAGTGGGAATTCATAAAAGTATCAATTTTAGAAGCCATTTTTCGTCTCTTAATATTAAAAACTAAAATAATTAAAAATAATGAGTTCTAAAAAATAAAAAATATTTTGAAGTCAAATGAAATTTAATACTTATTTACGTTATAATAATACCGGTTTAATTGTTCAGTTTCTTTGCGATCTATTTTCAAAAAAATCGGAAAGACTGTTTCTAAAAACTTACATATTATCCATAAACCCTTAAATCTAGAAAAATATACGGAAAAAACGTAGTAACTTCAAATAAAGTTTTGGTTTGAAAAAACGATCACCACATTTCTTTAAATACTCGGTTTTGAAGAAATTTTCTCACCAAGGAATAAAAAGGAGCAAAAGCAGAAAAATCTGAGAAAAGAAACAGAGAACTTTTAAGGAAAGAAAAAACACAAATATTCTCGGAAAAAGTAATTAATTAAAGGGAAAAAAATCCCTAATTCCCCCTCTTGGACTATTTATATTATGACAGCCGAACACCCAAGCAATTATTTTAAAACAAATGCGAAAACCCTTTTCTGCCTTTTAAGAACCAAACTTCTTCGGGAAAAATCCATTCTATTTCCAAAAGAAAAGAATCTCAGCAGTCCGTTTGAGTTCGAAGAGAAACGTTATGCAAAGCTGACGGGAATTGCTCCAGTTTTGTATTTATACCCATTTTTTTCCCTTCTTCCTCCTTCATCTACCTCTAAAATCCCTGCTGTTGGATTCCCACGTTTAAATTTAGCACAACTGAGGTACTCCGTAGTTTCTTAAGAGAGTTAATTTACGGCAGAAGCCCTTATGGAATCCCTCCCCGGCCTTTCCACTTACTGAAGATCTACCATTAAAATGATTCTGCCACGCATTTTTCTATTTCCTTCATTTTCTTCGGTCCTTTTTTTATTATTCCTTTTATCTCTTTCCTTTGGCTTTACCTTTTGGTTTATTTACTCTGGTATGATGAATGAGCCACTTGGTACAGATAATGGACGCTATCTCGAGAATGTTGTCTTTATATATGTTTCCTGTCACAGGAATTTTATTCAGATTATTCTTCGTTATAAAAATACAGGGGGAGATGGACTCTCGTTACTTGAGGAATGGAAAGGAAAACGATATAAAAAAGGATTTTATGGATACATTATGTGCATTTGCCTTAAGTATATATATAAAAAGGAAATGACGTCTGTGGGAGAGAAATAATACCATAGCTAAAATTGCCCAACACTTAACGTTGTTTGCGGTATTACATTGTTAAGAAATTTGTTAAACATGTATTATGTTTATGTTTTTTTTTAATTTTAGGTTTCAGATTTTACCTCTGTATATGGACTTCATTATTTGTATATCTAGTCATAGGTAAAATTCTACTGAAGCAGTGGAGCACACAAGGAGGGGGGGTAGGGGGGGGGTCCACGTATCCAGACTCCTCTCCCTCGTACCCCTTGAATTTTTTTCGATTGATGATAATCCTATGGATATAGCACGCAAAATTTAATTAAGTATTTGTAATTAGTAATTTATTTTTATTAAATTATGCTAATTATTAATTCAATAATTAATTTTTTACTGTTTTATATTCCCAAAATTGACAAAATCTGAAGAATACGTTTGGAGTCGTATTGAGGTATGATACGAGAATGTTGGACTTTCGACCCTTGACCCCCCTCCTTGAAACCGAAACATTTTAGTGTGCGCCACTGTACTAAGGAATCATTTTAATAAAGAATAAGCAGAAATAAGCAATAAGAAGAAAAAAGAAAAAAAAGATTACCAAAAAGGTAAAACTCAATTCGTTTCAGGTATTACATTGTTAAGAAATTTTTTTACTATGTATTGGGTTTGTGCGAGTTCTTTTTTTTTTTTTTTTTTTTAATTTTAGACGTCAGATTTCCTCTGTATATATCGACTTCTTTATTTTATTAGTAAATATTCATAAAGTTATTTCGAGAAAAGTTTCTTATAATTTTATTCGAATAACATGATATAATTTGTTGTATGAGATAGAAATTCAATAGAAGGCATGCTACTCAGTAAAAAAACTTTTCAATTATTTACTGTCCACTTGAAAGGAGAGGAATCACAACAAGATATCAGTTAGAATTCTTTGAAATAAGCATTATAGAAGTCAAATTATGAAACTTACCTTTCCAAGGGCAGCCATACACTTCTACTCTCATACACACAGTTCGAAGGTGAACACTGAATGGGATGAAGCGAATCTTAGAAGCGATAACCACAGGTTTCAGTTTCCTTTTCACCACAGTATATGTATTAGTGTTGCCTTTCAAAGTCTGCAAATATACAAAAAATGCATCGTTCATTATTAATTGTTTTTGATTTATAAAGTTATGTTATAGATTGCATACACTCAGAGACGTCTTAAGGTATGTGCGAAATGGGCCCGGGCCCATGGCCACAATGGGTGGCCTCGTCTCACTCTCGACTTAGTCTTAATTAGATTATGATTAAAATAATTTAAACGGTCAAATGTGTGCTATTTTCGGTTGTATTCTCCAAAAAATTGGGAACTTCGGACGATATGTCATCTAGAGATTGCAGCGTCGGGATCCTGAAATCCCGGGATATAATTTTTGTCTGAATTATATTTTAAATTTTTTTCTCATTAATTAAGTGCTGTAAGTAAAAAAATATATGCAGCTCTCATTCCTCGTACGGGAGAACTAGGGCTTGCAGTCTCGGGGTCCCAGTGTATTTTCCAATCCCGAAATCACGAGATTAAAATAACTGATACCGGGATTTAATTTTTGTTTGAATTATATATTTTAGAATTTTTTCCTCATTCAAATTTTCTAAGAATTTAATTCTTAGAAAATATATATTATGTTTATTAAATATGTACGTAGAACTTTTTTGCGCAATTAAAAGTGCTATATATATATATATATATATATACCTATATATATATACACCTATATATATACCTATATATATACACCTATATATATATATATACCTATATATATATATATACCTATATATATATACCTATATATATGTGGAATCGGTTGTGGAGTCGTCATCCAATTGAATCTCTCAACGAAACAAAGCACGCAGTCTTCGCGCGCAGGCGCAGCTGATCCAATGTGAAACAAAAACTTTGACCATTGAGAAAAAAGCAAAGAAAGAGACTGAGGTGCGCGAGCAGGCGTTCCCGTCGTCACATCATGGAAATCTAATTGTAGAATAGCTACCTTTTTTTTAATTAATGCTGTTAAGTTTAAATAAATCTGAAGAAAGACAAATGTCTTGGACCCCTTGTTGTCTCCCACAAATTATGGGGGTTCGGGCAGGATTTTGATCAAAGTTTGGAACGCGTGAACAAAAGAAGCGTCCGTGGAGGAGACGCGCCGCCATTTTTTGGAAACTTCGCTCAACCTGTGTAGAGATTGAATTTTTCATTCGAACCCAACGTGAATATTCCGCCTGTGTAGAGGTTGGAACTATTGATTTAACACCTGCGAAGAGGTGTCATTTTAACAATTTCAAGAACTATTTTTCGTCTAACGATATAACCTGCGAAGAGGTTGTGGGATCTGTGTTTATCTGCGTGGAAGAGAATCAATGTTTTTCTTCAATTATTGGATACATCGTACGTGCGAGCAACAAGGGAGCTAGAAAAAAAAGGTAGGATCTTTCCATATTTTTTCTAAAATGTATAAAAACGCTCTTAAAGAGGATCTCATAAGAGTTGTTGAGGATCTAGACGGTACTGTGGAGAGTACGGACACCATAGCTAAACTAAAGACTAAAATTGAGAAGAGTAGTACATTTGAGAGTGATGCAGATTTCGTTAAAACTTTAATTAAAAACTGTATAGATGAGAGGGTATCGCGAAACGAAAGAGAGGCAACTTTGGAAAAACAGAAAATTGAGCTCGCAAAACTACAGTTAGCACAGTTAGAAAAAGAAATCGAACTTCAAACGGCTAAAAATAAAGCATTAAGTTTAAATCCTGCAGCTAAAGTCGAAGAGAAACAGTTCGAAACAAACATAGAAAATATGATCAAAAGCATTAAAACTTTATCTCTTCCTGTTCCCACCAGGTCTGAAAATTTTAATCTGTTCTTCCAATCATTAGAACGCGCATTTTTAACCAAGAAAATAAATGACGAATATAAATCTGAAATTTTAATAAATCTTCTGGGCGAAAGAGCTCATAATGTCTTGTATATTAAAAAGGAGGAATTAAATGACTATGAAAAACTAAATCTATAGTACTCAGAGAATTCCAATTAACCCCTCGCGAGTGTTTAAACTCATTTAAAAATGCTGTAAAATCATCAGGCGAGACATACATCCAATTTGCTGCAAGATTGACGGCAAACTTCCAATATTATTGTTCGTTAAGAAAAGTTAAAATTTCTTTGAATCTCTATGTGATCTTATAATTTCTGATAAATTATTTGAAACCTTAAATAAGGAAACCGCAACTCATATTGGCATTCGAGAAGCGGAAGATTGGTTTAGGCCTATTGATTTAGCTAAAGAGTGCGATATTTATATTTCATCTAGAAGCGGATCACGTAAGGAAACTCCTATTGCTTGTGGATATACCGAAGACCCCTTTAAAAATAGACCACGAAACTATAAACCAAAGATTAAAGATAGCTATCCCCAGAATCTTGAAAGACAAAATAAAAATTGCTACATATGCGGTGATTCATCTCATTACGCAAGAGATTGTGAGAAGCGTTTTAAGCCTAAAGAATCTAACGGCCACATCTATAATAGAAAAAACGCGAATAGTTTGAAAGTCAAGAGCGAAAAACAAAAAAGCGATGAGTTCGCACAACAGCTCCAATACGTAAACATTTTTGTAGAGAATCAGTCCGTAACAGCCTTGATTGATTCAGGTTGCCAGATCCCAGTTCTAAATTCCTCACTAATTAGAGTGAACAAACCTTCCGAAGGAAGAATAACATTAAGCTCATGTTTTAATGAGAAGCGTATGGTAGAAGTTGCACCAATAAATATTTCTCTTACTCAGCACTCTCCCAGTTTAAGTGTTCGAACGGCAATATCACCGACCTTGACCGAAGAATTTATTATACATCCCAGTGTATATACTGAAATAAAGAAAATAAGCCACGCAAAGAGTGATGTTTTACTGAATGAAAGTGAATCCTCTTTAGGTGCTTTTTCTATTTTTACTGTTGCAAATGTGATAGAAAACTCTAGTTATGATTTGTCACATGTTAAAAACTTTAATGTTAGAAATGATTTGAGCTCTCTAATTAAGAATTACAAACCTAATAAAATTAAGAGTACTAAGTTAAAAATGAGTATTATATTGAAAGATGATATTCCTGTGTATGTCAGAGAGCCAGACGTTTATCTTGTTCTGAGAAATTATAGGGTAAACGATCAAATTGATGATTGGTTACAACAGGGTATTATAAGAGAAAGTTGTTCTGATTATTGTTCACCTATAGTATTGTGTAGGAAAGTCAATGGTGCCATGAAAACGAGTTCCGTGGGCTCCAACTCCCGGTCGCCCACCCCTTCAACTATGGAGGGTAAACATAGTCGGTTCGCGATGCTGGGGAGGCTCTTCAAGCCCTGGAAGTGGAAACGGAAGAAAAAGAGCGATCCTTTTGAACAGACGTCCAGAACTCTACAGAGGAAAATATCGATGCGTACAACAAAAGAAGAGCTTATTAAAAAGGGCGTTCTTATGCCTGATAAAGACCAAGATATAGCAAAATAAATGATTCCGTTCATCAGAACCACATTCCGCAAATCAACGGGTTTGGGCCCGAGAGTGGCATGTCAGAAACTGAGAAACAGCATAACTCTCCGTCGGTAACGTACACGTCGTCCTCTGTTTTAGAAACCTACAACACCGTTGTGATTACCAACTCTGGCTTTCCTAGGGTACTATCGTCATCTCAGAATCATGCCATGCCTGTGATACACAATGTTTCCCTGTTGAACCTTCCGGATGTCGAAGAGGTGCCTTCACATGATGGGGAAATTGTTCTCTCTTTTCTTCCAGAATCTCCAATATCGTTGAATGATATTGGGCCAATACTACATCCACAGCAGCAGACCACATGAAGATGTGAGGAGAAACTGTCTAGTTCAGCAAAATTATGCTATGTTAAATCTTTGTGTATTTGTTGTATAGTCCTTGTCTGTTCCGTCTTTTTTGTATGTTTCAGATTCTCCTCTGGTCTCCATGGAAAAAAAAGGAAATAAGTACCATTGCGGACAGCGTACGGTCAGGTTGGCCGTTGTGGAATCGGTTGTGGAGTCGTCATCCAATTGAATCTCTCAACGAAACAAAGCACGCAATCTTCGCGCGCAGGCGCAGCTGATCCAATGTGAAACAAAAACTTTGACCATTGAGAAAAAAGCGGAGAAAAAGACTGAGGTGCGCGAGCAGGCATTCCCGTCGTCACATCATGGAAATTAATTGTAGAATAGCTACCTTTCTTTAATTAATTGTTGTTAAGTTTAAATAAATCTGAAGAAAGACAAATGTCTTGGACCCCTTGTTGTCTCCCACATATATATATATATATATATATATATATATATATATATATATATATATATATCAATAACAATATTTACACAATAATATAAACAACATCTCAAGAATACATTTTGCCACAGTTTCTTCTTCAATTAAATGCCGTAAATTAATAGCGGACCTGCTTGAAAGACTTGAGACACTTTAAATCCCATTGCATTGCTAACAGTTCATGCAACTGAATCTTCTGTTTCAAATAAGGTAACACTTGGAAACTGATGGAAGTGGCAACCATATTGGAATAATGTGAAGATGATGGAATAAAGTTTATGTTACTTTATGAAAATGACTGTTATTCTCTCCATGCGCAGGCTTGGAATCTGTCATATACAGTGTTCTTTAAATTCGAGTGCATTTTATTCAGTGGCGTAACCTACACCCCCGCAACGGCCTAACGGATTGTAGGGGGCCCAAAAACTGACTTTGCAAGAGGGCTCTTAGTATTCTCCGTTATGCCACTGGTTTTGTTTATCTATGCTCGTTAATATTGTTGAGACAACTATATACTTTTGAAAAGAAAGTTTTTGCAAACAACAAAAATTGGCATCATCTGAAGTGGTTGACTGGAAACACGTGATTGCATTTACCCTGTGACTATGACTCACACGAATTTAGCCTCATTGTTTCATTTAAACAGTTAAAAAGGAGTAATAATATATTTGTTTGGAACCGTGGCAACGATAATTCTTGTTCTGATTCATTTATATTGAATCGATTGTTGTAAGTTGTATTGTTGTCATAGTTTAAACTTTTATTGCGGTTTTTTATTATGTTGTAAAATGTAACTACTAATGGGGTTTAACTGTGAAAAGAAGAAGTTTTATCATCATTTCTTTTGTTCGTCTTCTAAAGCAAGATCTTATGTTTAATTAGTCCGAAACACATCAACATAATACAAACTCACATAGACGTAGTCGTTAATACTAATATTCGGTAATTGCGTCAAAAAGATTCGAAGAATATCAGTTAGTTGTTAAATGTATGAAAATAACTGATGAAAAAGCTAAGATCTTGTATCAAAAATCAATTCATTAAAATTATGCTATCGAGAGTTTTGATTTTCTTGAAGAGTATTGTGAAATGATAAGTTGATAGATTGAAATGAGGAATGATGAAAAACAATTAAATTGAAATGATAAGCAGGAAAAAAGGTGTACGTTTTTCAAAACAGTTTATAAGTGTTCCAGTTTTTTCTGAATGTACCAACTGATAAGTTTATTGAAAAAACTTTGTTCAAACCGAATATATTCTAAGAAAGTTTATGAATTAGAAAAATGTAAATGTCAAAATTGCAAATAATAATTCATTTCTTAAAGTGCAAAATAAGCTACATCTAGCACCGAATGCTAGCGTACGAGCAATGGAATACATAATTCGAAACAAGAATTTCTGAAGATATAATTACGTATGAAAAAAGTTTTTATCAACTATTTTTGTTCAACATCGATCAATCGAAACGTTAGAGTTTTTAAGTAAAATAACCTATTTCGAAACTTCCTATAAATAATTAATTGTATATTTTATCATCAAGAATTATCGTTAGAGACTTATTCAAAAATAGCTTTTCTCGTTATAGGTAAATTACAATTCACCAGTTGCAAAATAAAATACTCATGCAAACGTTCCATTATGCAAATAGAAACTTTTCTCAAGCTTATTTTTCTCTTATGGCTGTAGTCCTAACCAAAGTATCAAAATAATTACAAGAAAAGAATATGGAAAAGATTAATAACCCGGATAACCTGAAGGGTTTGTCAATTTACATGCAAATAGATTCTAAACATCCCCATTACGAAGAACTAATAACTTCCTTTTTTTCTTCGTGGTTTCAATCAGTTTCAGAATTGTAAAAAGGAGATGGCATCACAACATACTTTAATCGACGAAAGGGAAATATCTTTCTTTTATCCAAATCTTTGAGTTAACTTAAGGAAGATATTAGAGCGAAAAAAAATATTACACAGAAAACCATTCTTCGCATATATTGTGCATAAATTTAACATTTTATGAAAGTAAATTGAAATGCATTTTTACTTTACTGGAGTTAAAGTAAGGAAAATAAATATATTAGAACAATGCTACTTTTTTTTTTACATCATGAAATAAATTTCGTGGTGAATATATATATATGCAAATAAATTATTCTACAACTAAAATATTCTTTTAAAACTTTCCACGTCTTATTAGACGTTATTATTTTCTATTTATGAATTAATTTACTTGAAATATTACTCATCCCCTATTTGAATTTACATAAATTAAAACTTTTATCTCGAAATTAAACTTTTAAAATGATGCAAATCAAAATGATAACAATAATGTCTGTCGCATTTAAATAATTGGATGGTATAATAATGATCATGACGAATATTTGAATTTTACGTTCTCACATGCATTAAAATTTAATTCTACATCAGAAACTATCTCGGCAAAGTATATTTCTAAAGAGTTTTCAAATACATTGGTATAATTTTAACCATGAAAGCAAGTGAATGCAATTAAAGTTAACGTTCCTGTTTATCTGCAATTTCGAATACGTAAGCGCAATGTTAATTTTATGGAATTTTTACATAATTTTCTAAAACTTCAAGTTAATTAAACTTTTTCAATGCAACAAAATGTATTCGAAGGAGTAAATAGTCACGAAGAATTCTCTCTGATTAAATTTTGTTCGATTTCAGCAGTTATAACTGACTGGTTTCGAGACTGAGGTTTTGAAAAAGCGTACAAACGGATAATTATTTCTAATATTTATCGTCAGCTGATTAAAAAAAATATATACATAAAATTGTTTTAATAATGATATTAAAAAAATACATTCGAACCTCTATATTGCGAATTTTTTTATATATACTGAACTCTTTCTTGGAACCAAGAATATTTCGCAATTTTCTTCGTAAAACAACCTCCCAATATAGCGAAGTATATTTTCTATACAACCAACTTTTTCTCATGTGATTCAATTTTTTCTCTCTATTTCAAGTATTTCTGGATTATTTTTTTGAAGTATTTAGGTCTAATAGTTCCGGAGGTATCTGGAGTCGCTTTTCTCCTCTTTATATTCACTGCTGGACAATTGCTAAGGACGGATAACACTATCATCCATAGCAACCACAAAATGAAAGGAAGCAAAATGTGGGAAATTAGAATAAGTGCGGGATATTAGTAAGAAGAAGTATGAGTATGCAAATTTTTTTCCCACGTCTGTTCATCACGTGATAGCGTTCATAAGAGCTTTAAAGGTTTTGACGCGTGTGGACAGTTGTTGTTTCAAGTCAAAGTTTTACAGGAAAGATTTAATAGACGAACTTAAAATTTTTGACATGTCTTTCCAATATCACATAGATGATTTTATGCGTGGCCGAATTATTGGAAAGATCGAAGAAGGGCGAAAAATAACAGATGTTGCCAGGGAGTTCGACATCGCTCACAGCGTTGTTTCACGGCTGTGGAAGTCATTTAAAACTACTGGAATGTGTAGTAGACGGCACGGGGAAGGTCGTGTTAGAAGTACGACGCCTGCAGAAGACAGATATATCGTCCTATCAGCAAAAAGGAACAGGCGCACCACATCTCAGCAGGTGGCAAATCAGTTTCTTGCTGCCTCAGGAAAGCAGATATTCCGAAAAATTGTTGCCAGACGTTTGAGGGGAGGAGGACTATACGCATGCAGACCTGTTGTGTGTGTCCCATTGACCAGACAGCACCGTACTGCCCGTTTGCAATGGTGTCGTGAGCATCACAATTGGACTGAACAGGACTGGGCATGCGTACTATTCTCAGATGAGAGTAGGTTCAGTCTGTCATCGGATTGTAGACGCCAACTGATCCGGCACGAGAGTGGTACTGCTTATCGTCCAGAAAATATCCAAGAAAAGGACCGATATCCGACATGCAGTATCATGGTGTGGGCCGGCATCATGATCAATGGCCGCACGCGCCTACATGTGGTTGCGAATGGGACTATGACGTGCCAACGATACATTGATGAAGTTCTACTTCCTCATGTTCGTCTTTTCCGTGGTGCTGTCGGTGATAAATTTATTTTTATGGACGACAACGCAACATGTCATCGAACACTCGCTGTTCAGGATTGTCTAGGCAGCGAGGGTATTCAACGTCTCGTATGGCCAGCGCGTTCTCCAGATCTAAACCCCATTGAAAATGTGTGGGATTCTTTGGGGAGGCAAGTTACTGGTCGAAACTATCCTCCGACAAACAAGAACAGCCTCATCCGTGCACTCACAGAGGAATGGGATAAATTGCCTCAACAGCTGCTGGATAATGTTGTGCAAAGTATGGTACGACGTGTGGAATGTTGCATCACACTCCACTGTGGACATATCCCGTACTGATAACTTTCTTTAAGGTGCCTGCTGACTTTTAGATGCATTGTTCCATTTCTCCGTACGCAGATCAAATGAAAATTTTTTTTTCTTTCAGATGTTTCACAGCTTTTGTACTTTCCAGAACAATAAATATTCTTTATTCTAATGTCTTAACAGTGTGGCAACTATATTTTATCCTACTAGGCCTCCACTGGGTGGACTGCAACCTCTTAAAACCACCAGAAGTAGCCTGTACCCCGGAAATGTCTGCCACCCCTGATATAGATAACAAACAAATACGAAAATTCCGGCATCAACCTAAGAATTTATGTTTCTCGTAAATGTTTGAAATTGCTCGTGTAACTAAAACTAACACATTCAGATATCAACAAGTAATTCAATAAAAACGGTTCTTTTTTGAAAACAAACAAACAACAAAGTTATCACGAATCTTTATCAGTCGGAGCTGGCTTAGAACATACTGCATATCTAAAGATAAACACAACCGAAACAAATAACATCTTTATGCTACGCGAACATCAGTATTATTTATAAGAACAATGTTCTCTTATATCTTTTCCCATAATCTAAAGCAGCATAACGGATGAAAAAGTTCTCGAAAATTCTTTTTTCCCCAGGTCTCCCTTCCGAAAAAGAACGAGAAAAAATATATCCTTTCCTCTTCTTCCTCCAGATGCTGAAGATCTAGAGACAAGGGATTTTGTTTTCAAAAATTTGTTTTGGTCCTGGATTGAAATAAAGAAATGCAAAAGGCCGAGAGAAAGAAAGAAAAAAAAGAAAAGATTCAAAACTCGGGTTGAACCGGAGATAAGTGCGGATTTCCTCTGGGTTGATACCTTTTTTCTTTCTTTTTTTTTGCTTCTTTTCATTTCTTGTGCGATTGTATCCTATAAAAAAATCGGACTGGAATGTCGTCTAAGATGCTCTCTGGGACTTTGTTCTGTCAAGAAAAAGCTCAACATCATCTATCTCACCTGAAACTCTAGGCCCGACCTCATATTCTCTGGAATTTCACATTCAGAGTCGGTATTCTCCTTGTCCTGGAATATTTGGACTGCGAAAAAGGGTCAAAAAAGTAACGTCGGCGTTGGAATTTTGGATGTGGCTCCGGGAATTCTTTCGAGTTCCTCCGCTTAATGGGTGTGATATGTCATAAAAATTGTGCATGCTGTAAGTCAGGAATATATTTTTTTCTGGGACTGATTCAAACAAAAGTATGACTGGGATTTTAATGTTTTCTCTCCTTTTATATATTATTTTTAAGAATAATACATATAGATTTTAAAAAGATCATAAATGAAACATATAAATGCTCGCGAATTGAAAAAAGGTATACATGAGGGTGGATCGGAAATATTTTTTTTAGAATTTCAAATACTTGCGCGGAAAAGTTGTTTTCTAGTTTAAGACTATACAGTACCCTAAAAATTTCATTTTTAAAGAAAAAAAATTTTTTTTGCATGTTTTGGTGGCCCATATCATTGAGATGCTTGCCACGAAATTTCAGATCTGTTAGCAAATTAGTTTTTAAGATATTTGAAGTTTTATGAGCTATGGTTTTGGTTTCGATTTCCTTTTAAAGCATTTTTTCACACTTATGTTGAATTAATTAAAAATATTACTGAGCTTTCAGTTTGAAATGGTTATTAATTCCAATTTTCATTACTAAAATCATTTCTGCTTGATTATGTTTTGAATTTTTTGAGTTCTCATAATTAATTAATAAAGATTAATTTCATGGTCAATTTTTGCTTTAAAAATAGTTTATATAACTTAAAAGCTTTATCATTAATTTTTTCTTGTAGAGAAAATGCCATGGCAAATGCGTTCTGGGTTTCTGTGAGAAACAATATTTCGAAGAGATGGAATACTACTGATTTCCTTGATGCACCAAAATACAATATACTAAACATATTGTAGTACTATATTTTAGTATTTTAAAGTCAAACGACAAGAGCTAAAACTTTCTAAACTGCCCCAATTTAAAACTGAAAAAAATTAAATTTTGTGAGAAAACCTGACTATTTTTAGCTTAATTTAGTATCATTATTATTTTGTACATAAATGCTTCGTGTTTCAAAACTTTTGTGAAATACTAGGTTAAGATAAAGCTGAATAAACTGACGTCTTAACAAATGCTATCAATATTATGCAAAAATATTTTTTGAATTAAAAATATAATTTTCAGTCATATTTAATAAAAATAGTATTTTAATGTAGAACATACATTGGAAAATAACATATTAAAAAATTAGAGTTTTACGGGCATTATAAGTTTTTGTTTTATGATTTTACAAACTTTAAATGCGTTTTTCTCAGACTTTTAATTTTGAAGGTATAAGTGTTTTCTAATTCCTAAAGCTTTTTTCCTGTTCAATATACAGCCTTTAATTTTTTTGTATATACTCCCAAATGTATGTTCTATAAAAGTTAGTATGGATTTAGGGCTGAGAACTCTAGTTATTTTTCTAAAAAATGCCAAAGTTGATATTTTAAAAATTTTCGTGTTCTTTCCATGTTTTTCTAGAAAAATAATTATTAAAAATCAACAAGAGAATAGATTTTCAAATCCATACTAAATATTGTTTGTAATAATCTAAGAATCCTAAATAACTTAAATTTACTAAAAATATTTAAAAATTGAGTATTTTATAAGAGTTTGAAAAAACTTCAAAAATTCCTAGTTTTTAAAATTGTAAAATAATGGTTGGTCAAACTGACTTTTTGCTTACAGAATCAGCTTAATAATATAATCTAAATTTAAAACATCAATTATTTTTACTGTAACTGTCTCCAAAATTTTTTTTTTGAAAAAGGGTACCGTGTAGCCTTAAGGCCGTTTTCGCCATATACACAACAGCGTGAACTTAACGCGAAGCACATTTTCGGACAGAAAAAATACTTCAATTTTTATTAAAATTTGTGATATTGTAACTCATATGCATTTGTTTATAATATAGTGTTTTTAAAATTTCAAAATATTTCATAAATAATTAGTTTTTCCTTTTAACATGTAAGGGGATAGCTCATTTAGCATTACGGCATAGGAGAAAAAATGCGAAACACATTTTATATAAAAGAAAAAAAATGTATCAACTCGGATAAAAATGAGTACTATGACAAAATAAGTGATTCTGTACATGATAGTGAAGCCAGAATATAATATTAATGTTTGAGTACTTTTATATTTGAAAAAATATTCCGCGAATTCGGATCCTGTACTTTAACATTAGCCGAAAATAGCCTTAAGGTATTCGACTACGTTCAGAACATGGTTTTGAAAAAGTGTATGAATGAATATATATACAAGGTAATTAGGGGAAAGGTGCCAGTTTGTTAATAGTACTTTTATGCGTCAATAGATGTCAATTTTGAACCATATGGGTGAAGAGTCTGATCCGACATTGAGTGTGGCTTGTGAATTTATCTGAATTAATCGTCTTTAATCGGCCTTATTTTTCGATCTTGGGAGCATTTAAAATGGCGATTACAGCTTTTATTTAAAGTTTATAAACGTATTTGTTCTTTTAATTAATAAGGAAATCAGCGTGTGTGGCATCTGCCCCCTGTATTTGGGGGAAGATGCCACATGGTTCAGAAATAAATGAAGTGAACTTTAAAATTTTTTTCACTTTATAACACTGTATATTATTGTATAAAATATAACTACAACTAATAATTTTGAAATATATTATTTAGAAGTGGATTTATTCATATTTTTTAATACACCAGAACAGAGAAACTTTTAACGAAAAAACGTAAGATCATTGATCATTACTCTGACAATGATGTGAATTTTTCAATAATCTCAGTTCAGGCTTCTCTCTCTCTCTGTAGAGAATTTTTAATAGGCAAAATATTATTATAGCAGAAGAATTTTTTGTAAAATGAAAATGTTTTGAAAATGCGTCGTTCTTTCTTCAATTTTTACCAAACAACTTCGTTTAAGTAATTTTTATTGTAGTAATATTCTTAAGACAATTTAGTTTGTTTATACTGATTCAGGTAACATTAAATACAAAAGAAATGTAATCATTTAAACGCATTTTCAAAATTATGGTTCCGAACGTAGTCGGGTACCTTAAAGATGAATAAAAATAAAAAATTAATATTTGTGTTAAGTACCGCCACAAGGGTTGTGAAGATTAGATAGTTGAGCTTTGTTATGATAAAAAGTCAAAAGTAATTTCTGTTAAGAAAATCTGGTACTTGAGCATTTTTTAACATCTATTGCGATGAGAGAATATTTGCAAAATAGTTAAAAGAAAACACATCGGGTACATTTTACAGCTTCGTTAGAATAATTTTTTTAAAAAACCTACAGCACACGATAAGGCGGAGGATATAAAAAGGCTTGAATCGCGGACTAATTTGACGGAGCGGGGAGTGAAAAAAGTAATACTGGTGCGTGATGTTATTCAAGTAATTCTTGAAACCAAGTTGGTCTTTTCTTGGATTTATTGGTAACAATAATAAAATTTAAAAAATAAAACTTAATAAGCTTTAACAAATTAATTTACCAATTTAATTTTTTAGACTGAAACATAAAATTAGAGAGAAAAATCCTAATATTCGAGATGAAAATCCTAGTAAACAACGGCGCACCTAGTAACACCGAAGCCAAGATCAAGACTGAGGAAAAATTCCTTATATATGGCTTTCGTCGAGATAGACCACGTGGGGTCTCAGCCTGGTATGGCCAGACCCATCTGGACCATATAATTTACAACAGGGTTGAGAAAGCTGGAGTTATGAGATGTTGTAATGTACTATTAACTAACCTATACTAATTCATTATCATCGATTTTCGTCATTTATATTGTAGAAAAATAGTTTTATTTTGAGTCTAAAATCATCCAACTAAAATGAAGTCTTTCCATTTTCTCTCCTATCTCCACACCCTAGAACACCTTTTCAGCATAGGTAGGCAATTTTTTATCCTTTATATAGACGCGATTAACCCTTGTATGCATTCAACTCTTTTACTGCACTCCAATTTTGAAATTGATGATTGACTAACCGCTAAATGAGGATCATCATAATGCTCAGGAACGAAAAAGAGAGCAAGAAGGCGTAATCACGCGCTCGTGTGTTCATCATTTTACGACTATTTTAATTTCTGGAAGCCTTGATGCAAATTTGAAAAGCCATTTTTCCAAGCATTTATCTAAACATAGAACTCCAAAGAGGTCTCTGCAGATTTGTTAAACTTACTATCACAATTAAATATAAAGTATTCAAAACCAAAAGAGAAAGTTGTTGCTGTTTCAAATCCCCTTGGAACAGGAAAGCCTACACCAAGGCCATTTGACCTTTCCGCATAATTATTTAGTGTAAAAGAGAAAGTGAATAAATAAATAAAATGTTTCACATAAAAGAGTCAATGTAACAAAATATTTCGAAAAGCAGCCCATCTACTCGAATTGTGACGGGGCTTTATCGCGCCTTCTATTAAAAACCTTTGGGAAATCTTTCCAACCATCCCAAGAAGAGAACGCGATTATGTAGTTTAGGAAGTGTATATATTGGAGATTTAGTATTCGCGTTGTGTTCTAAGAGGAGGTTTCCGTAGTTTTAATGAGGAGGTCTAATAATACCAGTGAAATTCTAGGAGAGTTATATGTGAAGTTCGAAACCAGAAGATTATCCATTTGCCGGATCAAGGAGTATATTGACGATATAAGGACCGTAGCTGTTCGCCGTGGAATAGCGGTAAGAAAGTTTAGATTAAGCTTTAAGACTAGAGCGGACTCTAGTAAGTTAGTAAATCATCTATATAAAAAAAAATACAGATTCGGTGTGGTTTATTGCGCTATTTGTTAGAGTTACATTCTATGTCATATCATTCCTGATCATAAGCCTCCTAGACTAGTGTTATTTTGCTCAATATCTAGGTCACGTGGATGAAGAGTTGATACCCACAGCCCGTGGGGTATCACAAAATGTCCTTATCGGATTCAAGTATAGTACTTTCCTAGTTAGGAAAGCGGTTGCCCCTTGTTGTAAGCCAATCACCAACCCCTTTGCATAAAGTTTTGACAACGAAATGTTATTCAACTCGTTCAGGACTGGGTGATTTTTCCTGTTAAGACTAACTTTATTTAAAAATTCATATAAAATGATTACTGTAGTAAAATACCCTGAAATATTTCTAGTTTATAGTCAGTCCAAATTCAGGTCACATTGACCTAGTCTTGGACCTCAGAACGGGGAGAGCGAAATCAATCATGGGTCTTGAAAGGAGAAATGCGTGTTCACATATATATGATCATGATCTTGAACGGGTTAAAGGTATTCTTGTTAACCGAAAACTATTGAAATCATGAGGTTCATCACTTTACTTTTATCTAGTTCAACCCTAAGATAAAGGGGACTTGGGACCACCATTCGTACGATTCATCTTTATCAAAATTTTTTTTGTTTAATAATCATCTTTACTAAAAACACGCATCCTTATAACTGTAGAAGCACAAACGATAAAATACTGAACTGTATGGAAGTGTATTAAGCCTAAAATTCCCACTTTCGAATTTCAGTGTAATGCAAAAAAAAATATATATATATTGACACGATGATGAATCAACTTGATATTGTAGAACAGGGGTGGGCAGACTTTTCCAGGGTTCGGGCTACTTCTAATATTTTCAAGGTGTTGTGATCCACCCACTGGCGTAGGTGTGGTGAAATAGTATAAATACGGAATATATAAGGTATAAATACGAAAATTACTGTAATAAACACGGAATATTTATTTACTTATATACGTAACTAAAATAAAAAAACTCACTTTTAAAACCACGTTTAAAGCAAAGCGCAAGATACAAACATAATAACAGCCTCAAATATAATAATATCAAACGATGCATTTAATATCAAACAATTCAAAAAACAAAATCGAAATAAAACATTTTAATTTAAAATTAGTTCTCATAGTTATATAGTCAATAAAGGAGACTTAGTCTGCACACTGCCAGCCAATCTTGAGTGTTAAGGTACATAATTACAAACTGTTTATCTTCAGGCGGTCACCCTAAAATCTCTTAACGGTCTACCGGTCGATCGCGATCGACTTAATGCCCATTCTAGTTGTAGAAGATATATCTCACAGGTGAAGAATAATTCGTGGAACTTATAGGATATTTCACGAGGAATAAAATGTTTCACAAGGAATAGAATGTTTCCCATAGTAAATATTTAACACGAGAACATTTCACAAGTACGTATTTACATTCTGAAAAAAGATACATACTGACTGTTGACACAAGCCTTCTTCTTAATAGAAGTGGCTCGCTGCATCAGCGCTGCCTCTAACGGGCTATTAAGATTCATCAAAAATTTATTTTTTCATTATTGTTTAATTCAGATTATAACGATTTTAGTGTAAAGTAACAGTATACCCTAGGATGGAACACCAAAAATCTGCAGTACTAACTTCGAAGATTCCCTTCCCTCAAGATTTTGGCTCAAGTTTGACGTGAATGTAGGTGTAGAGGCCTTTTAACTAACTACAGACACAAAAATATATATTAATCAATTAAAGATAACGAAGGGAAGATTAAGAATCGTGAACTAATTTAAATAATTTACTGAACTGATACAAGCAGAAAGAATGCAGACCACTGCTGCAAAGCTCTGTGAGCAAAATTTTCAGAATCCTTCATCAATTTAACTAAATGGAAGTAATAGCAAAGCGGTCTGCAGTATGGTCCAACAGAAATATTACAATTATTATCAAACTCCATTTTCACAAATCACTTTCCTTAGTATACTACATGTCTGCATGTTATGTTTCCTCTGTGAAAAGGTATTACTTAAAAATTTCAAAAACCTTAATGAAAAGCTCCAAGTTAGTATTACAGGGAAATCTCGAGAGAAAAGTTTTCTGTTATATATATATACATATAAACAAGCCTTGACAATATTTGAGGAGAACGCTTAGCTAAAATAATGAAAAAACACAGTATTGAGAGCATTACAATTCTCTGGAGAATCTAGTATACATCGGACAAACGAAAGCACAGTATAATTAAGTGAAAATTAAATCTATTTGTAGAGAAACCAATTGAGGAGAAAACTTTCATTAAGAACCGCTAACGAAGGACTATCAACCCAGCGATAACAACAAGCAATTTAGCGAAAATTTCTATTTCACTGAATAATTTACCACATGCTTAATAGTCATTGATCTTGGAAGAAGATCCTAAGCATGCACGAGCTGAACTCCAACCTCTTACACAAGATAGATAGTAGGTACATCTTTGCAGGGAATAGCTACAAGTAAAAATAAGACAGGACACATTGCGGTCTTTTTGCATTAAAGATTTAACTATCTTGTATACAGTCCCTGACTTCAAGACATCTGTGTTCCTGAGGTTCCATTTTCTCCTCCATCCCACTATGGGTTTCAGGGAAGGGATTGCCAACAATTCCGAGGACCATTAAGATCCGAAATTGCCCCTGGGCCTCCTGGGAGGACCTGGACTTAGTCTCGTGGAAATGTACCACCCTAAGAAAAAAGGAAAGGATCTAAGGGAAGGGGAGAGAGATGTTTCGGTTTTGGAGGGAAAAGGAAAGGAACGAGAAAAGTAAGTTTTATTTCTTGCCGCATATTTTTAGGTTATTTGTTACTCTTGGAAAATAGTTACTGTTTGTAGGATTTTCTGTTGCGATTGAATAGTCGTTGGATCCTCAAAAAATGAAAATACTACACTTAGAAATGAACAGATTTGTTACAAATATATGTTTTCAAGATAATAAGTATAGCACGATTTTTAGTAATTTTTGACGACATAGAGAAACAGCTAAACATTACAATATGCTCAGTGCTTGTGTCAGGAAAAAAGTTTTGTAATGCTTCTTTTAAAACGAATGTCTTTTTTCAAAATTAATGAAATGTGCATGAAAATTTTTTACTTTATACCAGTAGTCCTCAAACTTTTTTGACTCACGGAACCATCATAAATATATATGTCACATTTTTAATACATATATGCGATCATCTCTAAATTTTATCTTTAATAAAAAACATCAAAATTTTAAAACATTCTCTAGGTAAATAATTGTATGCAGTTTATTTCGGTAATGATTTCATTGATACGGGATTTCAGTACTCTTTCTCTAACAGCTTTTAAGTATTAAAAAAGAATACTAAAATATTTCATTTAAAATTGTGATTTTTGTAATATTTAGACGATTTATTTTATATAGTACTGGTTAATATTCATTGGCATTGATTCCTAAAAAAGCTTCTATAAAGTTTTAGTATGCTATTTTTTTAAAAAAAATTTCCCTGAACATGTTTGAATACTTAAAGTAATAATGCAATTACTTTTGCGATATTAAACCTATATTTCAATTTAAAAGGAAAAAAATGTTTTAGGGCATTTAATAAAACTTAATTATTTTAATAATAAAACTATATAAAAAGCTTAAAATGTTTGCAAATAAGCAACACGTTAGTTAAATTTGGTATAGCTTAAGTACATAAGAAAGAATATTCACATAAATCATTTTCAGAATCCCTATTTAGACGAATAATTTTAATCAAGTGGTATAAGGGTAAAAATTAACGAACATCACAGATTCAAATTATTCGAGTAACACGTGATTAATTTAAAAGGAAAAATTTTATTTTAATTATAAGATAAACTATCGGAATTCAATTTGTGTGGATGCATTCGTCATAAAAAATATATTTGCCAGAAAATTATATTTTTAGTTTTCCAAATAAATTAAACTAGAAAATTATTTTCCGATTTGTGTGGGAAAATCAATAAAACCCTCGCTCACTTTAACAACATAAATGAAAGAAATCATTTAACTTTTGAGTGAACAATAATTCTATATAAGACTTGACTTTACAAAGCAAAATGAGAACTTAGCGAAAACTTCTAAGTCTTTGGAGAAGATATAATCCGCTTAATTCTTCCCTGTAAGAAAAAAATTTCTTCAACATTTTGTGAAAAGAATTATTTTCTAAAAAATAATTTAGTAAAATATTAACATAAAAATCATTCAATCTTATTTAGTAAATTTTCTCGTAATTCAGTAAATTTTATTTAAGGTTTTTTCTTCTTTTTACATTTAAATACAGTCAGTGCATTAAAAATAATTTTATGAAATCTGAAAAAAATTCAAGTCACTTAAAATTACATTAACCAAATAACATAATTTTTTCTTCTACTAAAAACTTAATTTCACACAAAATAAAAAAAACCAAGTTCTCAAAGCTATGGAATAGTTTAAATATTTTGCTACTTCATTTGTGAAGCATTTAACAACTACTCTAGCATCGCATTATTAAGATAATTATTTTTATAAATATAATTCTCAGAATTATGGACAATTTTTGCATTTTAATAAGTTAAACAAAATTTAAAAAAGAATTTACTGATTTCGTTATTTTAATTTTATATCGTACACTCTATGAAATATAATTCAAGTCTTGAAAACTTTTTTTTTGTTGTTCGTAATTAATTATAGTTCGATTCTTCATCCGTAATCTTGCAAGCAATATGAAAAACACAATAATATAAAAACAAGTTAAAATTTTTGATTTATAGAAATTTTGCATATATATAAAGAGAGATAGAGAGAGAGAGATCTTTCAGTAAATTTAATAAATGTGCCATTTTTTTCAAATAAATTATCCAATTTTATTCAAAATTCCATATTCAGTCTGAATCCAAAGCAAATTTTACTGTGAATTAAATAAAGTATCAGAAAATTTGAATGTAGTCGATTATTTACTACATTTGAATGTTGTAAATAAAGAAATAAATTACATTTAGATGGCGCCACATGTCTTTTTACATAGAATTAATTCACATTATTCAAATTATTCGTAATATTTTTGCAACGCGTAATCCATCAATATATTTACAGTAACTGAAAAGCGTATAAATAAAGCTCGAAGGATATCGACAAAATTGAATTTTTTTCTTCTTTTGTTTTAAAGTTACGTGTTTAAAATTATTACTTTTTATTACTTTTATAAAAGAAAAATTATATATTTTGAAAAACTTACATTTGTTATAGAGGTCAAAACCATTCAGAAATCACCGGCTTAAAGTTGGCATTTACATTTCTTTTCTCTCTCTTTTTTTACCTTTATTTGTATATTTTAATAAATATTTTAATGTCTAAGTGAGAGAGATGGAGGATTTTCTATTTATTTTAATCTCATGTGTTATATATGTTTTGTTTTATTTTAATAATATTTTACTTAACGATCCGAAAAAGTCGGAAAATATATATACTTGGAAATATTTTTTCAGGTAAGAGAATGTTCCATTATTAACATATAATAATGTTGTCACAAAATAAAATGATTTTAAATTTAAAAGCATTCAAATAAACAAATGTAAGATTTTTCTCTAGAAATGGATTGATTTACACAAAAGTGACTAACGTATTAAGATATTCTGTGCATTAATGAGTTCAGGATATGAAATTATTATTACGAATATATGAAATTACTATTACGAAAATAAACGTATATTGTTAGAAATAAGTATGCTGATAATAAAGAGGGTGTCAAACTATTCACATTAGTTGTTTTTCTTTCTGAACTTACTTTAAGAACACTTGTAGCAACTAGTAACAGGGACGGCTCTAGCAGTTTTGACGCCCCGGACAAAAATGGAAAATGCCGCCCCCTCTCTCACCAAAACGAAAAATTATGATTAAAAGAGATTGATTATTCACATAGACACAAACCAATAAAATTTCAATAATTCTTGTGATTAAAAAAAAAAAGGCATCACAAATATATATATATATATATATATATATATATATATATATATATTTATATATATATATTTTATATATATATATATAAAGAAATATGTATTATGTATCAAAAATAAGAAATAATAGATAAAGAACATAACAAGAAATAGCATAATAAAAATATAAAACCTGAACATGAAGAACAAAATTATAGAGAAATAAAAAAAAGAAACTACAAAAAAGAAGAACCTAGCGAGTCAGAAAGCAATTTCAGGGACCGAATAAGTGGGGTTAAACTAGTTTGAAGGCGCCAACCTTCCCCTTTGCAACTCGGTAGGAAAACCAAATAAAAATAAAAATAAACAAAACTTCAGAGTTTGGATAACTCAGAGAGTATGAAAACCACTCATTACTATTATTAACAAACTGTTAACAGAAAATCACAAAAATAATTACGTAAGAAAAGTAGAAAAATGCTAAAAACAATTACATAAGAAAAGTATCTTTCAAGAAATAATTTAACAAAATTTCTTTACTCACAGAGCTTTTTCGAGGAGAATCAAGCGTCTTGACATTAATGAAAATCGATTATTCACCAAGTTAAAAAATTCGAAAATGCATAAACACATCTTTTGAGCTGACTTTTTAAACCAGCCACAAAGACAGGTATAAAAAAATGACGACAATCAAATACGGTAGAATTTGAATTGGTTGATTGTCAAAATGTAAATTTGCTAGGCTCTTCAACAATGTGTAAGATGTTCAAGATGTGTGTGGAAAAAAAACTGTGATATGAGTGTTATGATATAATCTTCACAGCAAGACCACTAACATGCTGAAATTCTGAAGTAGCAAGTGTTAATGTATTTGTGATGACTAAGTTCTTAAGAAATTAAAAGAGTATTCATGATCTAAACAACATTGAAAAAATTGTTTTATATTATTGTATTTATCTATTTTGTGGGTAGTTGTTATCATTTCTAAATAAAAAATTCAAAATGATATTTCTGTAAATTGATATATGCAAATTACTATTCATTACGGGAATTTTAATTACATGGAACTTAAACGAATGACTACATTATTGTTTAAGATGCAAGTCTAAATCCAAAATTCCACCATATTAGAGTTGAAGTTAGTTTTAAGGAGCTTGAGATAATCAGGGTAGAACGTAATATTTGGTTTGTATTCACTTTTTTACCAAAAAATTATTATATCATCTATATAACGATAAATTAAGTAAGAATCATTTACAACATGATCTATTTCAAAAAATGTAAATATAGGTTCGCTAAACAATTACTAGCTGGACCACCGTGAGGTAATTGTTTTGATCTGTTTATAAAGATTCTGATCAAATGCAATGAAATTTTCTTTTAATACGAGGTTAACAAGAATATCAAATTTATCTTTTTCATTGAAGTATATAATTCATATTTATCATAAATTAACTGTAGAACCTTAATCATATCGTCAATATCTATAGAATTAAAAAAGGTCCTCGAAATCAAAGCCATGCATGGAAAAAATTAACGTATCCTTAGTAACTCTAGCAATCTCTAAGCTATTTTTAATTATTGCCGTGTTTTGTAAATTATCAATTAGATTTTGAAGAAGAGATTGTAAGATCTTCCCAGATCGTGATATATGTACATCCATTAGTGATACTACGGAATTTTATAGGGCTTGTATGAAATTTTGGTGTTAAAAAATACTTGGATATATTATTTAGATGAATATTCAGTCTTTTGTTCAAAGCTAAAAGACGATTATCATCTTCTATTAATGTGAATTGATTTTTTAAAAGGAATTATTATTTAAAATGTGGTTACATAATAATTTACTGTAAAAGTATTTACAAATTATGGCATAATTAGCAGAGACCTTATATATATATATATATATATATATATATATATATATATATATATATATATATATATTTCTTTTTTACCTTTATTTGTATATTTTAATAAATATTTTAATGTCTAAGTGATGGAGGATTTTTCTTTATTTTTATCTCATGTGTTATATATGTTTTGTTTTATTTTAATAATATTTTACTTAACGATCCGAAATATATATATAAGTGTTAAAAAATACAAAATCGCCCATTTCAGCCAGGCCAATCTCTTCGAAAAACAGTCTACTGATCGTGGAGATCACACGCATTTATTTTAATTTATAGTAACTACACTCAAGGCTGAAATAAAACATTGCCTGTGGTTTTTTATCTAAAAAAAACTCTTATTCAATCTGTCCCCTTATGGATTGTTGATGTCGGACATGGTATGGGTGAAAGGAATGCCCGTGTGACCCCACTCCTGGCTTGGGGAAAGTTACTAGTGAAACATATCAAATTTCATTTTGTAACATATGCTCACGCCTTGAATCCTTCGAGTTTCAATGTAAAGAGTGTTTTTTTTCCAGGTATAAAAGTTTAAGTTGGCATTACTTTCCAAGATGGCGACCGATTTAACAGCTGTCAAGTGATTTATTCTCAGTTTGGTTTGGCAATTCATCAAAACGATCATCAAGCCAGGCGTAGATTCGTCGAATGGGCCCAAAACGAGATTGCCGTTGTTCCCGATTTTCATAAGCGAATTTTGTTTAGCGACGAAGCGCACTTCTGGTTGAATGGCTACGTCAACAAACAAAACTGCCGCATTTGGAGTGAAGCTAATCCACAAGTGTATGTCGAAACACCGTTACATCCAGAAAAACTGACTGTTTGGTGCGCTTTATGGGCTGGTGGAATCATTGGTCCGTACTTCTTCAAAATCGATGAAGGCCACAACGTTACAGTCAATGGCGATCGGTATAGAGCCATGATTACTAACTTTTTCATTCCTGAATTGAACAATCATGATGTCCAGGAGCTGTGGTTCCAACAAGACGGCGCAACATGTCACACAGCTCGTACCACAATCGATTTATTGAAAGACACGTTGGGTGACCGCCTAATTTCACGTTTCGGACCTGTGAATTGGCCTCCAAGATCTTGTGATTTAACACCGTTAGACTATTTTCTGTGTGGTCATGTAAAGTCATTGGTCTATGCGGATAAGCTACAAATGCTTGACCATTTGGAAGACAATATTCGCCGTGTTATTGCCGATATACAGCCACAAATGTTGGAAAAAGTCATCGAAAATTGGACGTCCAGATTGGACTACATCCGAGCCAGCCGTGGTAGTCCTATGCCAGAAATCATATTTAAAATGTAATGTCACAAGATTATCTTTCGAATAAAAAAAATTCATGTCAATCGAATAATACATCGTTGTTTTATTGCAATTTAAAGTTCTATACCTCTAAAAAAACACCCTTTAAAAGAAAACCGATATTAAACAAACAGAATTAAAAAAAAAAGAAATAAGATACGTTAAACTAAATACCAAAATCACAACCAATAATATTTCAGACAATATACAGAATTTTTTGTCACAGAAAAAAATATTTTCCAAATTCGGTCGAAATGCCGCCCTTAAAATTTGCCGTCCCGGACAAGGGTCCAGATAGTCTGGTCCTAGAGTCGCCCCTGTTGGTGAAGATATCAGTGAAGAATAAATACCACAGAAAGCATTGGAAAAATCATGCCAGAATAAAAAAAAAGTTATTTTTTTCTACGGTTGGTACAATACCTTTACCCCAATAACGAATGCTTGCAACGTGACTACAAACACGCTCAGAGTACAATTTATTTTCAGCAACACAACAATACACGTGTCTATCGATTACCGGAACATAAAAAAGCAAAAACACTTCCGATATGATCGCAGAGTACTTACGACTTTGGAAAAGAACTTAGGCCCTAAGTCTCTTTCGAAGCTGCTGTCTCAAGTATCAATTTCGAGGCCTCATTTCGTTGCATCGCCTCGGCGTTAAACGTACTGTTATGAAGGTCCTCCGCCTCAACAGCACACCAGGGAGCCACTAGGGCGTTTGGTACGGACGCTGATGTCATTAAACACACTTAGTCCGCTTCGGTGTGTTTCTTTTTATGTTGTCGTATTTTTTGCCACTCGTTGAAGTCCACGGGATTTTGTGAATGTAATGTTAATTCTGTCAGGGAAAAAATAATTGTTTGAACATTTATTCGATGTTTAATTTCAGGTAAGTGTAAGGGCGGGTTTGAGAAGAGGCATGGCTTTTTGTTTCAAGGGTAAGCACGTAGCGGAGTAGATAATGGTGAGATTTTAATTAAAGCATCGTTTTTATTTTCTAGAATTATACACCAAATGAAAAATTGCCGTTATTATTTTTATAATTTGTGAGTATGTTGGGAATAAAAACATCTCCAGCAACGCCTAAATTTTCCATAAAATTAAAAAAAAGGCATTTTTTTAGATATTTATTTAATTGTTTTTATTGGATTTTTTTTAATGCAGGAAGAAATAGTCGAAATATTTAATTTGCTCTACATTTTTTTTTCTTTTAGAATATAAAATTAAATATTTTAATACTCAAATTTATGACATATAATTACGTCAGAATTTATTAATGTACTTATTCGATACTGAATGTTAAACGATATTCAGCATATATCATCAATATACAGGGTGATTGTAATTACATTCAAATGCTGTAAAAAAAGAATTTTTTGCAATGACTTCAAATTGGAACTGAACATACTTGAAGGGGGAATGGTAAAGGATAAGAAGAATAAAAAACTGGGTTTTTTTTGTTCTGCTGTTTTTGCCCAAAGGACAATTAAAAACCGATTTTTCCCATCCGATGTGGTACGACCATGCTGCAGTGCAGCAGTTAAACTTTCGATCACCGCTGACCCCCTTTATGTATCAACCTGTTGTTGTGCCCCCCACCCCCGATTTTGAACACCTCTCCCTGACTCCCAACAAATGGCTGAATGATTTAAATGCAATCGTTACCGTATTGGCACGCAATTAAACCAGTTCTTAATTTTTGTACAAATGTTTCTACAATTTTTTGAAAATACCACACTGTAGTAATAGCTATGTAGCTACAAACAGAATATACTTCATTGAAACACATTTTCTAATAAATTTTTTTCTTAAAGGGCAATTTAATGATCTAGTTTAGGATTGATATCTTTCAATTTTTCCATGAGGCCTTTCAGAGTCTGTACAAGAGAAAAATTTTAACATTAAATGAGAGACCTTCGCCGACCCCATAGAAAGGCGTTGTAGACCTCCAGGGGACTACGGGCCAGTTTAAGAACTACTGCCATAGCGGATGGGCTTTTTCTAACAGTGCAAGAACTACTGAATGACTTGGGAGAAATTTTTTTCAGTTAAAAAACCAAAACGATCATGCACATTGCAACTTATGCCAAAGACGTCGTAATTCGATTCAAAATGCCACTTGTAGCCGAATGCATCTTCATTATAACGCTTACGGTTCTGTTATACACTTTGAACTTTTTCTCAAGCCTTACCACCCTTTCAAGCCTATCCAATTCCAATTTGAAGTCATTCTGACTGGTGGCCCTTTTTCCTTCTAACAGCATTTTGAAAGTGGAACTTTTTTTGTAATCATCCTGTATCATTATGGGCTTTACCTTAATATTTATGAATTAAATTTAGGAAAAATAACTGTCATAAAACACTTTAGATCATTTAGCGTATCGTTAACGTCTTTATAAAATAATAATAATAATAATAACTTCTAAATTATATATAAGAAGGAGGATTATAATCGAAATCATTGACAAAAAGTTACCTTTGGGAATTAAGATTGCACAAAAGAACTTGGGTAGCCTAGTGGTTAGAGCATCGGACTCCAGACCGGAAAGCCTGGGTTCGATGCCCGATGCCAACAAATACCCTTCAAATACATACGGAGTATAAGCTCGTTAAATCAGTGTGTTCGAGAATCTTGTGGGCTGAATTACGAGTGCAGGGGACTGGAGAATATTTCCCTCCCCACCAGTTCCATGCCAAAATTGTGAAGGAGGAGATAGGTGGGTGTCGCCATCTATCGGTTCTTCGGGGAATTTCGCCGAGCTAATTCGTACTGTCACCTGTATGGTCAAGGCCTATGCCAAGGACAGGCGTAGTTCCACGATGAATTTCGTGGAATGTATCTTGTGTTGTTGTAGTTAATGCCACCTGTCTGACTACGTCAGACAGGTGGCATTAACAACAACAAGATTACACAAAAGAACTTTCCTTGGAACGAAACATTGAAGTAAGAAATTTAAAAGCTGGATTTTCAATAAGACATGTTAACAATTCACTACAAAAAGAATCATAAGAAGAAAAATAATGAAATAAAAACAAAGAATTTTTTTTTCATCGGTGACACGCATCTCAGATTTAAAGGGAAAATTCCAACTACGATACTTTGTAACATCAAAACAGTAGGGCAAGAGGCAATAAGTTACTTTTGAACAATAATTACAGATTATTTATAGGCAAGATCAGCTGTAACAAGCTTCTAATAGTTTTGAAATCGATACGAGATTTCTCCACGGTTACCCTTCAACTAAAAGAACACATACTAATGAACATCAATTGATTGGGTGTACCGATAACGATAAAATTACGTCAGCAATTAAAAAGATCACCCCTCATTTCAATTCAATCTATTCCTTTCACCATCCCCAATATTCCAAACTATTCAAAATCATAAACCTTCATCGGAAAATCGGTGCGAAGAAAAGAACCATATATTCTTCGGCCCTAAAATAAAAGATCGAAGGGGAAATCTCTTCGATATCGATTAATTTGCGCAGAAGGAATCGTTTTACGTGCCGTGGGGAAAATTGTAGGAAAATCGAGGTGTTTGCGTGTCGGATAGCGTAGTTAAGGCACGTTTAAAGGAACGGTGGAGTTATCTCCGGAACAGTCTCGGCTTTTAAAGGAAGTTGATGCGTCGGCGAAAAAATATCACGCTTGACGTGTAGTTTGGGCTGAAGAGTTTTAAATTTCTTTTACGGTTTTAAGAGGAATGGTGTGTAGAAGGAAGGAAAGTTGTGAGCACGTCGAATATGTTTATTAAGATTATGTAGCAAAAAATGGATTATAAAGTAAAATATAGTAAAATTTTGCGCAAGTTGAAATTTTTTGAACTCTTTCTCTCTGCACTTATATATGAAACTAGTAAACAGTTAAAATAGGAAAAAATCAAAAGTATTGTAAGACTCCTTTAAGGAAGGTGGCAACGAGTGAAAATGAAAAACGAGATTTTAAAACTGAACGAAATTCGAGAGTGAGTGAATATTAACGTCGCACTGTTCAGGTACACGAGGGCTTTCGGCGACGGACCTAGGAATTTTGAACCATGGTGAAGTGACGTCGAAATTCGAGAAGGAAGAGAGTATGATGAAATTGAAAACGGAACGAGATTTGAGAGTTTTGGGAACGGATTTCTAGCTTGTAAATTGTGATAATTGTATTTTGTGTGACAATTACTGGTTAAATGCAGAACCGAAAGAACGTCAACTATCCTGAATTATTTGCATCGAATATGCCAGGTGTTACAGTATCAAAAATTTACTCTCATTCAAAATAATAAAATGTTTCTTAAGGAAACACGTAAAAATTTGTCAAAAAAATACCTTATTGTCCTTCGAAGTACTCCTCACCATAATACACTTCCAACAACGTTCGTATAAATGATGAAGATTTTTGAATAAGTCCTCCCTACGTACAGTTTTAAGTTCCCTAAAAATAGTATCTTAAATGTTTGAAATGTTAGTAATTGGTGAAACAAACAGCAATTTATTGTGTTGTTGTTACTTATGCCACCTGGTCGACAGCAACATCAGATCAAGACCATTTCGGCAAGGGGCTGGATTTCTACGCCAGTCGTTAGCCTTAGTTGTGAGCATCATATAGGCGACAGTACGATTTTGCTCGGTTCCACCCCAATTTTGAGAAAGAACACCTTGGGGGGTTATATGCTTCCCACCTCTCTTCCTCTTCCACCAACCTCACGAGAGGACTTGTGACTCGACGGCTATTTAAAGAGTACTCCCCCATGCCGCAAAGGCACTATACATTTAGAAACATTCATGCCTTCTCCGGGATTCAAACCCAGGCCCTACGACACGGCAGTCAGCGTCACTAACCACTATACCGGATGGACGGCGCAATTTATTGTAAAACATACAAGCGGCTCTGCAAAAATGGGCTATGCGCTAGGTCAATCGGGCTCTTTCCATCCAGCCAACTTGGTTCTTTGAGTTAGAACAACTCCACTCTTGAAATGTGAACGTCATTAGTGCATAGGATATGAATAGTCACAGGGAGATAGAGGATAGGACATGTTTGTGCGTTGCGCCACTGAGGCTATTACGGTTACCCTCCGCTTTACTAAAGTGATGGTTCATTGCTGAGTACAACTAATTCCACTTAACATAATATATATTTTTTAATAATTCATTTGTCCTTATATATGGCGATCGGGAGCATCGCAAAAGAGTCCTTAGCAATGTCTCCGAGGAACTATAGCAGCAATGATGAGAAAGATCACGACAGCCAGCAATTATTACATGCTAATAAGATGTCCAATTGAAGCAGTATAGCCCAAATTAGTATTCAGTGACTTCGAAAAGTTAATCATTTGAAATCTCGGGACATAAAAATTTACAAATCAAAAATTAGATATTATCGAAGTATATATTTGGAATACTCATTTTTTTTGTAAGAATGCGCATTTGTGTATTTTGCCAATAAAAAAGAATAAAATAAGAAAATAGATATAACTTTGAATCAAGAAAGGATATTTCGTTATATTGTGAATAAAAAAAAATATATTTATTCTCATCTAAAAAGTTCAAAATATATGAAAAGCATTAAAACATCTTAGTTGCTTTTATTTTAGGAAATGAAAGCTGTTTTAAGAATTAATTATTATAATTAAAATTTTATTTTACAACATTATCATACAACTTTATAAAATACACTTACAGAAACCTGTTTTAAAGCATTTTTAAAGTTTATTCACTTAAAAATATCACAATCAGAATTTCAAAAAAAAAAAAAATATTTGGAATTGGATACTTTCTTAAAGTGCGGTACACAAAATTTCCAAAAATACACGTTAAGATAAAAAAATAGAACATAAAAATTATACACTAAAAAGCAGTTAAATAAGAAAATATATCGAAGTGTTTTCAATTTCTTTCACCTTCTAAAAATAGAATCATTTTCGATTCTGAAACATTCATTCATACTTATTTAAAGACGTCATCTAATGTTTTTGAAATAAATTTTTAAACAATTCTTGACTTCTTTCGAATACAAAAAAAGCAGAATACATTTTGAATTCAATCATAAATTTAAAAAGAAAAAAATAATAATTCAAACGTATCTCAAATATATACATTGTCTAAAGAAATGGCGTTTAAATACTTCAATATACATAATATACGATTTTTTTGCTTTGTTTGAGATTTCAGAGTGAAGAAAAATAGCCAGTCAAAACATTGTGGTAAAACTACAATAATAAAATAAAAATTTAGTACAAAAAAAAAAGATATTCTTGATATAATTTTTACTATTTTCCTTCCTTTATTTTTATCGTTTGGAATATCTTTGAACAGAAAAATGTTTTTAAAATGGAATAATACACGAACTCATTTTACCGTTCATGTTCTTGAATTTTTAATATTTTCTTTTAAAAAACAAAGACTTAGAATAACAAAATATTTAGCAAATTTCAGTTCTATAATAACGGATTTATACTTCATAAAAAGAATTTTTTTAAGTAGCTATATCTCGAAAAAATTCTTTGACACACAATAAATGGATCATAGAAGTAAAACATTATTTTCTCAAAAAGTGATTTGGAAAAATTAAATTTTCTGGAGTAAAAATAAATAAGAATATAAAAACACTAACAAAATTACACAAAATCTCGAAATAAAAGTATACGTATCTTAAAAAATGTATCTTTCTGTTCAGTTCAAAAACAAAACAAGAAAAACTACTTTATTTCTTGATAAATTTTGTGAAATACATTGGGTTTTGTAGTTTTCATAATGTTGTTTACTTTATTACCTGTCACATTGTATTTATCATTTTAACTGAAAATTTTAATTTTAATGCCCCTAAGTTTATTTAATTATTTTTCCTGGACGAATCAAACTATGGAGTAGTCTTGTTTTTCAATTCAATTTCAGTGACTACGAAAAGAGCAATACTTTTTAAACACGTCTTTAACATTGTCAATAAGACTTTTGATCCTTTTTGCGGACTTCTTTAAAGAGAAATGTAATGTAGTACTGGTAGAAGTTGTAGTTCATTTCAATTCATAACATATTTGCATAAACTATATTACTACTTCAATTCATAACATATTTGCATATTTGCAACCCCTCACAGGGTCGTCCCACAGTTTGAGAAACACTGCTCTAGTGGGTCGATTTTTGAAAACACCTTCCTAAGCTAATCTCTGCTTAGCAAAAGTAGCACATTTTGTGTAATGAATGCTTAAAGTAGTGTAAATAATTTATATCTGGATGTGTAATACATTAATATTACTTTCTGTTGTATTTATTTTATGTTAAATTTGTAATATTCGCAAGCAACGCCGTTCCTTACATTATAATGGCGATTCTATAGAAACACAGCAAAATGTTGGCGATAGAGCCAAGTTAACATCATTTTTGTCGTCCCTGTTGGCAACTTGGCGATTGATTGAATGGCGCAGAAGTTGATATACTGTAGCGCGAACTGGTGGGGAACTGGAACAAGGAGGATAGCACAAAAACCTTCTCCACAAAAAATACATATCCATGTCAATTTTCACAGTGATCGGTTAAACGGTGTTGAAGTGAAGCGAGGTCGTTTTCACAAACATCCATTTTTTTATATATATATATAGATAGATTAATATCCATGCCGAATTTTCACAAAAACGGTGTTGAAGTGAAGCTTTTATTTATTTATAATGAATATATATATATATATATATATATATATATATATATATATATATATATATACTATGTATATAGCAGATCCTTTGTAGTAATATGAATCTTAGAATGACTAGTCGAATAATTTCTACTTGAACCGCGGCAAAATTTTCCCTATTAATTTCTCTTAACTTCGTAGTCTCCGCATGACAACAATCACCCTCCTCCAAACTTTTCACTTCACTTCACTTTAAATAGTAACCCTTATTAACATAAATCACTTTTCCTTTATCGAAAAAAGTTTTATAATCATATAATGTCATCGAAATGATCTTCTCTTGAGAAATCGCGAATAGAACGCGATGCAAGCTGTTATTTCTTATTATTTCTAAAAATGTGTAAAACTATTTCTGATTAAAACATAATGCACATAACTAATTGCCTTTTTACCACCTCCCCTCCAAAAAAAAATACATTACTGATACATACTTAATGCAATCTCCCAACTCTATCCTACCCATTCACATCAAAATAAACTGCGAGGATATAAAAGAAACATACGCTCGTAAGAAAAATATGTCCCTCAACGTCAATTCCGGGATATTTTTTCCCAGGATACCAGACATGTCAAGGACATTTATCGTCAACAGATAAACGTCCTTAAACTAACTCCTGCATCCACAATTAAGGATAAGTCTCTAGATAAGAGCATGGGATAAGGTGTTTATATTGTGGAGAATGATTAGTTCGGATTGTTGTGAGGAAACGATGGGCAGTAACTGACCACAAATGGGGGCATTTTATTGCCCAGCAAATTAACCGGGATTTTGGTGATGGTAATATTCCAGATGGCTGTCGTTTGCGTTAATGCTGGTCTTGCAGTTACAGTTATGTCCTGCGTATGCATGGATTGTGGAATGTGTTCTTGGAGTCGGAGATTTTGGTCCATAAAAAAGGTATTGGAAATTTTAATGCCCATATTTAATGATTTATTTAAAACAATAACTACAATGAAATTTTTTAATAAATAGCTGGCTATTATGAAAAAACTAGCTGGTAACCCGTTCTTCGCACGGGTGAATTGAAAAATAAAACAATGGAGATTGAAGAATAAAGAAATTTTTAATTAGTTAATTTTAAATGAATTACAAATTGAACAAAAAAGACTTTTTAGCATATCTCCTTTCAACAAAAAATCATATTTGCCAAATTAGGTCTGTAGGTCTAATAGTTAAAAAAATGATTTTTTTTAAAAATTATTCAGTCAAAGCTGAATCAATTATTTCATTGATGTTGCTAATAAGAGCAGTGACGCACACAAAAGGGGGGGGGTCCGGACCCCCCAAAGCCCTTGATTTTTTTCCCGATTGATTATAATTCTAAGTATATAGTACGAAAAATTTAATTAAGTATTTGTAATTAATGATTAATTTTATTAATTAATGCTAATTATTTGTTCAATAATTAGTTTTTTACAGTATTTTGTTCCCGAAAATCGACAAAATCAAAAGGAGCATGATACAAGGATGGTGAACTTTTGACCCCGGACCCTCCCCCTTGAAAAATTCCTGTGTGCACTACTGGATAAGAGGGGGGGGGTATATATTAATAAATACTTGAAAATTTATTTGCTTCTGAACGATTAAGTAATTTAAAAAATTAATTATTGTACTTATATAACCAATTTCATGTTTATAGAATTGCTATATTATTGTTAAATAAATATAAATTAATATTAATGTAAGAATCTCACATACAAGTTGGGTCAAGAAAAATAACAAATAAGAAAAGTTGCGTGATTGCTCACAAAAGTATTCTAATTTTAAACAGTTTGGAGGTTCATCCCTTCTTCAAATTTTTGATTCAATTAAATAGTTCCCAATAAAGAAGAGTATTCAAAAAGAATTTTAAAAAAAAGAGGGGGAAGAAATTAAATAAACAATTGTTTTAAGTATTAGACACATTTAGTATTTAAGTATTAGACCACAACGTTTCTAAAACTGTGGGGCGCCCCCTCAAGTCGAAAGCAAAACATTCGAAAAGTCGAATTTTCGAAAAGTCGAAAACAAAACATTTTAAAAAAATGATTTACTGAAAGTAAACAATCAAAATGCATTCTGACATAATAAAGTATAAAATACACCTTTGCACTGATATAATACGCTTATAAATGTATCAGTATTGTACAATGTATTTAATAATTCATTTAACAATACTAAATTAAGAAAAAGTTTAATAATTACCAGTGACCCCGTGGGCTTTGTCATACATAAAATTTAATACTTATCTTGATAATTTGTACGATTTATAAATAATCCCTTGATTATAAGTTACGCGATTCGCTTCCCAATGCCAATATTTTTCACGTAGGCGCGCGTTTGTGATGTATATAAAGGGGAGAAGAGGAATAAAATAGAAAAAATAAATCCTCTGAAAAAATTAATTTATATTCGTCTATTCGCCAATACCTTCAAAGTCATTTCGGAATAATTTTATGGATAGCAGTGCGCAGAGAAGATCGTACTTCAAAGAGACGTAGATATACGTCCAGGGCAATTTACGCTTTGGCTGATCGAGACATTTATATAAGCCGGTGGCACTGAAGAGGTTAAAGTCGTATTGTAGCTTCAGCATCTAAGTATAGTATATTTGAATTAAATACATTGTTCTGCATGGAAGGGGGCGCGATGAAAATTATGATTGAATACTGGGTCGCAAGTATTGAAACTTTGAGAAGCACTGTGGTAGACACATTTAGTATTTAAGTATTAGACACACTTAGTATTTAAGTATTAGACACACTTAGTATTTAAGTATTAGACACACTTAGTATTTAAGTATTAGACACATTTAGTATTTAAGTATTAGACACACTTAGTATTTAAGTATTAGACACACTTAGTAATTAAGTATTAGACATTCAGTATTAGTAGTTTTAAGTAATTAAAATTTATATCCGAGGTTGAAATCCCCATTCAAGTCAAAAATAGTAACCTCATAGATTATTTAAGCCCCATGCCATTCCCGGGAATACAAAAAGTACGGAAATTTATGAGGAAATCTATGAACCCGGGAAAGTAACCTTATTTGAAACATAAGAGCCATTGTATACGTTCATTTCTGATTTTTTCGTAAAAAAGAGCCGTTTATGCATGTATTTTATTGAAATTTAACATTATCATTTTATATTTAGCAATTTTAAAAAGCAAAATAAGTGTAACCGATAAATTGAAATCATATGCACAATTTTAAAGGTGATAAAAAAACCCTCACAGAGTTGTAGAATATAACTATAAAAACTAAAATATGAGTAAATTTGTAAAGAAAAAGAGCACACAGAACATTCGTAAAAAAATTATCCTTAAACTAGTTCCATCACATTTATCAAGAATAACCGAGGGAAACTCCCACAAAAGACAAAATCCCACTAACCCAATCACTGACATAGTTAGTGATTTAACTCTTTAAACAACGCTTATTGGACAATGGAATTCGACATTGCCCAATGAGTTTGCAGTTGTCGTCATTCCCGAACATTCGGATTTACACATTCATTTGTGCAACCGGTTACACAGCTTGGAATTCAACTGTGAGTGAACTAGTTTCGCGTCACGAAATAAGTAATAAATAAATGAAAATGGCAATTGCGCGAGCGAAATGAATTATTAGATAGGTTACGTTGGGAGCCACATGATAATTATAGCGCAATATTTTTAGGCGGAACTCATGAAATATCCGGTGGATTTATGCATTCCATACATAAAGATGAAAGCAGCGATGGCTTCATCAGGCAATGTTTTGACACTTCAGGAGTAATGATGTGATACAAATAGGAGATTTGGATAACGTTTTGTGATTCATATGATTTCACAATAAATCATGTTGGTCGCGTATTGCCATTCGTAATCGTTTACTTTAGCTATTTCGCCAGGTGTCTCAATCAAGCTGTATCAGTGATTATAACGGTTTGCATTTGATAATATTTCTTTGATATAAGAAAAAATGAGGCTTAAACTGATGCAAAAAACATCTATATCATGGATTCCTCTGCATCGTAATCCAAAGACAATTTAAATTAATTCAATGTTATTTCATTTAAAGAAAGATAAATAATGAATGTGAAAAAAGGAACAAGACAGTGTGAGTGAGTGTTCATTAACGTAGCCCTATAAAGCCACACGAAGGCTTTTGGCGACGGACCTCGTAATTTTGAGCCTCGGTCAAGTGACAAAGATGACACCGAATTGGCATGGACCTTCGAATTTTGAATCATGATCAAATGACGTGGACGACACCTGAGCTGGCACTTCCTCTACATACTGCCATACTACTCCAATGGGAGGATTTTCAGGCTTGACAAATTTAACGTTCATCAGCCCTTCTACACAGCGAGACTAGGGCTCGAACTCATGGCATGCCAGCTATGAGTTCGTGACCATAACCACTAAACTACCGCGGCTACATCGAGGCTCAAAACTTGACATGGCGTGGAAGTTTGGAGAGAGGGGCGCTAGCAACTATTTGTCACTTGATCGAAACTTAAAAGTACGAAAATAAAAAAACAGTCAAATCAACTCTTAAGATTTACAAAATATCAATTCACGTTATTATAGACATTTTTCGTTCAATACATTATAACTTGGGAAAGAAGTAAAGGGTGTTTTTTTAGAGGTATAGAACTTTAAATTGCAATAAAACAACGATGTATTATTCGATTGACATGAATTTTTTTTTATTCGAAAGATAATCTTGTGGCATTACATTCTAAATATGATTTCTGGCATAGGACTGCCACGGCTGGCTCGGATGTAGTCCAATCTGGACGTCCAATTTTCGATGACTTTTTCCAACATTTGTGGCCGTATATTGGCAATAACACGGCGAATATTGTCTTCCAAATGGTCAAGCGTTTGTGGCTTATCCGCATAGACCAATGACTTTACATAGCCCCACAGAAAATAGTCTAGCGGTGTTAAATCACAAGATCTTGGAGGCCAATTCACAGGTCCGAAATGTGAAATTAGGCGGTCACCCAACGTGTCTTTCAATAAATCGATTGTGGCACGAGCTGTGTGACATGTTGCGCCGTCTTGTTGGAACCACAGCTCCTGGACATCATGATTGTTCAATTCAGGAATGAAAAAGTTAGTAATCATGGCTCTATACCGATCACCATTGACTGTAACGTTGTGGCCTTCATCGTTTTTGAAAAAGGATTCCACCAGCCCATAAAGCGCACCAAACAGTCAGTTTTTCTGGATGTAACGGTGTTTCGACATACACTTGTGGATTAGCTTCACTCCAAATGCGTCAGTTTTGTTTGTTGACGTAGCCATTCAACCAGAAGTGCGCTTCATCGCTAAACAAAATTCGCTTATGAAAATCGGGAACAACGGCAATCTCGTTTTGGGCCCATTCGACGAATCTACGCCTTGCTTGATGATCGTTTTGATGAATTGCCAAACCAAACTGAGAATAAATCACTTGACAGCTGTTAAATCGGTCGCCATCTTTGAAAGTAATGCCAACTTAAACTTCTATACCTGGAAAAAAACACTCTTTATTTTACATGGATATCACAGATTAAAATATAAAATATATAAAACACAAAGATTATTGATCAAATAAAAAAAAGAAACTTATTCTATGAATAACGTTAACGACTTGACGTAAATTGTTTACTTCAGCGACGAACTATATAAATAATAGTGCCCTACCCACACAAAAAACGTGCATGAAAAATGGACCCTCTTTTGATCATTCATTCTTAGTGTCGTAAAAGTCATTCGAAAGAAAACGCAGAACAGGACATACAACTTTTTCTTCTGATGTTTTCTTACATCAACATTCGCCAGGCCATCAATAGTTTTATACACACTCACCATTCAACACTGCATGTTGCTTTGCTACAACCATGAAATAAATCAACTCGGTTTTACAGCTCATACAAGTTATAGTACCAGGGTTTTTCATTTTTATATCTCCAACAGTATTCATTTTTACCAGTTTGTTTACTTGCGGGTAAAAAAAAGGGAAACAGAATGCTATTAAATAATAACCATGGAGGTCGTATATTAAATAAAAATAAACCACCGACAAAAGAAAATGACATTTTAAAAAAAAGATCGTTTGCACTTGGAATATTTTTAGGTTTTATGTTTGCTTAGCTTTTGATGTGGTGTTAGATACTGCGCTAGTCTTTGTTGAAACAACGTTTCTAAAAGAAATGAAAAACCCTTCCGAGCTTTTTTCCCCTCTTGCGAGTGAAATTACTTTTCTAAATTTAATAAAAAACAATAAGTAAACTTCCCCCTTTTAACGAAATCATTCATCCTTGTATTGCTAAATTTGAGAATTTGCAGACGAAGAATCAAAGTAAATTTTAGAATAGAATTTAATCAAACAAACGTTATACTGGTTTTGAATTCTCTGTAGCATATTTGTTTTAAAATGATCCTTTAGGATTTATTTACAGAAGTTCAAATATTTATTCAAATTATCAACGATTTAAAATTATTTTCGTATCCTGTTTAAATAAATTCATTCTATGATTTTTTAAAATACATAATAAAACATATTAGAAACCATTCGCTTGTAGTGTGCTTTTTCAATTCCTACTATTAGATCGCACTCTTTATATATTTATTTATCTTGGTGGAATTTTCAATCGTTAATAAAATACTTTCTATACATCCATTCAAGTGCAAATACATTTTTTAAAACTTGTAGTGGATGACGCTTGATGTTAATACAGATTTTTAAAATATCCATTCATGAATTAATTAATAAATAGTAAAAACACAAAAAATAGCCCAACAGCATATGTAGAAAGGAGAATCGTTCGTTGTGTCTCTGAAGTGCAATGGATAGAGCGTAGGACATCTAATGCAATGGTCGTGGATTCTAATCCCACCTGGAATGGCCTAGTTTCTGAGAATGTGATTTCTTTTTCACTATACTATTTTATTAGAATAATGAAATTTGAGATGAATGAATAAATAATAACAAAAAAAATAGTCCAACCCCATGTATAGAAAAGAAAATGAAAAACTACCAGGAAAATCGCTTTCTATATTGTCCATTTAAACTGTGATTCTGTCATATGTATTTACGCATTTATATTAATTGTAGCTATTTAATAAAAAATAACTAAAATAAAATTTTCCTTTGTTGACTTGAGTAGGAATTGACCTCTAATTTCTTTTTAACATATTACTTGTTAATATAAACCGGATCATACTATAAGCTTTGGTCAGTAGCGCACACAGGAATTTTTCAAGGGAGAGGGGGGTCCAGGGTAGAAAGTCCCCCATTCTTGCATCATGCTCCTTTTGATTTTGTTTATTTTCGGGAACAAAAAACAGTAAAGAACTAATTAGTGAATAAATATTTAGCATTAATTAATTAAATCAATCATTAATTAGAAATTTTTAATTAAATTTTGCTTTTAGGGGGCGGTCCAGACCCCTAGAACCCCCCTTGTGTGCGCCACTGGCTTTGGTTAGTCAGAAAAATCTTCACAGCATCCAATCCAAAAGCGAGATACTTCAAATAATTTTAATCCTACACTAAAAAGGCTAAATCCGTTCCACTCCACACATTGGAAGATAAAACACGCTCAAATCGTAATTTAACACTCGTCGATCCGCCCAGTGATGAAGTTAAACAACTTCCGAAATGCAAGCCACTGAAGGATTCAATAACTGCTACCGATGAAGGGCTTCCTCCCTCATCGTCTCTCATTTCCTTTCCGGTGTCAACTAGAACCGCTTTACCGATTCAATAAACGTCGGAGGCGACTAACAAGCCTCAATTAGATCCTGCTAGAAATTCGCGTTAATTTCATTTTCATTTGTGAACGGTGGGGCGCCCCTTCATTACATGCCCCAGACACAATTAATCATTAGGCCACGGTATTCGTTTCCATGATTGTGGGGGTGGGTTTGGAATGGATTGGAGGACAGCGATTTAAATAAGCTTCAGATTGAGTGATCAGTGGGTATGGATTGGGGCAGTTGAAAAATGTACCATGGAAATGTTATTTTGAAGTCAAGTACAGAATAACAGTCTTTAATTTATCTGTTGCCACGTTCTTGAACATTCACAACAACTATTAAGATAGTTTTTCGTGCGTGAACTGATGAAACTGGAAGGTGTGCTTCGGTGCACATATTTAAGTACTTCTGTATGCAGAAGCTGTCATTTACTGGTAGACCGCTGATGAGTATAAAATTGGAAGTGAACGTCTTCTAATTTTCGTTTTTGGTTAAATAACAATACATCGAACAAGGTATGAAAAACTTGTCAGGTTTTATAAAATATCCATTAATACAAAGGAAGAAATTATAAGAAAATAAATGAGGAATATATATATATCAGTAGCGCACACAGGAATTTTCAAGGGGGGTCCGGGGTCAAAAGTTCACCATTCTTGTATCATGCTCCTTTGATTTTGTCGGTTTTCGGGAACAAAACACAGTAAAAGACCAATTTTTGAATAAATAATTAGCATTAATTAATAAAATTAATCATTAATAACAAGTAGTTAATTAAATTTTACGTACTATATACTTAGAATTATAATCAATCGGGAAAAAAAATCAAGGGCTTTTTTGGGGAGGGGGGTCCGTACCCCAGGGCCCCCTTGTGTGCGCCACTGATATATATATATATATATATATATATATATGATATATATATATATATATATATATATATATATATATATATATATAAATAAATAATATACTAGTTGCAAGTACCCGGCTTTAAAATAAGTATTTTTGTAGAAGTTTACAAAACTGTTTATTTGCATGCAATGAAAGGGTACATTTATTTTAAAGCAATGTGATAGACAACATTTTTGGCAGTTCCATTTGGAGTGTGTACAAAAAGATTTTCCTCTCTGCCCACTCTAGAGCAGGCCACATACAACTGCCCATGAGAAAAGCATGGTGTCTGCAAGTCTATACTCTCCCCCTTTTTCTCACAGGCATGACTGTAACAAAAAATGACAATGCATTCCTATGAATGAAGGAATAGAATGGAATGGAATGTAGTAAGTAATGTGATATTTGTTGCAGTATTTGCTTGCAGTAAAGTAAATATAACAAAGCAGTATTTTAAATTACTTACCGCTTTTGTTTAGTAAAGTTTTCTCTAAAATGAACCCATGGCTCAGAACATGCACATGGAGCACTCTTTTTGGCTGGAGGAGGCCAGAGTGAGGTTGGGATGGAACACGAAACCTGTTTAAGAAACTTCCCCATGTAATTTTGTGAATGTGTACCAAATTTCACGTTATTTGGTTGTCTGGATCTTGAGTTATAAGGAAACAGACAGACAACAAATGCGTCTTATATGTATATATAGATATAGATATAGATTTGTTTAAATTCTTGTGTATTATTACTTTTGTAAGCTTCATGGCATATTTTATGGTGTACCAGTCTTTTAAAGCTGACTGAGCCACAGCAACATTTAGCTAGGTATAGCTAGTTATAACATAAAATTAAATCTTAAAAAGACATCAAATATAAAAGAAGGCTCAATATTTTGATTAAATCAGTATAAACATTTTCGTACAAACACAATATATATACTGTAAAATATTTATTTTGCTATTTGCCTTTCAGAAAGACATCAAACAAAATTTTAAAAATTGTCAAAAACAGATAAAAAACATATTTAAGGGAAATACCACTGATTAATTTTGCCAAAGACATCGCAATGTGTAAAAAAATATTTACAGTACATAATCGCCAAAAATAAATGTAAGTACTAAAATATAAAAAAACAAAAATTATATATTGAATTAATTAAGGATTAGTGGAGGGAAAGATAAAACAGGCTAAGATAATACTCATAATATTAATTTCATATTGGTAGGTTACTCATTTTTGGCATGATTTTGAAATCACGCCTGATTTGTGTTGTGGCCAGTCTAATGTTATAGTAATGTACAGAATTAAAGGTACTTAAGTATTATCGCAACCTATTGGTGACATTATACAAAATGAAGCACATGATTGCCAATTCAACGCATACAAAGTTGGGATTGCCAAAGTGGCTAGTTGTCTTGAAGGGTGGCGATTGTGCAATAATACATAAGTACTAAATAAAAAAAATTATCCAAAGTATATATATCCCGAGCATAAAAATAAATTGAAAAATGATGTCCAATACTAACATTAACTAACAAAAAGAACTGAACTAACTTTATCAATGCAAAAGTATAATTTGAAAAAATAAGGTACTTACATATAACCGCAACCTATTGGCGACATTATATGAAACGAAGCACATGACTCACAATTCAGCATACATATGACATGCGAAATCGGGGTTGCCAACTTGGCAAGTAATTTTGAACGTTGGAGATTGTTAGGATAGTACATAAGTAACAAAAAAAATAATTTATCTTACGACTACCTGCTTCCTCAACATACTCATTTTTGGCATGATTCTGAAATCACGCCAAATTGGTATGTTGCGGCCCGTCTAATGTTATAGTAATGTACAAAATTAAAGGTACTTATGTATTATCGCAACCTATTGGTGACATTATACAAAATGAAGCACATGATTACCAATTCAACGCATACATAGTTGGGATTGCCAAAATGGCGTTGTCTTGAAGGGTGGCGATTGTGCAATAATACATAAGTACTAAATAAAAAAAAATTATCCAAAGTATATATATCCCGAGCATAAAAATAAATTGAAAAATGATGTCCAATACTAACATTAACTAACAAAAAGAACTGAACTAACTTTATCAATGCAAAAGTATAATTTGAAAAAATAAGGTACTTACATATAACCGCAACCTATTGGCGACATTATATGAAACGAAGCACATGACTCACAATTCAGCATACATATGACATGCGAAATCAGGGTTGCCAACTTGGCAAGTAATTTTGAACGTTGGAGATTGTTAGGATAGTACATAAGTAACAAAAAAATAATTTATCTTACGACTACCTGCTTCCTCAACATACTCATTTTTGGCATGATTCTGAAATCACGCCAAATTGGTATGTTGCGGCCCGTCTAATGTTATAGTAATGTACAAAATTAAAGGTACTTATGTATTATCGCAACCTATTGGTGACATTATACAAAATGAAGCACATGATTACCAATTCAACGCATACGAAGTTGGGATTGCTAAAGTGGCGAGTTGTCTTGAACGTTGCCGATATTGTGCAATAATACGTAAATACTAAATAAAAAAAATTATCTAAAGTATATATATATCCCGATAATAAAAATAAATTGAAAAATGAAGTACAATACTAACATTAACTGACATAAAAAGAACTGAACTAACTTTATCAATGCAAAAGCATAATTTGAAAAAATAAGGTACTTACATATAACCGCAACCTATTGGCGACATTATATGAAACGAAGCACATGACTCACAATTCAGCATATATATGACATGCGAAATCGGGGTTCCAACTTCGAAAGTTATTTTGAACGTTGGAGATTGTTAGGATAGTACATAAGTACCAAAAGTAATTTATCTTACGACTACATGCTTCCTCAACAGGTATTTAAGCCATTTATCTGTTTTGCTCATTCTCTGATGCCTATTCCAGTTTGATATGTAATTACTACCAACACTGCTTTTGCTTGGGCAGTATAATTACCCAAGTTTGATTTTCTGCAAGGCAATTTTATGCACTGAAGCCAATAGTATACCCTTAAAGGTTAAAATAAAAACACATAAAATTGCAAAATATTATTAATTTCATACTATCTAAAACAGATAACGAAAACGGAAATATTATACTTATGTTAATCACAGTAATAAGAACTGATATACCATTATCAATAAGAAGTTTTAGTTTGTCAAAATTATAACCTTCGCATTCTAAAGAAATAAATGAATTCTCCGAAAAAATACTGAAATTGTAAGTTGTAATTTGTAAGCAAAATCACACACATAAATATCCCGCGATAATACCTAAATGTTGCCAAAACAACAAAACAAGATTTTAGTTGTTAAAAGAAAAATCCTTAAAAAAATTATTTATTCGAAAAATAATCCTAATTAAATATCAAAGAATAGAAAAATTGAATAAATATTCCAACAAATTAACATAGCTACAGTAAAAATATGTAATAATCTTGAAAAATTGCATGTAAAGTATAAATTGTCCACTTAGTGAGAAACGTGACATCATATGACGTCATAACACTGGAAAATCACTTAAAAATTAAATTTTAAAAATTTCGGAAAGAATTATGAACACCAAACCTATTTAAGAACCTTCCTCGTGTAATTTTGTGCACGTGTACCAAATTTCACGTTATTTGGTTGTCTGGATCTTGAGTTATAAGGGAACAGACAAACAGACAACAAATGCGTCTTATATATATATACCATAAAAAAAAGTCAAACATCTTAACACATTTTATTTTATTTTTATCCAAAAAGAAATAGAGTCATGATACCGGATTGAATCACATTCATTAATTTTGGATTAATTTTTAAATGACGACAATCGATGTGATGTTTCATATAAAAAACTAATAATTCATTGATTGAGAAGAAAAAATATTTTAGGCTCAAATGTTGCTTTTTAAGAATTGCAAGCCGGAAAATGGGGAAAAAAAATAGTAATGCCCATTCATATGCAGCAAAAATGGTAATACACGTCTTTAAAATTAAGCTATGAATGCATACAAAATTATTGTACTTAACATAACGAAAAAAAATATTTAAAGAAAAAGAACAGTATTTACGTATTATACCACCGGCCGATTTCGCCAAGCGAAAAGACATCGCCAATTCAAAAAATGTCGCCAAACTCTGTCATATTGCTTTTATTGTATTCCAGCGTGTGCGGGAATGGTTTTCACTAATGGCTGTACATCGTAGAATTTGGTGACATCTTTTGATTTCATGAAATTGATGGACGGTATAATATGTAAATACCAAAATAACTATACAAATGAATTATCAAAATTTTTATTCAATATTATACACATATAACCTTTCTTTTACTTTTTGCGTAGAATTCAATGCTTATTTTTATTATCAGCATTTAATTATTTTCATATTTTGTTAAAAAATACATTGATAATAAGGAAATACATAATGAGTTTATTAAGGGTAAACCACAATAATCATGTTATTTTCTCTTAAAAACACAAATAGTATCATTACTTACAGTATTGGACATCGCCATTTTTTTCAAATGTATTACGAAACAATTTGATTTACGCATCTTGAAAGTAATATTTCAGCATATAATTGAATTTTTTTCATTTCTTATTCTCATGTCTAGCTTATGAAGTTAATAATTAGACATTTTATTCAGCGAAAAAACTTATTTCATAATAATAGAATCATTTATTTCGAGCCTGCAATTTTTATACATTATGCTACTATTGAAAAGTAATTTACATACATTAAAAATTAATATATACGTCCTTATTTTGACAAAAAAAACAATAATTTTGGTTATTAATTTTGAATTTAGAATATCATAAATAATGAAGAATTAATATCTGGGCAGTAATTGAATCATAATCAATGTGAACTCAGTGTGTAATGATTAAATATTACTGCTCTATAATTATCTTATTTTTCGCATAATAACACTCTTTTTTTAAAAAAAATAATCATTAACGTACTGTTGGGATAAAAACCCGAGTTGCTCATTAAAAATGAAAGAAACGAGCTATAATTCCCAAAAAAAGCCGAAAAGAGAATTTTTCTTAAGAAATAAATTAATAATGTGAATAATAGTTGGTGTAGAGAATTCAAATTAATTTCAGGAAATAAGATTTTTCTATAAAATAATTATACCTTAATTATACCGGTGGAGAGCAATACACATTTATATGATTCCGTCATATTTCCGTCATTAAAATTATTTCATATCTTTATCTTCTTTTTCTTATATATTTATCTATAAAAATCCTCAATTAACTAGAAATTAATTTCATTCGAATATTATTCAACCTTTTTAAAAATAAGTCAGACGACACTAATGAATGAAAAAGAATTTTTCATTAAAATCATTCAAAAACATCAACTACTTCGATCATATTTATCACGACAGAACAAATATCAGAAGACGAAAAATTATCTTTTAATGGAAGCGAAATAATAATAGTAATACCCAACCCCATGTGTTTGTTAAATTATAAGCGTACATATCAGAGTATTCTAATCGCATCATCAGTTTTTTAACCATGATGATATTTCTTAAAATGTATTGAGTAGAATTTTAATTTACGCCATTTTATGGGCAACTTTTGTGTCGTAGCTGAATTTATTTCATTTTTATTCATTTATATGGTTTCTGACATTGTTAATTGAATGCATTACTCAGCGAAACCACTCTTTTTGATAATAAAACAGTCATTAACTATAAAACTATATTAATACATTGTGTTATTATTGTAAATTTTAAATTCCTAAATAAATAAATAATATACTAGCTGTAAAGTAATTACATCAGACAAAAAAAAAAGAAATACAGAGAAATAGGAAAAAAACGTTTTATATATTACTGTAAAAAGCAAGTAATGTATAAAAAAAATTAAGGCATCCTTCTTAAGTCAACAAAGAAAAATTTTATTTCAGTTTCTTTTGATTAAATAATTACAATTAATATAAATATCTATATACATATGACAGAATCACAATATTGAGTGACAAAAAAGAAAGCAATTTTCCTTTCTATATATGGTGTTGGACTATTATATTTTTTGTTTGTTTCTATTTATTCATTAATCAAATTATTCTAATAAAATAGTATAGTAAAATGAAATCACATACTCATAAATTAGGCCATCCCAGGTGGAATTCGACCCCACGACAGTGGCATAACGTACAGGTTATGTAACGCAGGGGTTCTAGAAGGCTCAAAGCCTGATTGACACCAAGTTGCAATCCTTTGTAAGATCCCCAAACCTGACTTTGAAGGGGGGCTAATATTCCCCGTTACGCCACTGTCCCCACGACCTTTGGATTAGAAGTCCAACACACATTATCCATTGCGCTACAGAGACACAACGAGAGATTTTTCCTTTTTATATAAGGTTTTAGACTATTATTTTTGTTACTATTTATTCTATACATAAGTTTAATTAATGAGTTAATATTTGTAAAAACTGTAATAACATCACTTGTCATCCACTAAAACTTAAAATTCGCATTTGAACTTGTGTGGATGAATGAAAGGTATTTTACTAACGATTGAAAATTTGAACAAGATATATACATGTATAGGGAGAGTGTGAACTAATAGCAAGAATTTTTTAAAAAGACTAAATGTGTGTAATTACAAGTATTCCTCGTATATGTGGTCCGTTTCTTTATGACGCAGGTTCACTTTTAGTGTGTATTGACATCGAACTATAAAGTAACACGAAGGCTATTTTGGTGACCAACTTCATAATTTTGAACCATGCTCATGTGACAAGGACGACACAAGAGCTGGCAGCTACCTCTCCGAACTTCCAAAACAGCATTGGCAGGACTTAGAGCCTGGAGAGATTTAACATGCATCAGCACCTCTATCTGCGTGTCTTCAGTGGAGTGATCATTGTGACCTAGTGGTTATATTCAGAAGGTCGTGACCAGTGTGCCATGAGGTCCAGCCTAATGTAACTTAAGATCGACGGAGTAGAGGAGCTAACGCTCGTTACATTTATCGATATTCATTGTCCTTCCTTGATGTGATGTTTTGTGGTAGTGAGGAGAGGGGTTGCCAGTTCAGGCGTTATCCGTACACTTGACCGAGGTTCAAATTTATGAGGTTCGTCACCAATAGCCTTCGTGCTCCTTTGCAGCGTGACGTTTGTAAAATTCTCACTCATTCACTCCACGGCACTAGGGCTTGAACTCGTGACACGTTGGCAATGAGTCCGTGCCACACGGGTTCACTCTAACATGGTTTGCGAGTGGATTAAGCCATTCACGTTAGCGTGGTGCGGAAATCAGGAGAAAGAGATACTGGCTCAGCTATCATGCTCGTCATTTGACATCAGTTCAAATGTACAAGGACTGTCGCCAAAATCCCTCGCGTTAGCTTAGACCAGGAATTCTTAACCTTATTAATCGTCTGGGCACATCCCTTCTGTACCCAAGGTTGCGAGTTCGACCCCGGCGCAAGTCGGTGGATTTTCATGAAACAGAAAATCGACAGCGACCATGTCGTATGATTATATGGCATGTAAAAGATCCCTAGAGTGTCTATTTGGCATGGGTGCTCTCGGCAAAATTCAATTCTTAAGTTCAATTTCGCATCGCGTCAGAGTTCAGGTGCCTCCCTCTGTGGAGGAAACTAGACGTCAAAATTACCTGCGGCGATTGGTATTCACCTATATGGTGCCGCACTAAAAAGAGATACCAGCACCTGGGGAATGTACTAGCTCTGCAGTGGTAAAACACCAATCCGAAGCCCATTAGAAATAAAAAGATCTGATTGTTGATTAAATTGTGTTCACTGTTGAAAACAACGAAAAACGGGATTTAATTTATAAACTCATTTTTTCAAAAGGGGATATTTTTATTTTCGGCTAGACTCCTAATATTTTTTCATAAGGTCGCACGATTTTAATACAATACCAGTCTGACACTACCGATTTAAGCTCATTTCGGGCCCCGGGCGTAGAAGATCTACATGCCCCATTGGCACTGGAGGATCGAAATTTATAACCAGAAAATGTGTTAAATTCCAGTTTATCCGGGCCGCGGTTCCCTGGGCGTCCGCACTCAGCACCCAATGGATAAGCCGGCACTGCAGTCTGAATATTTAAAATCCCATCTTCAATTGAAGATGCTTCTATACTATTATTAATATATTTTCCCTTAAACGTTGGAACATTTGTTGTTGCTGTCACTTCTGCCGCCTGATTGACATTATCATCAGGTCAAGGCCAACGATATTAATCGTGGTAAGAGGCTAGATATAGGTCTGTCGTTAGCTGCTTCTTTAAGCACCATACAGGTGATAGTGCGATTTGACAGGTTCCACCCCACATTTAAGGGAAAACACTTTAATAGTAAACACGAGTCTTCCGCCTCTTTTTTCATTCCACTAGCCACATGAGTGGACTCGCGGCTCGACGGATATTTAGAGCAGCGATTATCAACCTTTTTATTGCTTCGGACCCGTCAATATTTGATAATTTTACCTCAGCCCGCTTTGAATGGGGACGTTGATTTTTTATGTTTTAGACTATTTTGATTTAAAAATTTTAATTTAATTATATTTAACCATGCCTTCGTGAAAAAATACAGTTGCACAAAAAATGAACATAAAGTGATTTAACAAACATAAGGCGATTTCCAAAGGAAAGTCGCCCGAATATGAGTGAAATATTTCGCACTAAATAAAATAGAAATAATTTTATGATGCTTGGGAGGCACGGTACCATTTGATCCAAGGACAGGTAGTGATCCGCGGCACGAGGACCACTGATTTAGAGTACTCAATTTCCGTAAAGGCATTACACACTTACAGACACCCATGTTTCCACAGGGATTCAAACCTAGGTCTAACAGCCGTGAGCGTCACTAACCACTATACCGGATGGGTGGCATACATTGGAATATTTTCTAATGATAGTTGACGCATTAAAGAAACGAAATAAGAATTAAACTCAAACTCAGTGGCGCAACAGCCCATGCGGGCCAAGGCCTACTGTGCCCATCCCAGTATATGGAACCATAGGGCGTTGAGGTGCATCAGCAGATGTCACGATCAGGTGATCCGTATGAAGCGAGACCCCCAGTGTTTAAGTCCCCAAGCAAGCTTAGTACTCATTTATCGACCCACTGCAGTACGGATGAAAGGCTGAATCGACGTAGCCCAGCCCGGGAATAGAACCCGGACCTGTGGTGTGGAAGAGCGATACGCTACCATTCGACCACTGGGTCTGAAATAAGAATTATTCACTGAAATTCCCGAAAAGATAACTTCTCTAAGGAAATAAACTAATAATTTTAATAATAATCATTGGAGAAAGGGGAAATTTATTAAAATACCCCTTAGTTATCGATTAAAAGAATTAAACACATTCCATACCGCACATTCTGCTACACTTCGGAAAAATTACTTTAAATCTTCCATCCCTCCTTTTCAATTACATTTAATTACATAAATCCTGTTTAAACACCTAATCTCACTGAATGGAAAATTAATTTTATTCCTTCATTATATTCACCCTTAAACAAGTCAGACATTAATTGAATACGAAAGAATTTCCAGTTGAAATAATTTTAACGCCAAAAACGTCATATACCTCGATCAAAACCATGCGTCGCCCGACGGAACAGATATCAAAAGATGAAAAATCATCTTTTAATGCAAGTGCCTTTCGTAATGCAATAATAATAGTAATAAACCCCTCCCGAATTTATTAAATTATACTCTTCCTTTATAAGACGCGTCATTCAGAACCGCATATCAGAAAGCGCGCCTCTTCTCTATGCACATAATTTATCAATATTAAGAATGTAAAAACCGCTTCGGATTCTCTCATTAAAGGTAACCAGTCATAATGAACGGCACTCTTTGATGTTTCGTGCAGCACCAATTATACGAAGATACGAAGAACGGGAAGCAAAATAAAATATGAACGCATATGATTTATACTTAGCCAGTAACGAGGGAAAGTTGGCGAGGAAAAGTAAAACTTCGCCATCTATTGTAACTTCAACGCTAACGTCAGATTTAATTAGCTACTATAATTATTGGCGAGAAAACTTTTATTTATTTAATTTTGTTTTTCTTATAAAGTGCTTTGTTGCTGGGGTTATTATTATTATAATTATTATTACTAAAGTTTTCCTCTTCGATTATTATCGTAATTGTGTTTCAAGTGGTTGTAAGTTTAGTTAAGGGAAATTTAAGGAACATTTAACTGTTTAGAGATTGAAGTTTAGTTAAGGAATTTGTGAAATAATCGGGAAGAGTTAAAGTAATGGAATTAATGTTATTTTAGAACACACATTGTAGAGGATGAGAAAGGAACTGCTGGATTATCTGTGGAAATCTTTTAATCGATTTAATTCGAAATTACGGCTTTTACAGTCTTTAATTATTTTTTTTAGTTGAATTTACTTATCAAAATAATTTTCATTGCATTTTAAAGCTATCCATTGCAGATAGCACTTCATTTTTTTATGAATATTTGAAAGTACTTTTATTAATTATTATTTTTCTAATTTAAAATTTTAGTTAGAGTTTGTTTTGTGAAATGATGGAAGATTTTCAATGATTAAATCTGTATTATCTTTAAATCCTAGAGTATACATAATGAGATGGAAAAAAATTAATTTAAAGAATTTTTTTACTATAACTGAACTAAAATTTAAAAGATTACAGAATCGTATTATTTTTCACTTATTTGTATAGTGAAGTTTTTCACTTTATTTATTAGTTATTTATTATTAGTGCATATTTTTTAAATGTGTTTTGGATACATTTTTTTACGGTACTTATCTTTTTTCTAAACTTGAGCTATTTTTACGGATATTCACTTTTTGGGTAAGAAACTTGTAATTAAATTTAAGTTATTTTATTGTATAATTTTATTATTTTTATCTAGTCAATTTGAAGATATTAAATTACATAAAATTATAACTGTGATATTGACTTGAATCATTTCCCGTGATTTACTGCTAAAATAGTTGTTTGTGAATAGCTTTCTTTTTCAGTCTTTATGCCTGGCAGAAGATGCTTTTATAAATTATTATTTTAAAAATATCTTTGAACTTCTAGTTTTATTTGATATTTTTAAGTAAATGCTTTAGAATTGCACAATTGGACTGAAATTCACAAATATTAACTACAATTAAATGATGGAAAAATATGCAAGGTGGCATCTGGAACTTTCATTGGATATTAAAAATGAGGACGGGGTGATGTCTCAACCACTTTTTCTGATATTCAGAGCGTTTATTATTTTATTTATACAGAATTATACACTCTTCAATTTTAATTCGGATTTTTATCTTTTGTACTATAAATAGACATTATTAACAGTATATAATTACGTTTTTCAATTAAAAGTGTAGACCGAATAGACACAAACGAAATATTTTTAACTGGCAGTTTATTTGCTTTAAAAATGGTTGCCAAAACTTATATTTTCAGCAAGAAGTAATATATGAGGAAAAAAATATTTAAAATTTATTACTAATTACAAAAAGAATGTTACAAACTTTGAGACTCTTCACTTCATTTCTTTGGGAATCACGTTAAAAAAAATTCACTTACGTTTTAAAATATTTATTCCTGAACTTATGAATGTTTTATTATTCTAGAAGTGCATTGTGCTGCATTCGCACTAGAATCGAATAATATAATTTGCAATTCTTTTCAAAAGAATAAGTAGATAAAAAAAAAGAAATGCTGTATTTAATAGAATCTAAGCGCACTCCTTTCCCACTGTTAATGCTTCTGAAAATAGGGTGGGGCTTAGAATCGAAGGTAAAACGTTTGTTGGATAGAAAAAATTGAGTTTCAATCTCTTTCAAAAGGAAAAATGTATCCCTCTATCCAGTAGCGAACACCGGAATTTTTCAAGGGGGGGGGGGTGTCCGGGGTCGAAAGTTCACCATTCTTGTATCATGCTCCTTTTGATTTTGCCGATTTTCGGGAGCAAAATACAGTAAAAAACTAATTATTGAACAAATAATTAGCATTAATTAATCATTAATAACAAATTGAATTTTTCGTACTGTATACTTAGAATTATAATCAATCGGGAAAAAAAATCAAGGGCTTTGGGAGGGGGATCCGGACCCCCAGGACCCCTCCCCTGTGTTCGCCACTGCCTCCATCTAATCACTTGCTTTGATGACTTATTCCATTCTACAGTTTATCTCCAATATACAATGTATCTTAAACATGGTTGTCTGCTCGTTTTTAGGAAAAAATTTTGTATACGCTTTCTTTTAATCCTTGAACATCAAATACATTAGTAATAGCATCAAAGCGAGTTCACTTTGCAAATATAAAACGCAAGGCAATTTTGTATGCAGAAAAAACAGAAACAGAACAGTGGCCACTGAAAATCTGACACGGATGAAACAAATATACGTCGATGGCGTGAACAAAATCATATAATTTTTGCTTGTAAATGTTCAACAGTCTTTAATAATTCTTTTAAATTCTTCTATAATACATTTTTTAAGAAAAGAATGTTGCATAACAAATGCATTGGATGGCATGGAAAGCGACATCGTGTGGGAAAATGGCGACGCTGGCCGGCGCCAGTTTCGAAGTCAGCTGTGCCAATGGAATAGTTTTGTGCCAATGGGTGATGCTAACGGTTAGAGTAATTATAAAATCATGTATGTATTTAAAATTTTTTAATATAGGTAAACTAAATTACACAACTTCTTATTATTTTTCATATTAAAATTTTATTCTAGCCTTAAGTATCGGATATCGATGAATCTTTTACATAATTTATTTTTTTTTTCACAAAAACGCCCAGAGAATTGTGGGTGCGGCTTAGATTAGAATAAATACGGTAGTACCGATATTTTCAACAAAACATTCTTAAATCGGAGTTTATTTCAAAAACCTCAACCAATCGTTACCCCGTCCCAAAATGCGATTTCAGGAAAAGAAGAATTTCAAAAACGACTCCACGTCCAACAATGTCACTCGAACTCCGTCACAGTTATAGTGACGCCGAACAGGAAGACAACAAAAAGCGACTTTTCAGAGCGCCCACACGCAAACGATAATCCATCATTCGATGTCGCACTCGTGTATAAATAACGGCACGTGCTTTGCTGAAAAGTGAGCGTTACCCTTCTGACACGGGGCTACCGCCCCTCGGGTCCCGAAAACATGGGACCTTCCTCTTACGCCCAGAAATTCGGCCTCGAGGGGGAGGGGAGTGACAGGAAGACGGTGTGAAGGAGGAATGATAAAAAGTAGTCGACAGTCAAAGTGCAGTGGAAAAATAAATATGGGATCATTCGTCATATCATCTGGTTCTACTTAAAATTCTAAAAGGATAGGTGCTACATTTTGTGCTTTGCTTGGGAATGTTTGGATAAGAGTGTTCGTGACTGTGCTACAGCCTCACTATATTATAAATCATTTGAATTTTGCCAAAGAATGTCCGTCTGTATTCTATCAATGAATGAAAGATATAAATTACGAAAATGGAATGTTTCACTCTCTCTACCTAGTTGTCGATTAACACTAGAACGCCCTGGATTTCGATTGTCATTAAATGTTCGCCGGTGTCATTTCGACACCGTGATATAGAATATATAAAATAATTGTAATAACTAAACAGTTGCAGGACTACTGTTCAATAGGGTCTAGTTTTAAGACTTTTTAATATTATTTCATGTAATTAACATATTTTATGGCCCTTCATATCATAAAAAACTGACGTTGACATTATGTTTCGCGAAGCTTGTACAACCACTGATTTGTCGCAAAACATTTTGAGTCACAAATCTGCCAGGAACATTACTATTATGCGGTATCCACTCTGTGCCATCCCTAGCGATATACACTGCTCAAAACAATTAGGGGAGCAAGCAAAAAAGTGAAGAAAACCGTGTGAGACAGCCACGTATTGGCAAACAATGCATAGTACACACGTATCAATGCGCAATACAGAAAAAAAAAAAAAGACGTAAAAAAATTTGGAATTAAGCTTTAATTCTTTGAAAATATGGAAAACATGAAAAAAGATGATTTAGGGCAACAATTTGGTTACATGTAAACGATAAAAAAAAGGTACTGTTTAGACATGATGCATGAGTTTTAATAGGGCGTGTGGTCTCCTCGAACAGCTAAGACTGCTGCACACCTGTTTGCCATGGATGCGATGAGGTTATCGATCGGACTTTGGGGAATACTGTTCCACTCTCAAAGTGCAATCTCCATGTCTCGGACAGTAGCAGGTGGCCTTGGTCGCGCAGCAATGCGTCGTCCGAGCATATCCCAAACATGCTCCCATGGATTCAGGTCAGGAGAGCACGCTGGCCATTCCATACGCTGTATTGTTTCAGCTTCAAGCATGTTCTCCACCAGACGAGCTCTATGCGGTCGGGCATTATCATCCTGGAAAACAAAGGAATCTCCAATGGCTCCAGCGTAAGGGATGACATGAGGTCGAAGTATCTCGTCTGCATACCTTCGGCCCGTCAAAGTGCCATTCCGAATGATATGCAGGTCCGTACGTCCCCCTATGCAGATTCCACCCAATACCATCCAACCAGCTCTTCTGTATTGTGACCTTTCACGAACGAATGTGGGTTTATTTCGAGTGCCCCTGTCCCTCCATACAAGAACACGTCGGGTGTCACACTCTAGACTGAATCGGGACTCGTCTGTAAACAGCACTTGGCTCCAATCATGTTGCTCCCAATCTCGATGTTCAGCAGCCTATCTTCTTCGGGCCGCACGGTGGCGTGGGGTCAACGGAATGCAGACCATTGGCCTACGTGCATAGAGAGCCCCCTCCCTCATGAAGCCGATTACGTACTGTTTGGCTGGACACCCTTCGTCCTGTTGCCAAGAGCAACTGTCTTTGAAGCTGCGTAGCATTCTCTGTTCTGTTTCGACGGACTGTTAAACGTATATACCGGTCATCAGTTGATGTAGTGGCGCGTGGCCGACCTGCCCTGGTCGACGTCTAACATTTCCTGTTTCTTGGAATGGATTCCACAGCCTTGCAACAACACTTCTGGCGACTCCAACAGCGTCCGCGACACTCATTGTGTTTGCCCGATTCCAGTCTGCCTATAACACGCCATGCCATGGATTCCGGTAAATTACGTTGTTGAGACATTCTCAAGTAACCTTGTCTCAAAAAAAAATACTGCGCAATCGAATTTCACAGTTACGGCAATAAAACAGACGTTTCTGCAACATCCCGATTTCTGCCCTTATCTCCTTTTTCTGGTTTTTGACGTCATGAACTTTGATTTGCATATAAAGTTTTTTTCTTCCGTTTCCTGGTAGGCTTTACATTATGGATGATTCATTTTATGTTACTTATTGGTATACATACTTTTGCTTACTTTTGTTAAAATCATGTGCTCCTCTAATTGTTTTGAGCAGTGTATATATATATATATATATATATATATATATATATATATATATATATATATAATATATATATATATATATATCATGATTTACTGGAATATTATCAATTACAACCTTACAACCGCACTTCCTTCAGATTCTTTGTAATCACTTTCATTCAATCTTATGTCTTCATGGGAATCTAAATTAGAGCCAATTCATTCTCAGAAAGCTCTAGCAACAAATCAGCAATTTCATCAAGGGTTAGACCTTTTTTAAAAGCCATCATTTCAGGGTGTCTGCTCTGCACTAAGTTTGAAAATTGAATGAAATTTTTTTTTATGAGCAGATAAGCAAATACTATGTAACCAAACACTTAAACACAACAATTTTACAAAAATAAGATTTGTTTCCGCTGTTTACCCAATAGCATTGCATTCAAGGTCAAATAAATGTGTGATAGTACTTTGGGAAGTTTAATTTACTAATAGTAATGATGAACAACAGCTATTTATGATGATAAACTGCCTTGGTGTCTTAATGACACCAGCGGACGTTCTAGGTATATTTTCAGATGTAAAATTCCTCCTAATTAACCTAGAACCACAAAACTTTTACAATGTAATTAATTACCATGGAAAATAATTAAAAGTCACGAAAACTTTTCAAATTCCCTGCAAAATTCCGGAAAGGAGAACAAACTGAACAGACTATGGTGTCAAATTGACACCGAAGGACGTTCTAGTATTAAAATAGTTGTAATCTTTATTTGACTTTGCATTTCAGAAAACGTATACCAAGTATCATAAAAATCAATAAATACAATTTAAGTAAAATAGTGGAAGTTTTTTCAATTTATTTATTGTAATAATTTCATATCTATAACTGCAAGCACATTTAATTTGAAAATCATTTTAATGAACGAAAATGTGCCCTATCACACCTTTCTACATTTTTTTTTTCATATTAGGAGTGAGATTGTTTGTTGAAATTCTCATCACTGTTTGCAAGTTAATGTCAGCCAGCTTGCATCTATATTTCCTTTTGCTGATCTTTATGCAAGGAAAATTGCTTAGAAATAAATGTTAAGTCAAATATGGAGAACATTTTCGCTCTATTTGGTTCTTTGACTGCATTGTCGGGCAGCGAAACAGTTTGCAGGCCGCTGTTTGCCCACCCAAGCCTTAGCACAATATTTAACAGGGTGTCGTCAATTCCTCTCGAAATCTTTTTTAGTGAGAGAAAATCGTTATACGATGGCATCAAAATGACTCTTCGCATTGGATGGTTTGTCACCTTTCCTTAACTGATCCATAACTTTAATGGACTAAATTCATTTGACATTTTAGCCACTTCCTAAATACAGTGGCGCACACAAGGGGGGCTCCTGGGGTCCGGACCCCCCTAAGCCCTTGATTTTTTCCCCGATTGATTATAATTCTAAGTATATACTACGTAAAATTTAATTAATTACTTGCTATTAATGATTAATTTTATTAATTAATGCTATTTATTTATTCAAAAACTAGTTTTTTACTGTTTTGTTACCGAAAATCGGCAAAATTAAAAGGAGCATGATACAAGAATGGTTAACTTTCGACCCCCAACCCCCTTGAAAAATTCCTGTGTGCGCTACTGGCTAAATACAATCACGTGTTCTCAGCCAATAAGTAAAAAAAAAAAGAAGTTTGTTGCAATCTTTTTAATGAACTGTCTAATTGACAGCTAATTAGATTAACTGTCTAATTGAACTGTCTAATTTTACTTGCGGTCCTGAGGTCAATTTCAAAGTATTTAAAAACCGTTGCAAAACAGCGTCAATAACATTACCACTGTTAGCAGTCGAAACAATCTAATTTATGTTCATTTCGAGCTTGAGTTCCTCATTCATAAAAGCTATGAGCGGCCAGCTTTTGGCAAACTGAAGTTAAAGTTGAAATCATTACTCAAAATCAGGGGAAGCGAGTGATAATTTCTTCAATAGAGCAGAACCACCTCCGTTATATGGTAAAAGTACAAAATGCACGAAATCTTTAATTTTTTTTTAACCATTTGATTCGAAGAAATGTATACGACCACCGAAATCACTGTTTGTCCATTTTCAAATAAGCATGACTAACGGATTTAGAGTCAAGCACTCGAGTGCTTGATGGCTACTAGAGTTGGACCCCCAAGCGAGGGTAGCAAAACAACACAGCCACCCACTCTCATAGGTCGAATTAAGTAGCGCGCGCTTACGTCACATCCTGTTACACACATCCGTCCCTTTTCACGAAATCACTCCCAACAAAAATCCAGCAACCGAGAGGAAAGATGTTACACATAAAAAATTATGACGTTTTAGTCATTTGATAAAAGCAATCATGTGTTTCCAGCTGTCCAGTTCATGCTTTTCACTGTTGCCAACTTTTGCAGAAACTTTCTTTCAAAAAGTTCATATTTGTCAACAATAATAATGCACATAGGTAAGCAAAAAATGCATTTGATTTAAAAGTATACGTATAATACAAGATTTTGAAGAATCTTACTTGAACACCTTAACCCAATTTTTAAATTTGAAATCGGATTTAAATTTTCCAAATAAAACAACAATTACAAGCAGTAGCGCACACAGGAATTTTTCAAAAGGGGGGGTCCGGGGTCGAAAGTTCACCATTCTTGTATCATGCTTCTTCTGATTTTGTCGATTTTCGGGGGAAAAACACAGTAAAAACTAATTATTAAATAAATAATTAGCATTAATTAGTAAAATAAATCATTAATAACAAATACTTAATTAAATTTTACGTACTATATGCTTAGAATAATAATCAATCGGAAAAAATATCAAGTGCTTTGGGCCCTTGTGTGCGCCACGGATTACAAGTCTAAAGTCAGTTTTAAATTTAATGGAGAATACGTGACTACATTTATCATGTGATTTTTTTAAATTTAGCCCATTGCTGTTCGAATAACATTCGAACAATGATTGCATCACGCGTACAAATATTTAACTTGTGTTACACTGCAATGGCTTCTAAGAGGTTTGTTGAAGAACCTGAAGATTTTGCACCAAAGACAAGAAATTAAGGTATCCAAGTTGATATCTTTACCTCCAAAATCCCTTGGAGACTACTGATATCGCAATAGATTTAACCAACGGGATCAGCTATTATTTTAATCTTAAGTTCTTAAGGAAAATTTAAACATAGAATTTTGAAAACTTTCGAAAATCAAGTGACAAAGCTTACCACAGGTCAATTAAGTTACTATATAAAGTAAGTGAAAAGCAAAAAGACGACACCCTCAAGCAACTTTGTAATAAGGAGTACATCAAAGAAAGAATCTCACCTCTTGTCCCATGGCATCTTTGTATTTGAGAAATCTAGGCAGCCCTGGTCTCCAGTACTCTATCATGTAGTCCTCTGCAAATTCGAGACCCTGTCCATTTCCGAAGCGACCCTGCGTTGCCACCGCCGTGATCACATGCAAAGAATTCAAGGAAATCTCCAGGTGTTCCACGACTTCTTTGGAGATCTGGGGCTTCGGACACCACGCACCGCCATTTACGTCTTTGTTTAATCTGAAATACAGATAAATCAGAATAAATTTACGTCTAAAAGTCTTTGTAGCATGCATACAGTAAAGGCAAAATTGGAAGAAAATTTGATATGGTTGAAAGATTATTCATCCACTTCTCTACTGTTATATCATCCCCATTCTTGTTCTTCTTATGTAAATTCTACATTACCCAAAAGTAGATAAAAATTATTTAAATATTATAATCTACAACAAATATTTTCAATAAATATAAACTACCTGATTATGTATTTTTATTAGGATTCAACTGTGTCACAAAACTCAATGGGAATTTATTTATTTATTATAATTTTTTTCATTTTGAAAAGAAAAAATATGAAGGATACGGGTTTTAGAAGAACAAATGCAAAGGAAATATAAAACATTTGCAGAATTTTTTTAAAAGAAAAGAAGGGGAAAAAAGAGAAAATTTTAAACCCGAGCTTGTGTGTGTGTGTTTGGAAAGGTAGTATAACATGAACGGTAAATACTTTTTTACAAGAAAATTTTCAGCACAGTACGGCTTAAGAGCATGAATAAGACGAACATAGCAAACAAAAAGGTTTCCAGGTATATAATGAAACTACATTAATGCCAAGCCTTATACCTATAGAACTGATAGATATTCTGATATTAATTGTTTATTTTCTACTTTAGCTCAGAGTTCACACTTTATAGTTCTTTACTTAAAAAAACTCCTTCTTATTACTATTTATCTACATCAACAGATGAGAACGAAATCCACGAGTGTTTTGCGTCAAAATTTTGTTTTCTAAATAAGTATTCTCACAGGATGATTCTTTTCCAACTAGCTTACGTCACTTCCAACATAATAGGTCTGTCTGTAAAAAAAAAGGCGCAGAAACACAACAGCTGTGTATATTCTACAACGAATAATATTTGTCTTTCAAAATACTCGTCAGAAATTGCTACGACTAAGTTGTGAGTTCTTATTTGTTTTATTTTTGCGCTGCATAAACGCTATTCGGAACTGTAAATCTTCTCCCTCGAAGGAAAAGCGTGAATTTTTAATGAGCCAGTTGATGATAGATAGTGAAAAACATTTTTTTTCAGCTAGTGTAAAAAAATAAATAAATAATTCTCTATCATTCTAAGGAAGAGTGTCGAGACCTGATAAGAAATTTCCTTTACGGAAGACGCATAAAAACCAAAAATAAATTTCGATCATCGTAGGGTCTTGGATTACTTTGTAAGAAATATAGAAAATGATGGATTGAAAAAAAGAACAGGTGTTATACGCGCGTTCATCGTCGAAATTCCATTTGATGTCAACAGTTTTTACAGAGCGTAAAATATTAAACACCGACGAAATCTATGCATTATTTGATCTAAAAGTAAATAAATCCCCCTTTTTCAAACCACCGCATCGTACCTGAGACACCTCCAGCTTGTTTATACACTGGAATACATTACCAGAAGCTATAAACCTTCCATCTGGAACTTGTAGAAGCGCCATCTTGTGAAAGATTACGGTAATGAATAAAATACAACCACTGGTGCGTTCTTTCTCTTCGACAATATTGTTCCATTTAAAACGGAAAATCAATCTTAGGTTCTGCACATAACTTTGACAGTTTGAACGCGATAAATTTCCTCTAACACAATCCGAAACTGTCAACTGTAAGTGTCCTCCGCAAAAAGCTTTTCTATTTTAGGTGGGAAAGCCGGGTTTTCGGCGCAGATGTGAAAAGGTGCAATATTTTCTACCTCGGGCTTGTCAAGAATGGGGCGACGTATTAATTCTACCTCTGAAGATTGGTAGCAGGACCTTGTCGTTGTTGTTGTTTGGACTGGGCGGGGAAGATTTCAAGAGGAAACTTCACTACGAGGATATGAATGGAGGGAAAAAATTATTTTCGCTTGTGTCATTGGTGCTATGCGGGCGATTAATAGTTTTCATGGCCTTTCGGGGAGGAGTTAAAAATAAAAGCAACAGCTGAGAGATTATATTATCCATCCAATCATAATGCATTCCTCCTGATTCGTTTTCCTTGGTTCAAAATCAAGAGTGAAGTGCAGCATCAATGTTTTGGAAACATATACAGTCGACTCTCTCCATAATTTGAAGTGGAAGAGTGAAAAACTTCGAATTATCAAGCGGGTAGGAAACACTCCCAAAATATATGAAGAGAAATTTTTTTCTAACACATTTAAATTTGAAACTGTGTAATAAAACAACAATTGTACAACGTATAAAATTATTTTAAAGTATTTTTAAAAAGTACATATTATACATTACAAATATTAAATAGAAGTTAAAAGTCCTGTATTAAAAGAACATAAACATGTATTAAAAGAATATATACTGTACGTTGTTATTATTTACTTATTTATGGACGAAAAAATATTTTTTTGTTTTGTTTTATGGCATGCAATCTACCTTTGTTAACAGATTTTTCTAGAATAAATTACGCTTAAATAACGTCCACATCAACATGATTTTGAAGGAAAAAGTTGCGTAGTTTGTTTAGTGACACTGTGACGGGCTCATCGCGTTTTTTACTAAAATCTCCTCTTGAGTTCTTTGGGGCCGAAAAAGGCAAATTCTTTCCAACCAAATCAAGAAGCGAAACGTGAACATGCAAATGGGAAACCTTTTAAATAGCAGAAGTTTAACGTAAGCGGATGACCTATTGGGAAGTGATTATGCTAGTCTGGTTTAAGCGCGTGAACTGAAGGAAGAGAAAAAAGCCGTCGTTGAGTGTGAAGCTATCCGTGACAGAACGATCAAGTCAAGGTGGATCCAATTCCACGTGAGATAATATAAAGATATTGAGGAATGCGATTAAACAAGAGATTAAGGTAGGATCATTCTCTCTAGTATCTATTAGTAACTGTGATATAAATAGAGATTAGGAATAGACGGGAAAGTTAAATATAGTGGCTAAGATCGCGCTTATTTGGTAATACGTATTGTGTATTTTCTCATCTCAGATCCGCTAAGTTATAATATAAATATTATCATTGTTAGTGTCTAAGTTAAGTTCTTAATAAAGACATTTTAAGATCATGGCAAAGCCTGGTTCTTCATTCAATCCCACACCTCTAGGTCACGAAGATAACTTAGGCGTAAGGTATCACCCACGGGGAATACCTCACAACACTTTATCTTCTGTCAAGAGTTACCGGAGTCAACTTCGATGGTCATCAAAGGGGCTACGTTACTCATTAAACCTGTACGTTCCAACCTGTTTGCTACAGGGCTCAACACGAAAGTAAGTGTTTGAATCATCGAGATTTTATTAGATCACTTCGAAGTATCGAGTGTTCAAAATATTGAGTGTACCAACAGAGAGAGTTGACTGTACCTCTCATGGCTATAAAATTACACCTTATTTTATGAATTATTCTCTGATGTGAGAATTATGGAATAAGATGTTTACATGGATATATTTTATTTTTTTTTAAATTAATCAATTTATAATATATTTATCACCAAGTACCACAATTAAGAAATAAGAAATTTTTGTTGCGGTCGAAAAAGAACAGGTCGACCGGTAGTCGCATTTCAACTAAATGAGTAGAATAATTGTTTAGGGTATTAGGTCTAGGCCTAGACATAGACAACGGTCATCTCATAACTATAGAGTCTTACCACTTTTGCCAGTTGACATAAAGTTTGAAATTCCCCGCTTTTTGAAGGATGTGTACGGGAATAATATTTGACCATTAAAATTATCCGGATCATGATCTTTTTAAGACAGTGCCAAGAATGAAACGAAGCCCGTTTCCAGTTGGCCAATGCCTTCCTTAAAACGTCCCTATATACAAGCCACATCACTGCAGTTTTGATTTTATTTTAATAAATGTCAACCTCTAAAGCAAAGCAAGAGCTCTGCAACTTTGAACTTCTGTCAAATGTCTGAATATATATATATGACATGTGCGCTATCACCTTGTTTACCTTAATACCCTATCAAATCAACGGGGAAATTTGGTCTTTGACAGATTTTTAACGTGCATCTGCTGTTTTACACAGTGTGGGTTTTGAACGGCACCACGATTCCAACTTCCTATTTAATAACACCAACTACGACTTTGTGACCATGACCACTCGGCAGTCATGGTCACAATGCCACATGGTCACATCCATCGTATAACTGTAACGAGAATTGCTTTAAGTTTCTGTAGTTGAAAAACTAAATTAAAATTTTAATCTAAAACTACTTAATTATGGATGGACTATGCAGAATAACTAGAAAATTTTACTCTACATTAAGGAAATTTATGATGATAAAACTAAAATTTTTACCACTCAGTGCCTCTATATTTCCGACTTTGATTTTTCCCAAATCACCTTAATTCACGATCAACCCCCTTTTTATGTGTAATCGTTATCTCATTCTTTCTATTGCCATGAACTCAGCTCAACAAACAGATGCCCCAGATAAAATCCCTACACTCATCAGAAATAAGTGGCATTTTCCGGGGGAAGATACAACCGCCGGCGTTCGGAAGAAAAGATAAAAGTCTAGGAAGCAGAACCTCCACCTTGAAGACAGATGGGTCCCCAGGGGGCACTCCAGGAGCATCGCAGAATGTCACAGGAAACTAATAGAAAACCCGGGCCCAGGTCCCGGTTGACAGACACCAGCCAATTTGTCATTGAGGTTAATGTCATTAATTAAGTCAGCTGCAGTCAGAAACGGAGCAGCGATGACTACGTAATAGACTAGCTTTTTCAGCGAATCTTTCAGTTTTGGAAAAGAATCGTTTTGGTGAAGGCATAAAATGCCTGTTTCGAATTGCTGTCATTCGTGGAGATTGAAAAATGATTTTACTTCTGGAAGAAACAATTTGAATGTTGGAATAGGATGGTAAAGTTGCTCGATAGAGAATTGATTAGTAACGAACATGATATTTGGCGATAAATATCAACTACAGAGTAAAGAGATGCGTAGAAACATATCCAAATTGAAATACAGCAGTCGGTACATAATAAATTATTTACAGCAACCACAAAAAAAGTAAATCTCTTGAAATCATTTAGATTGAATTAACTTAATTAAACAAGAGAGAATTAAGTGATGTGAAGACTGTTAAAAATAAATCTTAAGGTATCCGACTACGTTCGGAACCGTGATTTTGAAAAGCGCGTAAATGGATAATTTTCATGATATTTAGTGTTACTTAGATTAGAATATATGCATAGAATTGTTTTAAGGACATTTTGACGAAAAAATTTATTTACATGCAATATTTTGGCAAAAAATTAACTTAGAATAATCGTTTTTCCAATGTTCTCCTTTTGTGAATAATGGTTCTATTATAATAATATTTTGCCTGTATATAGCTCAAACCTCTCTAAAGAGGCTAAACTAGAATTTTTGAAAAATTCGCACTATTTTCAGAGTTACCAGCAATTGAAATAGTTATTGGCGTTTTTTCCCCTTAAAATTGCTCCCCTCTGTTGTAAAATATGAATAAACCCACTTCTAAGTTATATATTTCAAAAATTCTAGTTGAGCCTGTGAACAGAGGTCTGAGCTATAAACAGGCAAAATATTATTATAATAGAAACATTTTTCACAAAAGGAGAACATTTGGAAAAAAGATTATTCTAAGTTCATTTTTTGCCAAAATATTGTATTTAAATAAATTTTTTTTGTCAAAATGTCCTTAAAACAATTTTATGCATATATTCCAATCTAAGTGACACTAAATATCATGAAAATTATCTATTTATGCGCTTTTCCAAAATCACGGTTCCGAACGTAGTCGGATACCTTAAAGGATTCTGACAATTCAAAGTAGGATGCAAGATCAGTTATTAAATATCTATGTTTAGATATATTTTTTTTGCAACATATTACATAAATGGTTACTATAATTATATTAGTAAGTCATTCCGAAGCATTTGTTTCCCACATGCTGATATCTATTTCGTTTTATGTAATAATCAGTATTATTAGATTTACCATACGTCTGGGAACAGTTATGGTTTCTTAGTGCTGACCGGGTTAATGCCTAGGATTGCAAACAGCGGAGATTTTGAGACTTTAATGAATGGCGAGATTTTTTAAATTTTAGACCCGCATGTTAGACATCGCGTCCTTTAATTTTTTCTTTTGCTGCTCTGTACATTCACTATCATTTTAAATTTTGAATATAATTTCACCACAGCAACAGAAACATTTCAGACATATTCAGAATTAATCTGTCAACTTCAGGAAAGCGCGCGCAAAACTCACAAACGTTTCCCATCTTTTACCAAGGAGTTGCTAAAAGAAAATAATGGTATTCAGAATTTTTATAAGTCTAGTATCCAGTACTTAGAGTCGGGCAGAACCAGGTCTGACAAAGTAAGTTAGTTTCAGGGGCTAAATTTATGAATTGAAATTGCCTGGTTGAATTAAGAAAAGAGCGCAAAAGTTGTTAACGAATTTATAAGATTCAATAATTATCGAGGATCGATTTTTTGAACATGCATTTTTGAATGAAATAATTCACAACCAAAGGGTACGTTGTGGTTCAGGTTTTGAAAAAGTGTCTCATAATTTTAAAGAGACGTGAAAAACAATTTTCCACACCACAGGTACGGGGTTAAAATCCCGGGCTGGGCAAAGTCGACTCAGCCTTTCATCTCTTCAGTGGATCGATAAATGAGTACCAAGTTTGCTTGGGAACTGAACACGCGCCAGACAGACTACTTGGCCGAAACATCTGCACATGCACCCCAGTACCTAAGGTTGCGTAAACTGAGATGGGCTCAGTAGGTCTTGATACCCATGGGTTGAGTGCAGTTCAATAGTTCTGTATATAACGTGATATTTTTGTGTGAATATAAGTAATGAAAAGGCACTCTATAGATATGTGATGCGGGAGAAAATTATTATTTGTATGTTATAATTGACAATTCATCTGAAGAAAAGTCAGAGGCTTTAAAAATAATTTGAAAATTTTTGACTAGAATAGCTTCCTCAATCAGATCATGTCAATTTTTTTAAACTGATAGATTAACTCCTTCCCAGCCTTTCCCGAGCTGGGCTCTGGCAGGCGAAACCGTACCATCCTGACTCATCCCGACTGTAAACCGGACAATGTGCAAATTTACACTGTGCACAATCGGTCTTTCTCGAATTATTTCACATGTGCGCCTTTTATGGTTTCGAATAATTGAAAAATAGGCGGAATTTTCTTTAAAAAGAGGACGTACTACTGCTGAGCACCTCACTTCACGCTTGTCTGACTGACACTTGGTGTGTTCACTACATTCCCCCAACAAAGAAGAAAATTAACTCAACACGACAGTATAGTATTTGTTGCTTTACGAGACAGTAAAAGGAAAAGGTCAGAAGAGAAACAAGATTCTACTGTCCAGATTGCAATGTTGGATTACCGTGTTTGTTTTCGAATTTATCATGAACGATCAAATTTTGATTAATAAGTTTATCATTTATGTAAATTCAAAAGATGGAAATAAAATTTGTCATTCAAGATAAAAGCTAAGTATTTAGAGCTTTATATATATAGTTTGTGTGAATTTATTCCAAAGTCTTGTGCTATCTGCCATACAGAAAGCTAACTTTACAGGTAAATTACTCATTTACTTAACCCTCTGGCCGGAACATCAATTTTTTTGCCGCTCTTAGAAACATTCGTCTGACAGACAAGTACGCAATTTTTTTTTAATTTTATTACCTTAAGGACTTTATTAAATGTCCTTATGGCTCATGAAATTGAGTAGAATTTTTAATATTTAAGTCTTTATGAGGCACACTATATTAATATATTTTTATCACAAGAATTGTGACTAGTATTTTTATAAACACTGATTAGAAATTATTTATAGTCATGCAAAAATAATTAAAAACAATAATACCAAAAACGAAAAAACTAAAAGAATATCTTTATGATAGACGGTGATAGATAAGGAAAAATCGCCCATATTGTGAGTTGAAAAAAATCGCCAAGTACCCCCCACCACGTGATCCTCTCACTGGGTAGAGTCCAACTGAAGATGTCAAGGTAGCCCACTCGCCAAATCACACCACAGCGTTATCTACAGGCATCAAAGCAAATAATCTCCGTCTGAGAGACGAATGTTCCGTTCAGAAGGTTAAATAGATTTCTTTTACATTAATTCTTTCAAAAAATTTGTATGTGAATGGAGTTATTATATTTAAAAAGATATGTATGCATAAAACAATTGACATTTTTTCAACCATAATCAAGAAATAAGATGAGCCTAGAAGGAGTTAATAATCTATATAAAACTAAAATTAAAAAAGGCAGATTTATTAATCAAGATAATTGATAAAGAACTTAAATTATTCATTAGAGAGACAGAGATCAAAACATTTACCGAATATCGCCTTATCTTTTTTCAAAATTAAACTGTTCATCCAAATCATGACAGTCGCAAGACAAATACAATCACATATTCTCCATCGAATTCAAAACTGACTTTAGGCTTGTTCTTTAAAGATACCATTTCAGATATGATAATTTTGTAAACGTGTACAAGCATTAAAGATTCTTTTAAAAAATTCTCGCAGTATCACAAAACATTCTTATATTTCACGTGTGCTATGCGTACCACAATGTACGTTATTATTGTCGACATGTATACTTTTTAAAAGAAAGTTTAAAAGAATGAAGCAAAAGATTGCAACAGCAAAGTACATGAACTGATTAGTTGGAAACACGTAATTGCTGTTATCATGTGACTATGACGTCCCATGCTAGCCCATTAATATGATGTGTGAGCAAAAAATAAAAACATTTAAAAATGTCTAATGAATGATAGACTTATTTCAACATTCTGGGATTCTTTGAATACCATTACCTGTCTCAACAGAATAACAAGCTTGAAAAAGTACGAAATAAGAAGAGTGTGAGAGTAAGATAGAGTGTGTGAGAGAGTTTGCGTAAAAATCCCTGGAAACCTTCCGATATTCTACGATTCATTTTAGTTTGATTCATAATAGCAGTTTAATTTTATTTATTGCTTCTTCCTTTTTTTTTGGAGAAGTAATTTCGTAATGGATTGACATTTTTTAAAGATTTCTTCCATTTGGGGAAGAGAAGTCGAAGATACAATTACTAAATTGAAATGAGAATTATTTCTTGTGCCATGTGCATCCAAATTCTCTAACAAGAAAGCTTTAATTTGAAAAGGATACTAGAAAATATTTCAATTTAAGAATGATGAATGGGATAATTAGTTATTATTTTCTAGTTCAGTTTCATTGAATAAAGAGATAAAAATATGCACATTAATTTTTAAAGGCCTCTAATTGCGGGTATTATATCCAACTTTACCTTAAAAAATTGCATTAGGTAATTAAAAAAATTAGTTAAATGTACACACGAGTATCTTTTAAGACGTTTCTCAATACTTTTTAATTTATGAACACATAAAAGTGGAATTGTTTTCTAATTATCCACTGGAGAATATATTCTATTGTAAGCTATTTGAATACGATTTAATGCATTTGAAAGTGTACAAATTGAGAAATGTTTCATCTGATTCAATTTTTCCTTTGATTTTACAAATATTTTAAACTATTTAACAAAAAAAAACATCTGAGAGCACATAGACGAATTAATTAAATAAGTACAAGAATACTTTTAAAAATCGAAATTAGTCAAAAAGATATATCTCTTTCTTATCTTTGATTCTTTCAAATGCATTTAACCGCGTTGTTAAGGAAAAATTCCAAAACATTAGCATAAGCTCAAAATACCAACAAAAATAAGCCTTAAAGAATTTGAAAAAGTAAATTATTCATAGTACAAAAATCGAAGATTAATTGATAAATGATAACGCGATGAAGAAAAATAAATTGTTATCCAATTACTTCTCCCAAAATGAATTATACACATATCAGGTAAAAATTAAAAACCAGTATACTTTCAATGTGGACATCTCAAAACCTAAAACATTAATTTTCGGCGACAGCTGTTGATGACTGACTAATCCCTGATGACCATGGCTACCTTCGGGTTCAAAGTGTACACGTTAGATAACTGGGACGAAAAAAGGAATAATTTTTCGGGGTCATTTGTTAGGTGCTTTTATTCTTGCCTTTTGTTGTTTTCTACTTGAGCGAGAACGGGACACTGCATATCCCCTTCCTAAAGAAGAGAGTCGTTTATGCTGCTAGATTTTCTGATCGGTACTTAGAGAAGGTTGTGTTTCTAGCCATTATTGATTTACACCTCCAGCTGGTTTAAGTGTCTCATTGGAATGCTTTCCTGTTGATGTGGGCAGTCTCTTATGAGGTAGCTGGTTTGGTTGACGCATGCGGCGTTGCCATTTCAACTACTAGTTTTGATTTGGAAAATCGTACTTAGACTTTGTATGAAAATGCATCATCAACCAGTACCGTTAGGCTGTGAAGCCATCTAATGTCAAATTACTGGTCACTATTTCGGTAAAAGATGTTTTGGTGAGACAAAGGCCGACTTTGGCTACATTTGGGGCTGAATGAATTGAGCTGACCACCTTCGGGTCCGAAGTACACGCGTTAGATGACTGGGATATAAAAAAAACTCCTTTTCGAGCCAGTCTTTAAGCGTTTTTATTCTTATCCTTTGTTGGTTGCAACTTGCTGGAGAAAGAGCCGCTGAGAATTAAATTTAATTTTAATTGAATTGCTAAATTGTTGATAAATGGCAATTAATCTCCATCTCTTCTTCCATCTCGATCAGGGGTGAGCAGTATTCTCCCCAGGTACGGATTACTTCTAATTTTTTCAAGGTGTTGCAGTCCACCCAGAGGCGTAGGTGTATTGAACTAAAAGAGAGAGAAAGTATACAATACAGTGGAATCTCCATTTTATGAACCTCTATTTTACGAATTTCTCTATTTAGCGAACGTTTTCCTGGAAACAAGAAAATTTTACGATATTCTTCGTAAAATAACCCTCAAACAGCGATTAGCATTTTCTATTCAACGAAATTTTCAATTATGATACGATTTTTTACCTCCGTATTTTTTAAAATACTGCATTTGCTCGAATCTTAGCCGCACTTTTCCCCAAATGTTAATGCTACTGAAAATCTCGGGTGCGGTTTAGATTCAAAGGGAAAAAAATTTGGGGGATGGAATATGTATAACAATTACACAGCTTCATGCATGTGTGTGGGTGTATTTATAATACTGATAAAATAACTAATTATTCACTCCTTATTCGTTTTCTTTTTAAATTTATTTTAATTCCTTAAAACTGGGTATCGATAAAAAATTTTAGAATATTTTTCAATTTTCACAAAATCTTGTTGAGAATTCGGGGCACAGCTTAGAAGCGATGGTGGCTTAAATTCGAATAAATATATTTCTAGACCTTCGTATGATGGAACGATTATTAGATCTTAGTGAAGGCGATCACATTAAAATGCCTTAACGGTCGATCGCGATCGAATTAAGGCCCACCTTAGATTTTGATCATAAGTATCAATTTCCCGTTGTTGTTGATTTATTGAAAAATAAATCTAGAAAAATGTTAATTATAAGGAATAGTTAAAAAAATAACTTTTAAGTCCAGCCGGTACAGCGATTAGTGACGCTGACAGCTCTGCCGTAGGTCTGGGGTCGAATCCCGGAAAAGGCATGGATGTTTGTAAATGTATAGTGCCTTCGAGGCGTAGTCGTCGAGCCGTAAGTCCTCTCATGAGGTTGGTGGAAGGGGAAGAAAGTTGGGAGGCCTCTGACCACCCCCAGGGTGTTCTGCCTCAAAAGTGGGGTGAAAGCGAGCTAAATTGTACTGTCACCTGCATGGTTCGCAAAGTTACGGCTAACGACATTCGTACAATCTAGCTCTTTGTCTTAATGAATTTCGTGGGTCTCGATCTGCCACTGCCAATCAGGTGGCATTAGCAACAACAACAAAAATATATTCTGTTCAAAGGTTGAAAATGTAACAAAAACGAGCACTATCCGTTTTAAAAAGTTCATTTTAAATCCTCTATATATCAATGCATTCGAGGATTTGAATTTCAGCTGTAAGTAACGATAAACATCTATTTTCAATGAAGACATCTTACAGTCATTAAATACATCGATATTAAATACATTTTGAAATTTAACAATAAAAAACCCTCCAGAACACACATTGTAATGAATAAGACATTACAATCATCTGTTTGAAAGAAATTAATACTAAGGAAATCAATAGTATTTTTACTGAAATTCTAAAAATAAGGAAAGCATTACAAATTCTTAAAACAAATTAATTAATAAGAGTTAAAGTCTTAAAAAAAGAAACGAGAAGTTTTTCAAATAACAAGAAATCTACGAAATTTTGCAGCTGATACATCTAAACAAGAATAGCTTCCGGTGTTGAAAGAAGTAATAACAAATCCGGTAAATATCCCACACAGCTTTTTCAAAACATGTTTAAAATTGCAAATTTCGCAGATGAAAAGGAAAGAGCCATATATTCCCCTTAATTGTTTGGCTCTGTCGCAGATGTAAGAATAAATAAACAGAAAAAAAGATGCTACACATAAGGCGATACATTCATACGTTACTTTCGTGCTTAGATTGAATTATTATGGAGAATCACAATTCACGGATTGAATATATTAATATTTAAACACTTGTGCCAGAAAAATAAGGCTGTCCTTTCGAATTGTATTGTTCCGAAATGAATAACACAACTCTCTATCTGTATGTTTAACAAAAAATTTTCAATTCCATTCTCTTCTGAGCACTTTACGCTACTAATGGTAAAACTTTTTCGCCAGTAATTGTCATACTTTTAGACGACAGTTGTTCGTGACCATGCAATAAACAAGATGGTCAAATAGATTTTTGCTGAGTTTTTTGTAAATGACTTTTACCCATTTTAAAATTACTTTTGTTAATCAAAGATTTCAGCGGAATTGAAAATTTAAGCTCTTAAAAGTGCTAATATTTCTAATTCAGAAAGAATTCAGAACAATTGCAAGGTAATGCAAGTGTTTTCATGCCTTATTTGAAATAGGGGCAGGTATTTTCTATTTTTCAATTGATATTCACCCTTGTTATTCTCCAAGTTCACAGATGTTGATATTTGTTATTGTTAAATATAAATATATAAAGAGTTTTTAATATTTATGTAAATGAAAATTAAATATTTTCACATAAATATTTAATTGGATTTTCGAACATTGTTTAAATGTATGTATACAATGTTATTGAGGTAAAATGACTGTTACAACGCTTAATTGAAACAATTTCCAACATCAACTTAAAATAGAGTTTTGTTTGGACGTTTTATTTTGAATCGTAAAAAACTTATTTTCAATAATAACGCGACTGTAGTGCTTATGAAGAAGAAGAATGCAAAAATGAAAATTAATTCTCAATTTTAATTGTTGTTGTTTTGAATAAAATATGCATCTCGATTGTTCTTCTGTAACTAGCGGTTAAATTTTAATATAATAACGCATAAATATGAGATAATGATATAAAATTTGATAATTAGTGCAAGGATACTCAAACTTTTTTTCTGCTGGGCCACATACATATGTTAGCCATTTCACGCGGGCCACAACATGAGGTTAACCCTTTATCTACCGACGGTACTTACAAGTACCACTCATTTTGAAATTACATAGAATAATCATTTTTAAGAATACTCCGGCGATACTTAGCAGAAATATTCTTTGAAATCCACTCTTTCAAGATTTATGGCAGTATGGGTTCTATGATGAGTATTTTAGCGAGGAAGACAAATAGTTTTACAACAGAAGTTGCGTTTTCAGCTGACGTTTTAATCGGATTGCGAAGATAGTCATTTTTGTTCCGAAAAAGTTGTTAATGTGAAAGGCAAGTGTCTTATTTTTTTACATGTTAAGGAAGACCTTAGAAAACGATTTGACTATTTATTTTAAGTAAACAGTGTAAAAATTAATTTTATAGTTGAATAACTTTGAGGTACTTATAAGCACCGACAGTGCCTGGGTGTTGGAGCAAGAACTTAGTTTTTTTCCCCGTCCGTGCAGCTTATTTTTGATTTTTGTTCTGTTGAAGCTTTATCACTATACTGAAATAGAGTTACGCCTTTTGTAGCGTTTCTTTATGCTTAAATGATTTATTTTGCTTTTTTTTATTATTTTATTTTAATGTTTTCAAAAAATTTGTAACTTTGAATCCGAGCTTGTATTTTTTTTTTTTTTTTTTTTTTTTTTTTGCCGCACAATTAAATGAAATATTTTTTCTTATTTCAAAAATTATATTTCATCATTTTAATTCCCCTATGTGTAACAGAGATTCAACAGTAGTTGGAGGTTTTCAAGATATATATGCTAATATTATTTTAATTAATATTTCCTTTTCTTAGAAAGTCTGTAAAAAAAAGTTCACGAGGAAGCTAGCTCATTTAGCATGAGGAAAAACTCTTTCCGCCTGGAACACCGAATTCTTGGCTTCACTTTAAAGTTGTTTTCCTTAAATCCTAATTTTCTTGGGTCAGTTAGGCAATCATATCCAATTATTTTATAGTTTCCAGTAATTAGTCCAATTCCATCATATTTTGGTTAATTTTGTTTATTGGACGAAACACATAGAAGACATCACACAAAGAACATTACGTAAAACGAAAACTACCTCTACAAGCCAAACAAAGTATATATACTCTTAGCTGACTTGCAGCGTCATCTATATTAAAGAATATAATTTACAACACAAAAGATTTGTGAACTAAAAAGTTTTTTCCGACTATTCATCAACGGCTAAAATGTAAGAAACTTGTTACTGATTTTAAGTTATCCAAGATTCTAACAGGACATGGAAATTTTAAGAGCTATTTGTTTATATTTAATTTAATTGGTAGTGATACTCTTTTGTTCTTGCGGTCTGGATGATGAAACCGCGGAATATGTCTTGTATTATAACTTACATTTTTGTAAAACAGAAAATTTTAAAAAGGATTTGAAACGCTTAGGTATTTCCTGGCCACCTGTTTTGTCTTTGTTGGTCAAATGTACAGAACGCCTTAACGTCTTAAGAAAATTTGTTTACTGTATAGATTTTTAAAGTTTTATAGGTACCTCTCTTTTTATGTGTTTGTGTATTTCCTCCCTCCCTTTTAGTTTATATTTGTCTCTTAAATGTATTTTTAATTTTGTTTTAAATTTTATAGTGATGTTACCACTCACGTCTGTAAGCCTCATGTTATGCAATGTGGAGCATGAAGAGTTTTGCAAATAAATTTATTTAAAAAAAATAATGTATATTTTGAATTCTCTCAAAATGTAGAACACGCGATTGTATTTATCACGTGACTGGAAATTTACGGAAACTACAGTTTGCTACGTCTGTTTTCGAGTAAGAATTCCCAAGTGACTTTCTTTTACGATGGAACAGTAACAATATCACCCAATAATTGCACACCAAAGTCATTTTTTCATATTTATTGCATACAATTTACGAGTAGAAAATAAATCTTGTCAAACATTCATTCAGTTCATTGCTACCTTCAATCCCCACATCACGCAAACCGAAACATTCTCCAGAACTTTCTTCTTCAAACGAAATGCAAAACCATTTGTCACAAGCATCCATTCATTAGGCGAAGAAAGGTGATAGATTTCATAAAGTATCTCCCACTCACTGCATATATACCAGGAAACTCTTCCAATTTTTCTTCCAGAGAAGGATCGGAATCCGTCTCCGGACATGCCTACTTTCTCAACAACAGTTTCCATGCACACACAAACGGCATATTTCCCTCCCCCATCCACTACTCAGAACCGCAACACATCCCCCTGATCCGCAACAATAACTCATGCCAGTGCCGGACCGGCAGCTACAAGTCTCCGGGAACGGGAAAAGCAATTCCCGGATTCCACCGAGATGAGTCCACAATCCAGGAGTGCCAGATGTTCCGTGTCTGGGGCTATCGCTCATCAGAGCTCTGGCACACTTTTCCTTTCTCTATTGATTCTACCGGCAAAGTAATGAGGGATGAGGTCTTCGTCCTACTGTCAGTCATCGACGATCCCCGAGGACCTAAGTTTTGTGGGGGTGGAGGACATGTGAAGGGTGTGTCATTCGATAGAATGTATATTCTTTTCTGTATCTATTGGCATTTATAGTCAACTAGGGGAGACGGTTAGGTTGTCTTTTTATAACCATGGAGAATGTTACAGCAAAAAAGGGTCATTTTAACTGACACGAGGAAAAAAAGTATGTAATATATATTTTGTTATACCCAATTGATTTAATAATTTTCTTTAGTTTTATATAAGATATTAGTTTTTACGTCATTGTAACAAATCTTGTATTATTTTATAATAAGGGGCAGCACATTCCCTCAAGACATTATTCTAGACATTACTATTGCGTGTTGTTGTTGTGACTAATGCCATCTGCCGGACGAAATCAGATCGAGGTCCGCGAACTTCATCGCGGCTAAAGGTTAGATTTATATGCCTGTCGTTAGCCTTAGCTTTGAGCACCATGCAGGTGACAGTACGACTTTTGCTTGGTTCCACCCCAATTTAGAGAGAGAAAACCCTGGGGGTGACCAGGGGCCTCCCACCTCTCTTCCTCTTCCACCAACCTCACGAGAGGACTTGCGGTTCGACGGCTATTTAGAGTACCCTCATGCCGCAAAGGCACTATACATTGACAATTCTTTGATATACTCCATTGCTTAATAAATAATTGTTGCAATTTAATAATTTCTAATAATTTCAAAAATTGTTTCAAGCCATTTATTAAACTCAAAAATTTTTTATATTTTTATTCAAATTTAATAAAAGAGCTTTTTCTTTTTTTCTTTTAAGAATAAAAGAGTTTAAATCAAATGTACTAAAAAATTATAGATATGATATCTTTCAATATATATAAATATCTTACCTAGCGTTTTGTGGTCCCACACTGGCCAATATGTAAGAAGAACTTGCATTAATATCTTCGTTTTTAATAGCACCGGATTCCATGCCTAAGGCTCCTGTACATTCATCTGCAAAAGAATTTGAAATGGAATAAAAATATTACACAGACACACGCACAAGGAATATAAATTTTGGATATGGCACAGCTCTGGTTAAAAAGTAATATTTTTAAATATATATATATATAAAGTTGAGAGAAGTTTATTTTACATATATGAGGAACAAAATTCCAATAAATTCAATGTCTGGCAAGTTTTAGTTTTTATTTTGGCTGAAAGCATTATTTTAATGTTGTTATTGAAACCGTCTGCAATATAATAGGAAACTGAAAAATTCTATCGTACATCGAACTGACTTATTCGCGAAAGAAATATGGATAAAAATACTGTATTCCTATGGAAGTCACGTTTTGGAAGCAACAAATATGAAGAGTAATGTATATAAAAGAGAGTGTAGTACAATAAGTATATATATTTATCTTAGAAATACACATATAAAGTTGCGTTGTTCATAGAAGAGCATTTATCGTTTAAAGGTTTAATGTTTCTACATTGTTTAAGGAACTCATCTATTGTTTTAGCAAACTATGTTTGAATACATAGAAGTTGACACAAAAAACTAATAAATAAGCACAGGAAATGCCTTAGAATTTCATTTCAAACGTTACAAAGGTGATATATTCATTCCAAAACATTTTTTAAAGGTAAATTCCTAGTCGCATCCGATATGAATTGAATAAATGCTATATAGGATTAAATTGAGTCTAATAAGAACTCTTTAGCAGACATAAAGATTATTTTTGGCAGATGAAGCAACATTGCTCTTTAGAATATGAAATGGTCTATAACATAAAAGTATCATTATTGTACAAACAAATAATTTAACGGCGAAAGAACTAATACTATTTCATAAAATAAGAACGAAAAAAATAGCTAAAATAAAAATCACAACTTATCTTGCATAAGAGTTAATACATAGGAAGAAATTTGGTTTTGTGTTTTCAGTTCTTCATGAAAGCTGATAAATTTGTATAATAATTTCCATAAAACTGGGAGGGGGTACCCCTGTCCGCCTAACGGCAGACTCCCATTGTGTAAATTATACAGCTGTTCATATATACTCATTGCTCAAATTATAGAACTGTAATTTACATGTATTAAGTGCTGTATGTTTTTTACAATAGATTGTAAACAGGAAAAATTTTTTTAATCTTCATCGTGAAGAGATTCACTTCTTGATCTTGGTTTTTATTTTGAATTTCGTACAAAGTTCTATATTTTTTAGAATAAGGATTTTAATTTGTAATTGGCTGTAAAATTTGCAGTGCATCGTCACGTTTAAGTACTTTTGCACGTGATTATAAATGTAAACGTCCAAATTGTGGTTTTGCTCCATTCTGTTATAACGATGCAGTTGCTTCTAATAACTATACCTAATGTATAAATACATTTATTACGGAATCACGCGAAAGACTTTCTTTATATATAGAAGAGATAAATTAATCTCCGTTGCTTGTAATACTTAATAATCAATTTTCCCGGACAATGAAGAAGTAATCTCTTAACTATTGGTAATTTATATAAAATTCCCTGCCACAGAATTGTAGTAGTCTTGCTGGAAGATTAAAGGATCTGTAACGGAAAAGTAACGGGTTTGGGTTTCCTGCTTGCAAAGATCATCATGAAACAGAGACTAATGTACGTTAGATTCCTCAATGTCTTCACGTTGGTGAAGAGTGAAGGGTACCTACTCAGATGTAGATCTCGTCATTTGACTACGATTCAGAATTACTAAGCGTATGTGTTAAGCATATATCTTGAAGGCGAGTAGAAATAGGCAGCTGAAAGGTATAGCAAGCAAATTAATCTAGCCATTCTGTTTTTTTTAAAACAAATAAATACAGATGGAGAGAGAGAGAGAGCCAAAAGTTCGTTTAAATTTTAAAAATTCATATAAAAAGAAGAAATGAAAATAAAGAAGAGCAGCTTACAAGAAAAGGCCCACAAAGAAGTCGGATAATTTTAACAGCAAAATACTTTTATTCGTACCCGTATTAAATCAAAAAGCTGTGTTATCTGTAATAACTTCATGTCAATTGTCATAGCTCTATAATATGCCAATACAGTAAAACATTTCTACTGACTAAATTTGGTGAAGACAGAGGGATTGGTCGCGGTTGCAAGATCGTATGGCCAACTTAATTGTGTCTTAGTTCTGGTGATAAAAAGAACAATTGTTATTTCAAGAATAAATAAATGGAGCGTACTCTGCTGTCCCGTACATTGTGTTTCTGATTGTTAACGCCCCCTAACGGTGATGTTTTTAATTTAAAACATTTTACACCACTAAAAACAATCCTAATCTCTTGGGGTTCCTTACTTGCAAACTGCACTTATTTATCATTATTTCTTCCTTTTTTTATGAATTTTTAAAATTTGAACAAACTTTAGGTTCACACGATATAATCTAGGTATTATTCTAGGTAGCATTATAAGGAATATTTCAATTCATTATTTTCAACAGGCTATTATAGTTTCTCAGCACCCTCAGTCAAATGTAATTCAGTAAATTAAGACGTTAAATAATACTTAACCTTAAAGAATCTTGGCGTAACTATTCAGATGTGTCAAAATGCTGCGAAAAATTGACTATCTGTATAGCATAAGACTATTATAAATCTATAGAACATAATTTCTAACTTTTAGATATTTTTGGAATTTTTCCAGATTATTTTATTAAATTTTTATGTTTATCTCGGAACATTTTCACAGTAAGTAATTACAAACCTTATCCTGAAAATTAACCCTTATAAAGTAAAATATTTGTATTTAAAGATAAACACAGACATATTTGTTTAAAATGCTCACAATAGAAAACAACCCAGAAAAGAAAATTTCGCATCAATTCATCTCCTTTTTCTTTAAAAACTTCAGAAACATTAATATCATATCTACCACTTCAAAGTTGTTAAGTTTCTTGAAGGGCCGAAAGAATAATTTATTATATTAGACAAGGAACTAAACGAACTGAAAGAAGTTATTTTATTCAGAGCGATTTGTGCGATGAATGGAAATAAAAAAAAAAAGGAGCATTAATGCTTTTACCACTAATGCACGTTAAGATATACATAGCACCCTATCATTCATCTAGATCAAAAGAACCACCAGCTCTGATATTCTGTTAAATTGCTGATGTTCAGTCTTTCCTCACCCAATTTATTTCAAGTTCTCTACAGCCCCCTGAAATGGACTGTCTTCCCCCTCTTCTTTTTAAAGTAATGATAGCGCTGATAAAGACTCTTAAAACATGCCTTCCTTTTTTTGTTCTGGTTATTTTCGTTTGCTTTCAAGCGACTCTGAGAAATAGATGCAGGAAATTACTCGCCTAGTCCTTATCACTGCAGATGGTGGTAGCATTTAAGAATGCATTTCTTAAATGACTAGAAGAGTGCTTCCGTTTCGAAGCAAGTTGATGGACAGGCACTTTCCCACCTTTTCCAAATAATTATATACGATTTTCTTTTTGTGATTATGATTCTTATAATAACAAATCGCAGAGTGCATGTGGCTCAGCTAGAAATTCATAACAAGGTCCCCCGAAGCAAAAAATTTCGAAAAAGAATTGTGTTGTTTTAACTGTTAAAGTCAGTGGCGTAATGCATCCCCCTCAATCCCGCATTGCAGGGGGGAGACTGTAGGGGGCCCAAAGTTTGACTGACGCCAAGTTTGTAACCTTTGTAAGCTCTGGCTTGGGGCACAAAACATGACTTTGCAGGGGGCAACAATCTCCGTTACGCCACTGGTTAAATAATTATAATAATCAAAGAAAATACTTACACTAAACGATACATTTAATTTATGATGGTGACAACATAAATGTAGACAGGTTTTTTTAGCGTTTATTGATGCATTATACACTCAGGAACATTGAAAATAGCGACCTAAGAAGGAAGCTAAGTACAATCACGAAACTTTGCAGATAAGTACAGCGTAATGTGATACGCAAATGATCTCAGTTTTGTGCCAATACGCATGCTCATACACGCCGAGGTAGAACTACAATCAGGAAGAGGGTGCTATATAAGCCAGCGTAAATTCGAAGATTCATAAACGTGGCGATTACCCGCCGATTGTAGGAAGACTCTGGTAAGCAAACCATGTCAGGTAAACGTGCTAGAAGACATTTCTGACAGTTCAGCGAGTTTGAGAGGCCTGATCATCGGGATGAAAACTGCAGGCTGGTCGACGCGCCGTGTTGCTGTCCAGGTGGATCGTTCGGTGTGTGCCGTTAGAAATTGTTGGAAGCAGTGGACACGAGAAGGTACCCACGCGCGGAAAACCGGGTCTGGAGCGACCAGGATGACCACGAGGAGAGAGGATCGAAGGATCGTGCGGCAAGCACTTGTGGACCCCACAGTGACTCGTTCAACGATACGAGCAGACGTAGGCGTAGCAATTGTTCCACAAACAATTTCCAGACACCTTGCAGAAGCAAATCTTAAATTCAAGCGCCCTTTCCGTGCACTCCCTTTAGCACCGGAACATCGGCAACTGCGTCTACAGTGGTGCCAAGCCAGATCAATGTGGAATGTCACAGATTGGGGAAAGGTTGTGTTTAGTGATGAATCCCGGTTTGTATTGGGGACAGATGATAACCGTGTACGGGTGTGGAGGCGCCTTGGTGAGCGGTACAATTATCCCCACACTATTCTACGTCACACTGCCCGCACAGCTGGTGTAATGGTCTGGGGGGCCATAGCCTATGATGGCAGGTCCACTTTAATTGTGATGCGTGGAACTTTAACGGGCCAACGTTACGTTGATGATATTCTTCGACCCCATGTAGGATCTTTCCTAAATGGTCTCCCAGGGGCAATTTCCCAGCAAGATAATGCTCGTTCGCATACAGCAAGAGTTGCTCAAGACTTCCTACGTCATTTTCAGACTCTTTCATGGCCGACCCTCTTCCCCGATTTATCCCCTGTAATGCACGTGTGGGATCAGCTAAAACAGCAGAAGCCATCGTGTCACTCTGTACATGATTTAGAGTTGGCTGTTCAAGATTTGTGGGCCCATCTGCTTCAGGACAACATAAGGTGTCTAATCAACTCAATGCCGGACCGTGTGGCGGCATGTATTGCAGCTGGAGGTGGTCCAACGCATTATTGAAGTTGCCCAGTATTTGTGTCGTTGCACACCCTGTATTGGTTTAATTGTCTTGTTTTTGAAATCAAGCGAATCTCTTATCTGTGCCATTATGTGTATTAAATTTCATTTCAATCCGATGCTTTCTTCTTGGGTCGCTATTTTCAATGTTCCTGAGTGTATATAACAAACAAAAGATAACACGTAAACCAGAGATCACACCAAGCTTTCTAGTAACACAATCGCAGGTTCCTTTGTAGTTCTTCCAAGTCTTTTTACAAAGGGGAGTTTAAAGTTAATTTGATATGAACAAAATTAAATTTAATGTAATTCATTTAATCACAATAATCAATGTATTAAATGTGATATTGTCGAATATTTTAAGTTTAATATCTCACTTTCAGACTTTCTACTGGTTTATGATGCATCAAGAATTGGTCATGAGTCCAGACATTGGAAATCAGTGTTATAGACAATATGCCTCCTTAATCTCACTTTTTGAATAATTTCTTTTTATGGGACAATGCTGCTATACGATTCTTTCTAGCAATAAATTATTTTTATAGAGGAATAAAAGGGCACATTTTCAAAAAAAAAGACAAGAGATAGCGAGCAGCGGTAATCAAGCTTTAAAACTGGGATGGCCATTATGTAGATCGCGATCGACCTGTGGACCGCCACGACGACTTGGGGTGACCGCCTTCAATAAGACATAAGACACACATACTAAAAGATATATGTTTATGGAGCACCGACTCCTGTCAGAATGGAGAATCGGCTATACACAGTTGATGTGACTGTTATTATTTAAACAAATGATTCAATGAACGCATAGACGATGCTGTATCCTCAAAAGAAGCGCATGATGATGCTTAACACATTCACTGCCGCTGTAGCGGAAAAAGCGATCACTGCAATGGCAGCCGTATAAATGAATTTTTCCCCACACATCGATTAAAGGGGAGAATAAAGGTTGATGATCAGCTCTTCCCATGATAGCACGGGATTGGCTATAGAGACATCATTCCACCTTCCCGCGCTTTCACGGATTCAGGTTTTCAAGTTGATATCATGTCCCGCAATGGCGCGGGACTCAACAGCGAACGAATAAGTACATACGTGGTTTTAAAAACATCGGTTATCTACTCGCTGTTTTTAAAACCACGTATGTACTTAATTCGTTCGCACTACTTTCCAAGATGGCGACCGATTTAACAGCTGTCAAGTGATTTATTCTCAGTTTGGTTTGGCAATTCATCAAAACGATCATCAAGCAAGGCGTAGATTCGTCGAATGGGCCCAAAACGAGATTGCCGTTGTTCCCGATTTTCATAAGCGAATTTTGTTTAGCGATGAAGCGCACTTCTGGTTGCATGGCTACGTCAACAAACAAAACTGCCGCGTTTGGAGTGAAGCTAATCCACAAGTGTATGTCGAAACACCGTTACATCCAGAAAAACTCACTTTTTGGTGCGCTTTATGGGCTGGGGGAATCCTTCTTCAAAAACGATGAAGGCCACAACGTTACAGTCAATGGTGATCGGTATAGAGCCATGATTACTAACTTTTCATTCCTGAATTGAACAATCATGATGTCCAGGAGCTGTGGTTCCAACAAGACGGCGCAACATGTCACACAGCTCGTGCCACAATCGATTTATTGAAAGACACGTTTGGTGACCGCCTAATTTCACGTTTTGGACCTGTGAATTGGCCTCCAAGATCTTGTGATTTAACACCGCTAGACTATTTTCTGTGGGGCTATGTAAAGTCATTGGTCTATGCGGATAAGCCACAAACGCTTGACCATTTGGAAGACAACATTCGCCGTGTTATTGCCGACATACGGCCAAAAATGTTGGAAAAAGTCATCGAAAATTGGACGTCCAGATTGGACTACATCCGAGCCAGCCGTGGCAGTCCTATGCCATAAATCATATTTAAAATGTAATGCCACAAGATTATCTTTCGAATAAAAAAATGCATGTCAATCGAATAATACATCGTTGTTTTATTGCAATTTAAAGTTCTATACCTCTAAAAAAACACCCTTTACATAATTCTCTGTGTGTGCGACTTTCGTTTCTCCTCCTCCTTTTCTGTTTGGAGTGCCCAAAAAGCAAGAGGCAAAGAGAGATCTTTTTTAAAATTTAAAAAATATATATTCAGGACGGTTAAGATAAAGGACAATGTATACTTGATCGTTTGCAAATGACAGCACTTTCAAATTTCAGCAATGAGTAACGAAAGGTCAATTCAAAAGGAACAATCAAGAAAATGGCAACACTGTAATATTTTAAACATTATTGGATCATTGCATTATTATAAATTATGTAAACATTATTATATTATCTATGTATGTATACATGAAAATTAATGAAAACAATAATAATAATTCATTTTCTGTTTTAAATTTTCCCTCCAATAAATGTTTTTTTTTTGTTCCAAATCTGATATAAAGGCACATATTTATATGTGCGGCCCGCGGGACGATAATGTTTTCCCGAAGTGGCCCGCAAGGTCATTTGGGTTGGACACCCCTGCCTTATGATGTTCCATGTTTATCCGCCAAAAGCAAGAAAAGAAATTTACTCACTTATACGAACACTGTGCTTATGCTGTATTGCAAACACGGAAGTCTTAATGCCTTGAAAAAGAGAGGCCAGTGGAAAAAAAAAGATTAGAATATACGATACCCCATGTGAACAAACTTTCCCGTCAACGACGGACCTCACATCAACTTGATGGACGTTAATAGTATGTGAGAAACGCCAAAGAGCTATCCATGAGCTATTTGATACACTTCATGTATCCATATGGTATGTTATGACAATATGAGAGCTTGAATGGTGATTTTTTCATGGGTCTTTGTTGATGGACATACGCGATCGTATAACGAAATGTATCCAGTGTTTGTAACAAAGTCTGAAAATGAGCTATTCTTCTTGGATTGATTTGAAAGAAAGAATTCTTTTCAGTTTCTTTCTTGTTACTTTTTTGTTTGAAAATGCCAAAAGAATTTGAAGTGAAAATTTGTTGCATGTACATCTGGTTATTAAGGGGGTTCACCCATGTGATAGTTTCAAAAATGTTTTTCCCCCATAAATTGCTTCCTTAACATGTCTAGAATACGGTAGTAAAGTGATTTTCTTTTAAAATTCGAAGTCATTATAAAGAAGCAGGTGTTAGAAAAGCAGATGTTCGTAGCGCTAACTTAAGCTTTGTTAAGCTAACTTAAACTTCATTGTTTTAATCGGACTTGAAACCTAAAACACGTTTTTTCTCATAACTGCGTTTTTCAAACTTTCCACCATCATATCTCTAGAACAGTTTGACCGAATGAATTAAAATTTATAGGGTAGACTCAGCACATATATACAAACTATATATACACATATAAATGAACTACGATCATTCCAAAATTCAAAATATGTCTATTTCTTATAGAAAAAAACCTATAACAAAAAAAAAAACTATGAAATTCGAAACTTTTTCTTCAGAAGTCTACCAAAAATCCACCTTTTGACATTTTGAATTGAATGTAGTTCCTTTGGAGCATTTAAGCTTATAGATTAAAACACCGTTAATTATTTTTTATTTCAGATAAGCCAATCAACCGAAATCGTGGAGGAAGTGAACGTCCACTTTTTCGAGGCCAGAGTGTTCAGAGAACTATAACTCACGATCTATTGGATATTTTTGACACCATTTGTATACATAATCTTAAAATATACATATAAGTAAATGATAAAAAAAAATTAAAATTCTGTCCTTTTACTGGTTGTCAAAAAAAAAAAAACCCTAAGAATGCTTAAAAAACAGGCCGTCACATGGGTGAACTCCGTTAAAAAACAGGATTGTATACAACCTTTGTAATGTAGGTTTGTAAATGAAAAGAGTGAATTTCGAATTAAAAATAAATATTCTGAATCCAGTTCATGTATTTTTAAGAAATATTGCCTAAATATACGTTAACTTCATAATTTTTCTAATATATTATGATTTCGTTTATTAATTTTTGAAAATAAATCAAAAGCTGTCTGTGTAAAGTGTCTACAATGTAACTGCCACAAGGGCTAATTAGAGAACGAAAAGTAATTTTCTAAATGCAACTCTGTTTTTTTTAAAGTTTAAATCTATTCCAGACATGAAACTTTTAAATAAATTTCTTCAAAAGCATGTATATATTTGTTTCTTGAGGTTTAAGTTTAATGAAAATACAAGCATAGAAAATTATTCGCTACGTATCGGTTTTACAGATCATGGGTTGGTGACTTTTTTTCGTGTTGGGCATTGGCGATATTATCAGTTTACGTTTATTTCTAGGCCAAAACCTAAACATTCCTCATTACTACGACACAGGAAAAGTAAATTTCGGCCCAACAATAAATAAATCTCTCTCGGAAGGTTTCTGTTAGTGGAATCTTAGATTTCGAGAATTAATTAATTATACAAAGAGCAAACATACTCTGACTACCAACAATAAAGCCCTAGTGTAGCTGAACAGTGCGACGTTAATATTCAATCAATCAATCAATCTGACTACCAACAATGTTACACCTCCAGTGGTATTTTTTGCTTTCGTTCATCCGATGATGAGACCGTTTCAGGAAAACTGTTATGATAAAATTATCTTCTGCTGATAATAGCCTTTGTCGCTCATATCCCACAAAACCAGAACCGAACTGATCTGCTGATGAAAGCTAATTGCATCGTCTTCGTTTATCAGAAAATTCCAAATTTTGATACTCACGTATTATACCGTCGACCAATTTCACAGAAGCAAAAGACGTCGCCCAATTCTGTCGTCATTATTATTATTGTGTTCGAACACGATCGGAAACGGTTTTCACTATTGGCTGCATATCGCGGCATTTGGCGACGCTCTTTTTGATTTGACGAAATTAATAGACGGTATAATTCGTAAGTACCAAAAATTTTATCATGGTAGCAAAATGGATGATAAATTTAACTAACAGAATAACAGAAAGAAAATGACATTAAATTTAAACTATCTGTTATCAACAGATTAGCGATATTTCAAAAAATTCAGTATTTCTATTAGCAAACAGTATGAGGAAGAATTTGGCATGTTTTTTACTTGTTGCCTGATTTGGCTTCATGGTCCTGATAATCGATAAATACCAATACTTATCTAACATTGCAAATCTTTTAAGATTCCTTCATAATAAGCGTCAAAAGTTTCTCGATATAATATTTACATAATCTCCTCTTAGCATTTTTAATTGCTTTGTGACGGGCTCACGCGTTTTTTCATTAACATGTCCTTTTGGGTTCTTTGGGGCCAAAATAAATGGCAATTCTTTTCCACCAACCCGAGAAGTAAAACGTAGTTAAGAGATGCAAATAGGAAGCTTTTAAATAACAGAAGTTTAGAGTAAGTGTGGTGGCATTTGGGGAGTGTTATGATAGTCCGTGTTTCAAGTGTGAAGAGTATTTCGAGAAGTTAAGTGATAGTCAAGAGAGGTTGCCCGTGACAGAGAGCCTTTAGTCAAGGTGCATACAATTGCACGCCAGTGAACCGCAACTTCAGCTAGGATCAGATAGATTGGTGTTTCGTTGGACATTAAGGTAGGAGTTACCATTTTAATATTCGGATCTGTGTTTACATTGAAATTAAGCTTAGGCGAGTTATTTATTGATAGGGGTCAGGATTACGTTATTTTGGTACTATATATTGTGTGTTTCGCCACCGTATAGATTCTCTCACATATCATATTATTACCTAATCTGTTGTTGTTGTTGTTGTGGCTAATGCCACCTGTCTGACGTAGTCAGAACGAGGCCCACGAGATTCATCGTGGCATGGGCAAGAGGTACGCCTGTCGTTGGCCTTGAGCACCATACAGGTGACAGTGCGATTTAAGCTCAGTGAATCTGTTATTGGTTTAAGCTAAGATCTTAATAAAGTAATATTATGATTATCGCAGCTTCTGGTTCTTCATTTATTCCCACACCTTTAGCTCACGCTGATAATCTAGGAGAAGGGCACCCAAGGGGGAGCCCTTACAGCTTAAATAAGAAATAATTACAAGTCCACTTTTCCTCAAAACTTTTCAGTTCTTAATTGAAAACCATATATTGATTTTATTTTAATATTAGTACAAACTTAAAATGATCCGCAGATATTACCAATTAAAAGTAAACATCATCGATTGATCTTCCCCCTCAAATCCAGGCACCTAATATATGATTATGGAGATTAGCAAACATATATACAATATCAGCACATGTACCAATTTAAAATCGGCATCGATATATGGTCTCAGTAAAGAAACTCTCCAAACATAGAAACTCGTACCAAGCCTGTTCTCTTCTTTTAGCCTGCATGCCAACCAGCCATCTATAAAAGAACATGCATTTTTTATCGACGCACTTTCACAAGCTGTAATGAAAATATACCTCCTGAAACAGTGTAAAATAAAGTGAGAAGGAAAAAAATCGTTTGCAGTCACATCACCAGCAGGCGATTCACCAAATGCCACAGTTTGATCAATAATTCAAACGATTCGGAAAAGAAGAGGCGTGCGTTTAAATTGATGGGGGAAGAGTACTTCGTATCATGTAAGACAGCAAGTGTGATTTTCTTTCTCGTGCATGTATATTTGAAGGAAGGGGGGCTTGCGTTTTCCCATGATACTTTATTAAATCACCGATAGCGATTGTTGCTATTGAGAGGCAGTTCGAATGGGACTGGTAACTTGCTGAATGACATTTTTAGAAACGGGATGTAAGGAGATACGGGAGAAAAGCTACGAGGCGGTTCGTGTGCGCATTTTCAGAATCATATGCACCCTATGGGGGGTAGTCGTGGATCAAGATGGTACTTCTGAGGTATGTTTTTACAATTTTATTGATATTTGTTCATTAAATATTTAAATGTCAAAAAAAATATATTATAAATGCTACACACTACAGTAGCACCTATGCCGTATAAGTGCACGTGCTCTCCAATATTTCTTCGACAATAGAATTAAGACTAATGAGTGCAGGGCACACGACTAAATGTTCAGCGGTCATAGGATGACCAGAACCATTCAGAGTACAGTCCGGTGAGTTGGAGATACCAATTGTGTCGAGATGAGATCTCAGACAGTCATGCCCTGTCAAAAGTCTAAAATGAGCTACAGTAACTTTTCTAGGATCCCTAGAAACCCAGGACGGGTCTCGTTGAAGAAAATACCTAAAAAAATAAACCGACAGACAATGTTAAGCCGTTCTCGTATATGTACTAAGAGCGAAAAATCTGCATTCTTCTGAAAGAGTTCCAATATTGAACATACTCGCCTTGTAGAGTATCTGAGACACGTTAAATCTGTCAAGGTTCAAAATCCTCACGTTGGCGTCGTGTGATGGATTGGAGAGGGTGATGCCGGCTTAGGTGTCGTCCGCTATCACTTGACCGAGGTTCAAAAATTATGAGGTCCGTTGCCAATAACGCTCGTGGTGCTTTATAGAGCGACTTTATAATAATCACACCCTCTCACTCATTCATCTGAACATCATAAAAATTCTATAGTTCCTCATAAGTGTATAGATTTTTTTCAGCAAGTAATAATACTTGATAAATGTTACAAGTAAAACTTTTCTTAAAATATTTTCTGGATATAAACTTTATACCAGAACAGAGGAAGTTAAGGCTATAAAGTCTATCAAACAAGGTCTACTGAATAATTTTTGACTTTACCAGAATAATCCGTAAGCACTTTTTGGAAGTATACATTTATTTATTTTTCATCAATACGAAGATAATTAATTCTACATACATATAATTGTTGTTTTCTATTAATATACAATACCTTTTTGGATGTATATGGCCTATATTTAAAATCTATAAAGACATTTTTTTTATATAATTTGCATAATAATCTAGCTTTAAAACGCTTAAAATGCGCATTTTACCTCCCCAAGTTTAAAGGATTTCCAAATCTTGGTTTAAAATTAGAGCTCGAATTTATATTTTGTATACTTTAGTAGAAAAAAATATTAAATTGGAAAGTCAAAGCACTTGGTAATGTGATTAGAATACCCGTTAATTTCCAATGCTGTTCATAATACAGAAAAAAAAAAAAAGAATAATTAAAACGTATAAATATTTTCAAAGAATAACGTAAGCAAATCTTTCTTATGGAGGGGAGGGATACATTCTAAAAAGCACGTAGACATATGCGTCGAGGGGTAATACCTACGGTAAAAACTAAAAATCTGTTGGTCTAGAGAGATTTTGACCCCCAGTTCCACCCTTGTAAACATCACTGAATCTTACACAAAAACGTCCTTTTATAATAGAATTCGATAACGTAAAATAAAAAGTAAAATTCGTAAAATAAAAAGTAAGTTTTTAAATAACAGCAATTGAGACATCACAAAGTCTCAATTGTGAAAATTAATAATTATGCATAAGGCTGACAAAAATAATTTCAAATTGAAAAAAAAAAGAAAAGAAAGAACTGAGTAAGCAAATGCATCTTGTCATGCAGAGCATGCAGTTCGTTTCCTTGTCCCAGAAAAAAGTCTGACGGTAAATCTAACTGAATCATAAGCTGACGTCATTAAAAAATCAAATCAACGAATAAGCGATTAAAAGCACACACACACACAGATCATTTTTACGCCTATCACATGAGCTGTATGTGCTCTAGAATTTCAACAAGTCCTGATTACCATCTGAATAAAATAAAGTAATACCTGTATGACCTACCTTTTTTACGAATGCAATAAAATGAATTTGAGACAGTTGACTCAATACCTTCCTAAGGACATTGGTTCTTATGATTTTCCACACCATCGCATTTTTAAGGTTTTATTTGACAACAAGGTATCATGTCAAAAGAGTAGGTGTATAATAAAATATTCATCACACTCATAAAATAATATTCTTTTTTCATGTAACTACGGTCAAGGCATACAGAAAACTTCCATTGTACAGCCATATAAAACTGGTGAATTGATTATTCACGAAACAGTTGAATAAAAATTATCATTTAAAATTGGGTCGCTCATATTGCAATTTTGAGAAGCACTGATCTAATTAAACAACCAAAGTGTTTAAGGCTGTCTTCGGTAAAAATACGAGAGTTCTAACTAAACGCGAAGCACATTTTCAGACAGAAAAATGACCCAATTTCCATGCATATTTGCAATATTAGAGCTCGTACCTCTGTTAACAATATGGTGTTTTTAAAAATTTCAAAATATTCCATAAATACTTTCTTTTTTGTTTTAATGCGTAAAGGCAAAGCCCATTTAACATTACGGTATAGGATTAAAAATGAGAAAACATTTTATACCAGAAAAAAAGAATCAACTCGGTTAAAAATGGGAAGTAAAGGGTGTTCTTTAGAGGTATAGAACTTTAAATTGCAATAAAACAACAATATATTATTCGATTGACATGAATTTTTTTTATTCGAAAGATAATCTTGTGGCATTACATTTTAAATATGATTTCTGGCATAGAACTGCCACGGCTGGCTCGGATGTAGTCCAATCTGGACGTCCAATTTTCGATGACTTTTTCCAACATTTGTGGCCGTATATCGGCAATAATACGGCGAATGTTGTCTTACAAATGGTCAAGCGTTTGTGGCTTATCCGCATAGACCAATGACTTTACATAGCCCCACAGAAAATAGTCTAGCGGTGTTAAATCACAAGATCTTGGAGGCCAATTCACAGGTCCAAAACGTGAAATTAGGCGGTCACCAAACGTGTCTTTCAATCAATCGATTGTGGCACGAGCTGTGTGACATGTTGCGCCGTCTTGTTGGAACCACAGCTCCTGGACATCATGATTGTTCAATTCAGGAATGAAAAAGTTAGTAATCATGGCTCTATACCGATCACCATTGACTGTAACGTTGTGGCCTTCGTCGTTTTTGAAGAAGGATTCCACCAGCCCATAAAGCGCACCAAACAGTCAGTTTTTCTGGATGTTACGGTGTTTCGACATACACTTGTGGATTAGCTTCACTCCAAATGCGGCAGTTTTGTTTGTTGACGTAGCCATTCAACCAGAAGTGCGCTTCATCGCTAAGCAAAATTCGCTTATGAAAATCGGGAACAACGGCAATCTCGTTTTGGGCCCATTCGACGAATCTACGCATTGCTTGATGATCGTTTTGATAAAAATTGCCAAACCAAACAGAAAATAAATCACTTGACAGCTGTTAAATCGGTCGCCATCTTGGAAAGTAATGCCAACTTTAACTTCTATACCTGAAAAAAAACACTCTTCATGATAAAAAAAATACTGCTCTCTAAAGGATAGTGAAGCCAGAATATCATATTAATTTTACATCTGAAAAAATGTTCCGAATTCGGGTTCTATTATTTAACATTAACCGAAAACAGCCTTAAGAACATGTCACCTATATTAGCATGTCAAAAGAGATGCATGCTTATAAAACTTGATAAGTCATAAGTTGATTGGTTATCAAAATGTATAAATTCGTAAATGTATATGATGTTTAAGAATGTGCGTGGAAAGTTTAAACTATAGAGAGAGAGAGAGAGAGAAAAAAATGTTAATAATCTTCATAGCAAGACCACAAATAATAAGTATATATATAGAAATATATATATATATATATATATATATATATATATATATATATATATATACAGCTGCATTTGTATTTAAAATTCTGTAAAAAGCTAAGATTGGTAACAGTGAGACGCAAGACTTCAATGGTTAAAAACACGTAATTGCATTTATCATGTACTAGACGTTACGTGAATAGAGTCTATTGTAATTTATAAGAATATGTGTGTAAAACGTCTTTAAACCACTAATTACAACATAAGCTTTCAAAAATTTAATACGAATATTCTGAGAAAACGGAAGCTTTATGTTCAGCGTCTGAAGATCAATTTATCAACACGTTTCAATTTTCTCAGAGCAATTAGTCAAAAATGGGAAGTAATCACTTATAAATCAATCACGAAGATTTATTTAATACCTTAACAAATTTATCATTTCTTTTGCAGGAAAATTATATTTTACCCCAAAGTAATATACTTAAACTCATAACGCAGCCTCAGCTTTAATTTGGTTAGACAACAAAGCCTTTCCACAGGTAAACACAATATTTATCTTTCACCCAGTAAGAAGAAACGCCTCAAACTTGAGGCGCCATCCCTTATTAGTGAGGATGGAAAGATGTCTTCAAAATCATGAATATGACGGATAATCCTTTCAGCCTGCTTTGAAAGAGTGTTTCGTTGCATTTTAAACTTAGTTAAGGAGAGAGTACATCCAATATATATATACGGGACTCATAATAGCTTTAGGCAAATTTCAGAGTAAGTTGTATTATGTTTAACTTTTTAAGGCAAACAAGGTAGTTTTACAGTACAGAATGGGTATCATGTTCCTTTTTTGAACAAAGCAAAGATTACTCTGGACTTGGCAGTTTCTTAAAGTTGAATAAAGGAATATATTACAAAGAAAATGGTTCGGTTTATTAGCATTAAAATTTTTTTCCCTAGGTAAAAACTTTAAAACATATAATTAACCATGTTTTAATACACTAGTGTTATGAATATAGAATATATCTCGATTAAGACTGTAGTTTTAATAACTCTTTCATAATAATTGGTTCAGAAATATACGCGAATGCAATGAAAAAGTTATTGGTTTCTCTTTCATGACAAACCAAATATCCGTGTTTTTTTCCCAATAATGTTTGATAAGCTCTCAAATTTTAAGCGATAAAAGATTATACTGTAAACCTACAAGTTGTATTCCATGGGAGTTGAAAAAGCGTAAAAATACTAAAAATAATTAAATTTTGTATCTAAATGGAAAAAAAAATTATTTCAACACATTGTTCAAGAAGTCCTTACAGCGTGGAAGAGAATGCGCAAAAAAAAATTACGTGAAGATTCAGCATCTCTCTTCTTCACATTGAAAGGTCCAATTTAATTTGTAGATATTTATTTCATTCTGTTTCATGGATTCTACCTATAGACATTCAAATAGCTGCGATAGCCAAAAGGTTATGGTCACAAACTCGGGACCTTATTCAAGCCCTAGTGCCACCGCAGTAGTCGAGTGGTATAGGTATCGGATCGTGGCTGGTTTTGTCACGCGAGTTCGAGCCCAATACCACTAAAGACCCACCGTGTAGGGCAGCGATACACGCTAAATCTGTTGAGAGATGAAACGTCCTCCCGTTGGTGTGGTGTGGTAGTTAGGTGAGGGGGTGCCAGCTCAGGTATCGTCCACGTCACTTGACCATGGTTCAAAATTACTTGATCCGTCGCCAAAAGCCCTCGTGTAGCTAAACAGTGCAAAGTTAATATTCATTCATTCACTCGCCACTGAAGGCCCGTCGTGTAGAGGGGTCAATCGATTTATGTTCATCGCACTTTGAAGCAACACGAGGCACTGCTGGTAACGGACCTCATAATTTGAATCAAAGTTATTTGATGAAAACGATACTTAAGCTGTGTGGGGAACTTCACTTTCCAAACTTCTACACCATGCCAGTGTGAACCTCGCATCCCTTAATGATGCACCAACGCTCTACATAACAGTAAGTGGCAGATACAGGCAGTACACAACAGTAAGACTCGAAATACCTACAATCCAATGTAATTAATACCACTCCCGGGGTCGCTACTATGACTCATCGACTAACATGACTGCACCTTGTATTCGGACCATACTTCGCAGTTACCTAATTTAATTTAACCATCTTTAAAATATAAGTACACCTTTCAAGATTAGTGAGAACATCCCTAAAACAAAACTTGTACACAAAAGTATATCCAGAACTGTTACTAAAATCTCTTTTCCATTGAATACGTTTCACATTTTCGAACATATCAACATCCAATTTCCAAGAAACATTTAAGCCTATGTTACCTGAAAGTTCTTGGAAAATAAATATCGGATATACCTTACTAAATCTCAGATCGTTCTAAACATCAACCAGCTGGCGAATGCTGTAACCAGCATCTTTCCGGATAATTTCTTACTTTAACAAGTAAACTCCAAATACTAATCCCAGGAAAAATTGCAGCCAACAACATGACGTTAGCGAAAGAGAAGAAGGATCAATAGTTAAGCAAAATTTATCCGGAACCATGTTCTAATATCGGCTGCACAGTTTGTTGACACAAAGTCTTGTCATCTTTATTGAACAGGGGAAGAGTGGTATTAATATTTTCGATACCTTTGTTCCTCACAAGAAATGGGGACGAGACTCATATGTAGTTTCTAATAAATACATTTCGATTCGAAAGAATGTTAACAAGAAGTCCTCAAGATGGATGTATTGCAGTGTTTCAATGCTAGTTGAATGTCAAGGAAATATTACCGGACTTCAAATTTCTAAGCGTTAGTTCTTGTAAAAAATATGTGCATTTCCCAATGAATTGTTCATGATTATACCTTAAAATGATTTGAAAACATTTCATAAATTTTAATATTAAATTTAAATTTGGAATTCTTTTAAAAATAAAAATCGCACACATTAAAAGCTACCTTTACATACTAGTAAATAATTTCTGAGCTAATTTTTCATTGAAATACACACACACATACGCACGTACACATGATTTAATGTATTCATTTTGTTAATAGAGGTGTTGCAGTCATGGCAAAACACAAATCAAAGTAGGTAATATGTGTGCCACTTATTTATGAAATTTGGACGTTAGGAGAGTTAATTGCACGTCCTCTCCGCTTAACTGCCAAGCAAAAAAAGAGCAACAATAGTTATTTTTAGAAATTAGTCAGTGGTTTTAGGATAAAGTTTCAATTGGGCGCTAAGTAACGCACACTACTGTAATATACTCTTTTTCTCGGAATCTCGAAATGTCTGAAAATGTTCAAGATCTAATCCTTTAAACGAAGAATCACTAATAATCCTGTCAAAATATAGGTTTTAATCCTTTACGCCAAGTGAAACTTGCGTTTCGAAACCATGACACGCCAGCCATGAGCCCGTAACCTTGACCACTAGGCCACCGCGGCTACAGATGACAAGGGTAAAAAAGAATATGTATAAATTTCCAAAAAATGCATGAATTTTCATTTATGTATTGAATTTTTATGGCTGTCTAAAGATAAAACACAAATCCCATCCATATCTAATTTAAAATAAATTATAGAAAATCTTTATGTAAACCTAATTTAATGCAACTCCGGTAATTCGAAACCAATATAACGATAACGAAAAATCTCAATCATATTGACATCTACTTAACGATTAATACTAGAAAATTCTGTATGCAAAATAAAGCATGATGCAGTTTAGTTCAATGCAATGCATATATATTAACATATCCCATGGAATTTATAACTGACAATAAATGATAGACAGCATATCGAATTTCAAATTCCAAATTCTAATATTCCGAAGAAGATAAAATTCATACGAACTACACACATATTTTATCACAAATCAAGAATAAATTCTTCCTCTTCTACGGCCCAAACTAATCCTGATTCCATAAATATCAATCGTTCTCTAAAAGGAATTCTTCATGAAAAGAGATTTAATTATTCACAAACGTACTGCCTATGAAATCTCTACAATAAGCAATCTCCAACGAATTGCATTCCCTTGCAACAAATATTCCAGACACGAAAATCAACCTCCTCCCACCCCCATTAAAACTTCTGGAAGAATCAATCTCATCTTGATTATATTTCCAAATTCCGCAAACCCCCTTCTACATGCCAGATGTTACTTGTTCCACGTCAAGACGATAAGCTTACCTGAGAATGTAGGTAATCCCCAGAGAAAACGGCATTGGTGCCTCGACCTAATGCGAGAATCGAATTTAAACTCTTTGCCCTGGAATGAATAATTTTGATTTCGAAAGTTCTGAGAGAAGAGTGCTGTGTGTTCCATTATTTGAATCTAAAAGCCAGCGGGGAATACTTAAAATTAATTTTACGATAAGAATCAAGGCGTTAATGCAAGTTCAAAGAGAGGCGAGTGAATCCTTCTTTGAGTGATTTGTTTGGAGTAAAATAACAGGGATGATACAAAATGTAATGAATTTTTATACGATAAATAATTTGCATTGTGAAGTTCAAACGAATGGGTTAAATTCATGACGGTCACATGATAAATGTAATCATGTGATCTCCTTTCAATTCAAAGGTGACATTAGACTTGTTCTACTTGTAAAGTTTAAATAAAATTTCAATTTTGATTAATGGTTTATTGATTTTCAAGTATCAAGATTCTTCAAAAGGTTTTCAAAATTAAAAAAAAGAGAATCCTTGCATTATAAATATAATTTTTAATCAAGTGCATTTTTTTAATCCATGTACTCTTTACCCTTGTCGACATGTACTCTTGACCTTGTATTTTTTATATGAAAGATTTTGTAAAAACAAAAACTGGCAACTGATTGGCTGGAAATATACGATTGCAGTTATCATGCGATTATGACGTCACATGAAATTGTGTAGTGATCGGCTGGAAACACATGATTGCGGTTATTATGTGACTATGACGTCACGAGAATTTAAGCCATTAAGGTAATAAAATGAAATTTGAACAGTAAGGTGTATTTTATTCAGAAAGTTTAAAATAAAAGGAGTGTTTATGTATATACCCATACCTATTTTCTCTTAAGGAAACCAGAAAAAAGAAAACCTATTTAACCCTTTATTGCATACGATTACTACGAAGATGTTAAACGAAAGTGTCTTTTTTGCATTTAAAAAAAAGTTTCAGAAATAAAAAAATATTGAAATTTCATTTAAAAAAATGCTACAGGTAGTTCACTAATGCGGCTTGAATGTATATACGGATAAACATGGATTTTCCATCAACACATAAATAAACTTTGCATTTGATACAAGAACACGTGATTAATTCAATTTGATTAATGCAATTATTTATACAAGTTTATCATTAATATATTTGTACAATTATATTAATGATAAACTTATTAACACAGTTTTGACTTTGAAACTTACCAGAATCATTATTTATGCATTTTACTTAGTTATAAGTTATTATACATAATTATTTATGTTAAACTAAAAAGGCTATAAAAATATACAAAAAAAAATTGAAAATTGCTAGTGAAACCCATTGATTAAATTATTTAAGAGAACACAATACGTTTAATTTCTCGATAGTTAAGAAATCAAATAAACAAATAAATTTATTGCTTACTAAAAACAAATTATTATTCATTTATTTGTCTATTATCTCACATAATTTGAGATCTGTAAATTAAAGAACTCCATAGTTCTGATAAAATTTATGATTGTTGATATTCACATTTTTATTGCAAATAAAAACTTTAAGCAGATTTATTGGAGGACAACAACAACAAATCATTAGTTTTTCTATGTTAAGAAATATTAAGTTCTTTTTTCTAACTATAGTACTCAATATATGTAATGAAAGTTGATATGCATTTTTTAATCAAAAATCACTGGTTAATTTTTTTAAGAGAAAAAGAGTGTTTTGTATTTTATGCGTTTTTAAAGAATTTTTATTAAGCACTTACAAAAAAATTATTTTATTAATTTCAACATATCCTATACCAACTTTTGTTTAATACTGTTGGACATATGTGTACATCAAACTTCAAGTGAGTATGTCAAATATTGTAGGGGTAGCATTTTAAATTAACTTCATGGTTTTTTTCAAAAAATAAGTGTTTTATATATTATATATACATACGTTGCAAGGAAATTTTTTTTAATTAAACGCTAAAATCCATTGAATCATGGATTAATCTAAAATCCACTAAATCATAGATTTTTATTTAAATGGTGTCCCCTTTAACTTTTTTTATTGCTTAAACAGAATTAATCCAGCTAATCAAAAGTAATAATTCCATCAAAAATCATTAATTGCAACTCATTGTCAGCTGAGACTCATACAGATTTTACTCAAACACATGTTAAGAGTTCAAAAAAATCTCATGCAACTTATAAATTAAATTTCATTTTTCTTCCAAGTTCATACACATTTTTATTTCTTATAACAACAAACTAGATCTTAGGTTTAAAAAAATCAGATGCATTAGTACTAAGAAATAGTTATTTTAGACTGTGTTATTTTCAGAGCATTTTGTTAGCAAAAGGAAGTCGACGGTTCTTAAGTCTTTCACGCTTGTCAAAATAATTCCCAGAATTCTGAATGATTTCTGCCACCAAGTGACACATGCAGCTAAGTTTTTAGAACAAGCAAAGCAAAATGCACCATAATAAGCATCCAAGTATAAAAGATGTAAGGGAAGAGAGGGAAAAAAATTATTTTAAAAACGAGTCGGGAAGTTCCAAGTTGTTAGAAACACAGACTCGGGAAACATCCACACAGGAAATGACTGTAAAAAAACCGTAAAAAAACCAACTACATTCCAGTTATTTTGCTATCTTGCGAAATATAAATAAATTTGTTCGTAGTCGTAAGGCGGGAGAAAAAAAAAGCAGACGACTTTTAGTCAGAAAAGCTGATCTGGCAACGGAAGAAGCTGAGAATATTGATATTCGAACTTTATACGAGAATAAGTATTTTATTTGAAGTGTTTAAAAATAAAATTAAAGTGTACAACTGTGTGTAATAATTAACAGCTATAAAATATTGAAAATGTGCCTCTTATTTAAAATTGACATTAAAATCTTTAAAAAAAATATTTAAGGTTGTTTTTGGCTAATGTTAAAGAATAGGAACCACATTTGAATTTTTTTCAGATATAAAAGTACTCAAAGATTAATATTATATTCTGGCTTCACTATAACGTAGAGAAACACTTATTTTATCATACTACTCATTTTTAACCGAGTTGACACATTTTTTTCTTTTATAAAATGTGTTTCGCATTTGTTATCCTATACCGTAATGCTAAATGAGCTATCCCTTTACATGTTAAAAGAAAAAACTGATTATTTATGAAATATTTCGATATTTTAAAATCACTATATTATAGACAAATGCATGAGTTACAATGTCACAAAATTTTATAAAATAATATAAAAAATCTTTGTAAGTCAATTCCTACTTACATCAACAAAGAAAATTTTTATTTTAGCTACTTTTGAATAAATAATTACAAATAATATAAATATGTATATACATATGATATAATCACAATATTAAGTGGCAATTCATTTTTATTCATTATCATTTAAGTATCGTATTGTCATTCAAAACAATCGTCGTGTATATAAAATTTCAGTTCAACTGAATGCTTTAAAACGTGAGAAAAAAAAACCTTTTGAAGTTTTGACACAAGTCGCCAAAAGGGTCGCTAAGTCGCTAAAAATGATACCAACGTGGCTGTATTTGTAATTCTTTGAAGAGTTAGTTTTAATCCATTAATTTTTATTAATTATAATTAAATTAATGTATAAATCCAAAATAATGATATATATAAAATTTCAGCTCAATCGAGCCCTTTAAAATGTATTTTATTAACGATTGAAAATTCCACCAAGTTAAACAAACAAATAAATAATTAAATAGAAATTGTGAGCTAATAGTAGGAATTGAATTATAAGGCATTTTTTCTGTCCGAAAATGTGATCCGCGTTAAGTCAACACTGCCGTACATATGGCGAAAACAGCCTTAACGATAAAAAGCAAAATAAATAAATAAAGCGTAAATTAAATAAATTTTACTTTAAAACAAAACAAATAACTGAATTTTTAAAAAATTCTCTTACAATAATTACTGTTTAAAATCAAAATTAGCATTATTAGTACGAAGCTCATTTTTAAAAATTCAAAGAATAATAATAATACAGAATGCGGTTCACACTTTTTGGAAACGATTTTGTAAATTCCTTTTCTCGTTCGTATTTTGAAATAAAACTTTGGCAACCGCAGAATAATCGTGTGCTAAAATTTATTTTTATTGGAATGTAAGATAAAAGATTGCTTTTTTAAAAATGGCAAATTACGCTTTCCAAGAAGAAATATTCGTAGCAACAATTTAAAAAGAAGTGTAAGAATTTCAGTTATTGCATTTGAATCAAAGGCATTTATAATACATTAAATTTATTAGAGAAAAAGCACATATTATATATACAAAGTAAAAATTAAAACATGACCACGAAACTTCATCCTAAGACTGTTCAAACGCAGGCAACTATTAAGAGAGTGAAGTAACAGAAAGATCCTAAAAGAAAATCCACCGACTCAAAGGTTCATTGCATCGAAACTAGGAATGGCCTCCGGAACTGTAATTAAAATCATTCATAAGGATTTAAAGTTAAAACTGATGTTTAAACCTAAAGAGAGTTCGTTTCCCTTTTTAAATCCTATTGCAGAAAGAAAAGCAAATTGTAGAAAATTATGTCAAAAACACCTAGCTGCTGAAAAATGAAAATTTGTCGTAACATTTGATGATATATGGGTATATTTAAGTGACTAGTAAAAAGGAAGATCAAAAGTTTCTATTGCTCAACTGAGAGGAATGACCGTACGAAATGGCTCCGTCGATGTATCGTAAAGTTCCCTATGAGATTCATGACAGTTGCCGGATATTCAAAAACCGGCAAATTAAAAATCAAAAAAGTCTCAAGTAAAGCCAAAATTTGTTTACTTCTATCAGCAGAATATTTCAGAGCCAATTTTTGAATAAAAAATTACCAATGTAATAAGGTAAATGATTTTAAATGGGAGAAAAATATTTAATTAAAATTTTTAAATATTAAGTACATATATTTTTCTGCAACTGAACGTCGCAATATGAAGTTACACGATAGTTACTAGCGACAGATCTCTTAACTTAGAATCATGGTCAAAAGACAAGGAGGACAACTGAACAGGCAAGCTTCTCTCCAAACTTCCACACCATGCAAAGGGGGAATTCGAGCACCAACATATTTAACGTGCATCAGCCCCACTACACGGCGGCTGTTCAGCGGCACTGGGTTCGAGCTTATGATACGTCAGCCACGATTCTATGACCATAACCACTTGGCTACCACATCCACACTGAAAGTCCAAAGGAGTGAGTGAGTGAATATTAACGTAGCACTGTTCAGCTACACGAGGGCTTTTAGCGACGGACCACGTAATTTTAAACCATGGTCAAGTGACGTGGACGACACTCGATCTGGCACTCCTTCTAATTACCACACCACACCACTGGGAGGACGTTTGAGCTCTCGACAGATTTAACGTGCATCGCTCTGCCCTACACGGTGGGTCTTTAGTGGTACTGGGCTCGAACTCATGACCACTGGGCTACTGCAGCCCGAAAGTCCAAAGGAAAGCATTATAAAATACTAAATGTGAGTCACTTAATATATAAACATTTATATGAGTTTTATTAAAAAAAAATTTTCAGCTTCTAACTTAGCAATGAGTTAACAGACAGTTCTTGAATATTTTAAAGGAAAATAAATTCTTTCAAATTACGAAAAAAATAAGTTCCTAAAAATTATTGAAAGGAAACATTTAAAAATAAAATAGTTTTCACGATTTTTTTCACTTAACAGCTCTAGAACTCTTCCATTTTTTTAACTCGATTTTCTCACGAAAACTTTTTTCAAAAAACGCAACATCAGCTCTTTACTGCCACACAACTGACAAACATTTCAGTACAAGCATTTTACTTCACATTTAATAACAAATTGAAACACCTTTTTTATTTTAAAAAAATAAACATTTATTCACTTAAAGCCTTTTACTAATGCTTCAGATAGCGTTTTGAGTTAAACGATAGAAGAAAAAAAATGAGAGAAAGAGGCGCCAAAAAAATAGACAAACAAATAACAGGAAAAGAAGAATAAGCATCTGTTAGCGTTTCCCAAAAGTTTTTTCACACTTCAATAAATTTTCACGCATCCATTCAATTTCTCTCTTTGACGGTTAACACTTCACTTCAGTGTTCCGGGTTTCTTTTTTAACGATCTTTAGACACGGAGGGGGACACTGGTCAGATTGGGTCTTCAAATCCCCGTAATTCGCAAATGGAACGATTCGAAGGGGTTGGCGTGCCAGACGAAATCTTTCGGCCTGTTCCCGTGTCTAGCGAGAGATAGAAAAGTTGATGGCGTGTAGAAAGTTTCCGCAGAAAAAGATTTGCTCCTGAAGAACAAAGGCCGAGAAAACGGTTTCAGGAATGAAAGACAGACAGAGATACCAGAATTGACAAGTTATCGCCCTGAGCATTGGCGCGCACAAGCCCGGACCCCCCACCATAACTTGGTTTTTTTTCTCGACTGATTATAATCCTATGTATATAGTACGTAAAATTGAATAATGTACTTGTTATTAATAATTAATTTTATTAATTAATGCTAATTATTTATTCAATAATTAACTTTTTACTGTTTTTGTTCCCGAAATCGACAAAATCAAAATAATGTGCTAGGCGGTGTATTGGAACATGATACTGTAACCGCGGTAGCCGAGTGGTATAGGTATCGGATCGTGGCTTGCCTTGTTAGAGACAGCTATAGAGTGGAACGAACAACAATCACAGTGCTGTCCTACTCAACGACTCCTGTTTTAGAGAATTAGACTTTGCAGCGAAAAAACGAAGGTGTACAATGGTACAGCGAAAAATAAGTGATTACTTTCCACAATAAAGGTAAAATTGCGACATTTTGCACCTATTTTAATTTTTCTTTAGTCGCGTTTCCCGCATGTGACGATTTTCAATGTTCGTATAGTGTCCGGTTTCATTTACTGAAGGGCTCGCATCCGGTTTTCGGTTATCCGAACGATGTCCGGTCACAATAAATTCAGATGAACGACATTCTACTGTATTGTTATTCCTTGTTTTGTTGAAAAAATATGCTCTACTTTGGAGTAAGTGTAATCTAAAATTCGTAAGCCTTTTTCAATAAACCGAGGCTTTATGCCCAATTCCTAATTATCCTTCGATCTTATGATTGAATTAAAGACTCAAGTTCTTGAATGTGTTGCTCTTGCTTGTGCATTTTTATGACCAACTGTCAGCTCCTGATTCTGGGAATCCAGCACTTCTTGAACATCATCACTATCTACTTCTAAGTTTATTTGTGGTCGCAGTAGCCTAGTGGTCAAAGTATCGGATCGTGGGTTGCATGTTGAGTTCGAGCCCAGTACCACTAAAGACCCGCCGTGTAGGGCAACGATGCACGTTCAATCTGTCGAGAGCTGAAACGTCCTCCCATGGTGTGGTGTGGTAGTTAGGAGAGGAAGGTGCCAGCTCAGGTGTCGTCCACATCACTTGACCATGGTTCAAAATTACGTGGTCCGTCGCCAAAGGCCCTCGTGTAGCTAAACAGTGCGACGTTAATATTCAATCAATCAATGGAGCATGATACTAGAATGGTGGACTTTAGACCAGCGGTCGCCAAACTTTTTGCCCTCACGGACCAGTTAATTCATAATTTAAATCCCGCAGACCACTAATAGGATATTTTAAGTGTTATATTATTGCTATGAATCGAATTATGTTTCGATGCATCTTAAAACATAACTTAACATGATGAGTAAGTATATTGCACACATTTTTCTGAGAATCGATGAAATTTTCTCGCAGACCACTAGAGGTCCGTGGACCACCACTTTGGCGACCTCTGCTTTAGACCTGGACCCACCACTCTTGACAAATTCCTGTGTGTGCCACTGGTACTGAGAGAAATACCCAATTATCTCTAGATCAGGGGTGTCTAACCGAAATGACTTCGCGGGCCACTTCGGAAAAACGTTAGAATTCTACGGGCTGCATATAATATATATATATACACTGCTCAAAACAATTAAAGGATATTGCAAGTTTTATATAAAATAAAGATATAAGCGAAATTTTTTTTGCCGAAAATGGGAGAAGAGAATCGCAAATACAAATTTTTCTGATTTTCAAACTGTGGAGTATGCTAATTTTGAGTTCGACGTCAAAAACGTCGCTTCAGCGGCAGCGAATGAAATTTGACTTTCAACTGAAATGAAGACAAGGAGGATCGGCATTCAGTGACTGCTTTGTTTCGATGAGTACGATGTCTCAGCGAAGTCATTTAACCGATTTAAAAGATTGGGGAGTTGTTGGTACGTTAGAAGGAGGCCAAACTCAAGCCGAAGTAGCGCAAGCCATTGGAGTGTCACAAAGTGGGATTTCCAGGATCTGGAACCGTTTTTTGAAGACTGGAAGTGCAGGCTGAAGACCAGGACAAGGTCGTAGACGGGCAACAACGCCCAATAAAGATCGTTATTTAGTGTTAACGGCTCGGAGACACCGAAATATGAACGCTACTCTTCTCCAACAACACCTTCGCTCGGCTACTGGCACCACGGTTTCAACTCAGACTGTCCGAAACCGGCGCCATGGTGTAGGTCTGTATGCTCGCCGACCGATGGTATGTGTTAGACTAACATCAAGGCATCGTCGTGACCGCAGGGAGTGGGCAACAGAGCATGTGGACTGGAGGAGAAATGAATGGAGCAATGTTCTTTTTTCTGACGAGTCCCGTTTTTCTTTTCATCCGGATAATAGGCGTATTTTCATCTGGAGGGACCGTGGCAGTAGGAATAATCCTGCGTTCGTGCACGAAAGTGTCAGATTTGGCGGTGGGGAAGTGTTGGTGTATGGTGGCATCTCCATTAACGGGCGCACAGACCTCTACATCATTCGAGATGGACCTCTGACTGCTCGCCGATATAGGGATGAGATCCTCAGACCTATTGTAGTTCCTTACGATGCAGCAATCGGAGATGACTTCATTTTAATGAACGATAACTGCAAGCCACATCGTGTTAACCAGGTGGAGGATTTCCTTCTCGATGAAGGAATCGTACGAATGGAATGGCCAGCGTCTTCTCCAGACATGAATCCAATAGAGCACGTTTGGGATGCTCTAGGAAGACGAGTTGCTTCCCCCCACAAACTCTCCAAGAACTGGAAAGTGCTCTTCTGGAAAAGTGGGACAGAATACCCTAACTCGTGATTAATAGCCTCATTGACTCCATTATTCAAAGGTGCTCAAAGTTGCTGGCCGTCCGTGGAAACCATACCCCCCACTGAAAATGATTTCCTTTAAGAAAACACCTTTTCTTATTCTTTTTTTCTCATATGCACAAATTGTGTTTTTTTCCTTTTATTCACAAATGCGCAATAAAATGCATTTTTCTGCCAAACACACATGTGTAATTTATTCTCATATAACCTACTACGTCTGTCGCCCATGTATCAATGAGCTAAAAAGTTTCACAGGCACAAGATCCACTTAAAACCGCAATATCCTTTAATTATTTTGAGCAATATATATTTAATATATATATTATATATATATATATATATATATTAGATTTGGACCCAAAGCAAACATTTATGCATGGGGATACTTTAAATAGCCATCGAGCTGCAAGTCCTCTCGTGAGGTTGGCGGGAGGGGAAGAGAGGTGGGAGGCCTCTGACCACCCCCAGGATGTTCTCCCTCAAAATTGGAGTGAAGCCCAGCAAGATCATATTGCCATCTACATGGTGCTGAAAACCAAGACTAACGACAGGCGCAAATACCAGCCCTTAGCTGAGATCAGTGGCACATACAAGGGAGGGGGTTCCCTGGGGGTCTAGACCCCCCCCCAAAAAAAAAGTTCTTGATTTTTTTTCCGATTGATTACAATTCTAAGTACATAGTACGTAAAATTTAATTAAGTATTTGTTATTAATGATTAATTTTATTAATTAATGCTAATTATTAATTCAATAATTAGTTTTTTTACTGTGTTTTGTTCCCGAAAATCGACAAAATCAAAAGGAGCATGACACAAGAATGGTGAAGTTTGAACCCCGGACCCCCTGAAAAATTCCTGTGTGCGCCACTGGCTGAGATGGATTTCAAGGATCTTGATCCGATGTTACTGTCGATCAAGTGGCATAAGTAACAACAAGCATTATTTGAAGTAAAAATTTAAAATAGGTTGACATGTTATTCATGTTATTATTTGTTTTCATTGTTTTTCATGTGTACAAACATGGATAACATAGCAATAATAATGCGATGATCAAATTATGCTTAATTTATGAAATTATTGAGATATTTATTTCTCAACTCTTTCACTTAGTTTTTGAAAGTCGGTCTCAATAGCGCATCGTAATTGGTGTTGCAGGTTTCCGTCGTTATGTTTGAGCTCGATTTATATCTGATAAATTTCAATTTCGAAAAGAAAAAAAATTCGCTGTAATAGAAACAACGTGATAAAATAGAAACAGTTATGAAATTTATTTGTTAAAAAAACTCTAAAAACAAGAATATTGCACAAAATGGTCATATTTTGTAAAGTTACGGACGGAGGCCACATGCGGCATCCGTTCCGTGGGTTGACCACCCCCGCTTTAGAGAAACATACATTCAGAACAAGCCGTTTAAATGGCTAAAATTAAATTAAATATATCTAATATTGCATTAGATAAATTTAATTCAGAAAAAAACCCCTGGAAAAAGTGTTGTTTTCGGGAATAATTTAATATTTTTCATTAAAACTCTTATAATATACTTGCTGATGAAAAATAAAATATTCTTTTTATTATAAAGTTCCTATTTGGATGAGAAAAACGTTGAAAGAATGTACGTAATTCATCCATAACTTAAGTTTTCAAATCTGGAAAATTTTTACACTTCAATTACATAACAAGTATAAAAATACAGTAAAAATTATAAAAAATGGGCAAAATAATAACGGAAAAGGTAGATTAAATGCATTAAAACACAAAGTAATTTTTAAAGATTTAAAAAAAAATTTTCAACTCTCTGAGCTTATACACTTTATCAAAAATATTTCGTGTTTTTAAAGAAATATGAAGTATATTTCATCAAAAAAAAAGTAATATAAAAAAATTAAGTCAATTCCTACTTAGATCAATAAAGAAAAATTTTATTTTAGCTACTTTTTATTAAATAGTTACAATTAATATAAATATGTACATACATATGACAGAATCACAACATTAAGTGGTAATTATTTTTTATTAATAATCATTAAAGTACCGTACTGTCATCTAAAACAATCGTTTTTATTAAATTTCAGTTCAACTGAATGCTTTAAAACGTGAGAAAAAAACATTTACAAGTTTTGACATAAATCGCCAAAAGGGTCTCTAAGTCGCCAAAAAGGTCGCTAAGTCGCCAACGTGGCTGTATTTGTAATTCTTTAAATAATTAGTTTTAATCAATTAATTTTTATTGATTATAATTAAATTATTGTATTGTTATCCAAAATAAAATCATGTATATAAAATTTCAGCTCAATTGAGCGCTTTAAAATGTATATTATTAACGATTGAAAATTCCACCAAGATAAATAAATAAATATATATAGAGTATGAGCTAATAGTGTAGGAATTGAAAAAAAAGTAACAACTTAGTGAGTATTTACTATCGTTGTACTCTTCTATCTCTAAAAAAGTGACCTCGGTAATCAAGTGGCCTAGGTAATGGACTCGTGGGCGACATGCCATGAGCTAAAGCCTAGTGCCATTGAAGAACCGCCGTGTAGAAATGCAGATTTGTCGAGGTCCAAATTTCCTCCGTTGGTGTGGTAAATCGAAAAGGGGGTGCCAGCTCAGATGTCGTCCTCGACTATGGTTAAAAATTACGAGCTCCATCACCAGTATAGCCTTCGAGTTCTTTACAGTGTAACAATAATTAACACTCCTTTATTCTCAAAAATAATGAAAGAGCGATTGACGACGGACTTAGTAATTTTGAGCCGCGGTTCACTGAGGCGGTCTACACTTTAGCTGATTTAACTTCCCACCAACGTGAGAACTTGTAATTAAGGCATATTTAAATGGATCAGCCACTCTACACGGTGCGTTTTTAGTGGCATTAGAATTCGAACCTGCGACTCGACAACGCCAACCGTGAGACCATGACCACAAACGCGGCTACAAGACATTAGTTGGACAAAGGTTTTAAGGGTAATCTTATATTAATAATTCTGACTAATTTTAAATACCTAAAAAAATAACAATTTATTAAATGGTGGGGATTTATCCTTCCTCTTCTCTCTCTCTCTCTAACCTATAATTGGCACAATTCATCTGACGTCATATCCACATGAAAAGGAAAACCACGTGCTTTTAGCCAGTCAGTTGAAAATCTCATGTGACGTCATAGTCATACGGTAAAAGCAATCATGTGTTTCCAGCTAATCAGTTCATGAGCTTCGTTGTTGCCAACTTTTGATCTTTTCAGAAACTTAATCTTAGGAAATACAAATTTGTCAACAACAACAATGCACAAAGGTAGACAAAATGCATTTTATTTAAAAATAGATGCATAAAATAAGACTTCTTTTTTATTTTAAAATCTTTTGAATAAATTTATTTTTTATAACATTTGAACATTTTTACCCAATTACAAAATTTAACACTTTATTTAAGTTTAACAAATGGAGTAACTAGTATAATTAGTTTAATGTCTGGTTTAAATTCAACGGAGAACACGTGTTTGTCTTTATCATGTGACCGTCATGAACTGAGCCCATTGTCTCAATTCTGTCTATTTCTAGATAGCATTTCTCAATTTTTTGTATGGCATGATATACAACCGCCAACTGATCGCCAACTGTGGTCGCCAATGCAAAGATCGCTCTGGAAAAATGCAGTAATCCTGGAATCCTTATAAGCGGTCTGTCGATGTAGGCGGGTATTGGTTCACGTAAGGTGGAGAAACGGTCATGCAATCCCTCTATTATAAGCACGATTATACCGTAGCCGAAATACTGTCTCCTTAAGCAATTGCAGGAATGCTACCAGATGTCTGGGATCTCAAGGAAAAAAACAGATCCTGGCTAGAAAGAAGAATCTGTACTTTTCCTGTGGGTACTGAAAATTGGGTATCCGCCTCCATCGGATATTCAATCTAGTTTATAAATGAGAATTCCAATGGGAAGCTTCCTCGTTTTTACCCCTCATCCCCCGGAAAAACTTCCGAAATTAAGTTTGCTGTAAGATATCAAACTTTCCTTCAGTTTTGAAAATTTAAGGAACTGGATAGTTTTTTTTTTGTTGTTGGTATTGTTAATAAAACGAAATATAATCTCTTAGAAATATCGTTTGGAAGTAAAAAACTTTTTACTGGTAAATGTTTTATTACTATTTTGCTTTGGAATATTTATTTCAAGATTTTTAATGTCACTGTTGGAAAATTTCTTTTTTTAATTTTCTGTTTCTTTAAGTTTGAAAATTCATTTTAAACCATTTTGATCATTCAAAATAGAAGTCAAGAATGTTTGAACACCGATTAACTTTTACCTGGCCTGTGGTTTTTAAGTTCCGTTTAAAAATTTCTTTAAAAAATGTAGAACTATTTTAAGCCTAATGCTGACAAACTTGACATTTTCTTCTTTCATCTCTTATGATGACAAAGAGAAGTACTTCAAAAACATAGACTTATCTTTATTTTTTTTCTTATCATTAATATTTATTATGCGCTTAAAAATCCTCCAAGATGTAAATTTCTTGAGAGAATATTTAGGGAAATATATAACGAATAGGACTTTGCTCGTTTTAAATGATAAAAACTTTACGATTTTTCATAATTTAAAAACACAAATAATAAAATCAGATCCATGTATTGATGATCATTTACCTATTGGTGCCATTATATATATCTGATGCAATAAATAAAATTCAAATAATAAACAGTATTTTTTAAATATTCTTTCTTTGGATTAAACTAAATTTTTATTCTTAAATATCAATGCACGATAAATAGATTATTTAGTCAAAAAATATTTGTCAAAAGGAAAATTTTAGTTTTTTTTAATTTAATGTTTTTTTTTATCCAAATCTTTTAAGATTAGAAAATATTCATGTTAAATTCCAAAAATATCAAATTCGAGATTTTTTTTTTATAAATAAAATAAAAAAAACTGATATATGCATGAGTTTTTCTTTATAAAATTCAAAGATATTACAGCTCGTGGCCGGCATGTCAAAGCAAAAGATGGGGGGGAAAAAGAAGAAAGAACACATTTTTTCACAAATGTTTGACAACTTTTCAAAATCAATGGAAAAAACAGCGAGAAAAAAATGGATTATTTGTTATTCCTATTAAAATATATTTCTTTTTTTCATAAAAAAATTATGAACAGTTTGTTGAAAATCTCTTTCTCTAGAGATGAGCATTTAGTTTTTTTTAACAAAATAAAACATGGTAAGATTTTTTTCAATTTTTCTGCGTTACATAACGCTATTTTTGTGACAATTATTCTTGAATCACCATCAAAACCGTATTCATGTTCATAAAGAAAAAAAAAGTATTTTTACAATGCTTTCATAAACGCTTTAAATTTCAAAATGTAAGGACACTAAAAACTACTCGAAAAGAATTTTCGCCAATTTTGGGGAAACATAGTTTAGTCGCACCTACATAAGCATTTAACCGCCAGCAGCGTCAACTTTCCTTTCATTCAAACGAATCAACTTGTAAGGGTAGAATCAAGACATAATTAAATATTTTTCAATCACTATAAGTATATCATATTCTCATTTTTTTAAAACAAAATAAACAGTATTTTTAGAATGCTTCTATATACTTTTACACTTCAAAATGTCAAGGACACTAAACAAAATACACTCCTAAACACTACTTGAAACGAATTTTCGCTAATTTTGGGTGGAACAAAGCCTTGTCGCGCCTACGTAAGCATTTGGTCGCCAACGGTGCCAACTTTCTTTTCTCATTCACACGAATCAACTCGTGAGGGGAGAGTTAAAACATAATTAAATATTTTTATATCACTAGATATGAATGATTCAAAAAGAAACCAGTACTTTTTAGAATACATCCATACGCGTTTTACACATCAAAATGTTATGGATACTAAACAAAATACACAACTAAAAACGACTTGAAACGAATTTTCGCCAATTTTGGGGGAACAAAGCTTTGTCGCGCCTACGTAAGCATTTGGTCGCCAGCGGCGCCAACTTTCCTTTCTCGTTCAAACGAATCAACTCGTGAGGTGAGAATTAAAACATAATTAAATATTTTTCCAATACGCTATGTCACTAATATCTTATTTTTGCGCCACGGCTCCAAATTAATTTTCAGGAGGCTCCGTCCGTTTCCTTTTGTAAGTTAATTAGCAACGCGTTATCTGCTAATTGCAGGCAATTTTCACCACCTCAGGTTACTTACAGCTTCCAGGAACTGTTTGATTTTTACGAGGATTCTTCAAAGGGCGGCTCCGGGTTTCGGGTGTTCTTAGAGCGTTAATGAAGAGCCGCCTTTGGGGCGCCGAGCAAAGCCCCTTTGATGGCATTAAAACCTGTCGCGCGGTGGATAAAGTAATTAGAAGCATCGCTTGTTGCGCCCTGGTATTGCGCCGGGGCTTACAAAACTGTGGAGGTGTCAAGATCTGTTTCGTTACATTTGAGACCAAGAAGTGGTAATCAAGCATATTCTCGTCTGCAGGTTCAAAAGAGGACGGGAGTGAATACACTAAACCTAAAAGAAGGCACTTTGTGGTATTTGCTTCTATTGTCAGAAAATAGAGCTGCTTTGAAATGGTGGTGAGGTAAATTTTTCACTAATGTTTTTAATTTTTAGTGACGTGTTTAGAAGTTCTGTATGTATAGAAGTACCAGAACAATTTATGCTCACTTTAATAGGTAATATTTTTACTATTCTAAATAAAACTAAAGAAAAAAGAAAAATTATATATTTAAACTGTCTAAGGTTCCATGAATGCATAGAACACTGCTTTGATGGTTAACAATGGGATTATTCCATCATCCTATTAATGATTATGATATCAATATTTAAATATTTCAAAATGATGCGAAGAGGGAACGCCGGATCTACGAAGAGCATCTTTTTTATTGAATATATATATATATATATTCAATATATATAAAACATAACAAGAACTGCTCAAATGCAAAAAAATTCCTGCCACCTAATGTCCTTTATTGTGTGAAGGGTTGATTCGCCTTTCTTACATTATTTAAAATTATTTGCTTGAATTAGGCTTACAAGTTCATACAGCATCGTCTTCAGGCATGGACCAAATGTCCTAGGGTTTTGACTTCAAGTGGGCCTTGTCTCGTTATCGAATCATGGGTATTTCATCATGGATAAGTTCTAAAAACTGGGAATTTTGAGCTGTATGCCAAATGGTAACAGTGTGAAGACTGCATTAATATGTCGAGTCCGTCGTCCGTGTAAAGGTCTATAGACCTACCGCCATACACCATTATTATTCATTTAATTGAAGAGCGGCAGTTCGATTGGTTTGTGCCTCGGTTTGTGAGATTGCGGGTCACGCGCACATTTATTTGTTTGCGGGTACCTTTTGTACGAGTATTTGAGAACGTATGATTTATACTGGTTATGTAAGGAAACAGAATTTAAACAGTAGAAAATTAATTTTCTAATAAAATTTCATTTTATCATGGATTACTTTTGTTGAACTTTAAATGTACACAGACTAAACTAATTAAATAGGTCATAAAGGGGCCTACTTTTGCACAGAGAACAAGATCCTCAAGAAGTCTTAAAATGTCACTGGGCTCTCTTATAGATACCATTGGATCAGAAGTGGTAACAGACATAATAAACAGAGATTCTATATATCAAAGTCCTTATACTCGTAGAGCGTTTTACCAAGTCTAACCCTAACGAAATATAAATGTTACTTATCTTTAAATGATACCTCCATGCAGCTAAGTTGAATGATGCAAAATTGTGTTTAAGTAAATCTTCCCAGGTGCCTTTCCTAAGCCAATCTCGTTCTGATTCTCGTAATAACTCTCAGAACATTCTCTGACCGTATGCTAACCTCCAATGACCTCTCATCTTTTTCTAAGGAAATCCTCACTTCAGATCTGTGACGAATCTATACGGCACTTTTCCACTAATACTCTCAGACGTCTTTGGGGATTGTAAATTCGCGTATAATTCCAACCAGCTCTAAAATAAGGAGATGGGGTATGCAAATGAATTAAGGTATTTAAGGAGAGCGTTGTAAGTTAGCAGATAGAAGGCGATTGAGCCAAGAGAAGTAGTGATGAAGTTAAGAGGATCCAAGTGGATTGCGTGATTAGAATATTGCTGTCATTATTCAGCGAAGTAGCATTAGAAGGATTGATCTACCTTGAGAGAACAACATTAGAGCCAGGTGATATTTTATCCTTAGTTCATTTGACCACAAGAGTTAATATATAGCAAAGTTAGTGTAAGGTTAATGAAGAATAGTAATTCTAATTGCATTGTCTCTCGGACCTCCTATTCCGGTAAACCCGTTCGATATTGAGCTTAGTACTTGATTAATCACATATTTTTGCAATTTAATTTAATAGTAAAGGTAAATCCCTTTGACGCAGACATATTGTTAAATATTTGTAACTAGAAGGTTTCTAATTGAATATGTTGAATAAATATAATTTATTATTATACATATAGAGTCTGGTCATTCTTTGCCTCAAGTTAACATTAGTGTTCAGGGTGGAACCCAGGGGGGTTCTCACAGATCTAATCAAATAGCAATGCCTATCTTCAACATCACAATTCCTGCACAGGACGAGCTTCTTGTTTAAAACAACGCCATAAAGAAATGTCAGAGCTTAGTTAAGGAAAAACACACGTGAGAACCCGTTGCAAATTTTTGTCATTCAAAATGCCCCTTGCCTTGGATAATGCAAAAAGTGCTGTACTTTTTGTTGTGCAGCTGCACACAAAGATATGAAAAAATCCCATCTTTTCATCCATCCCAAGTTTTCGTCAAAATTAACTTTTAACTGCAATAAGAAACTAACATATACCATTTAAAAATACAGTATTTATTTAAGCTCCAACATAAAAATAAGGATTATAAATATAATAAATCCTTTGTATGTTTTTGTATTTCACTACAAAAATTTATAAATTAAAAGAAACAAAATGGCAACACATATGTTAAACATGCGAAAAAAACTTACTCTCTTGTGGATTAATCATTCGCAAGAATAACTGCAAAACTTCTATTTTCTGTATCACAATTATCAATGAAACAAGTAATCCCATTTGATAAATGACTAATTCTTTCCCCCAATCTTCCAATATTATCATTGAATAAAAATTTAATGAGAAAAAAATAAGATAAATCACCTTTCCATTTCTACAACAAGGGGTTATTGCTCATCAATTTACCTTCCTGTTGAGTTCGCCAATAAACGATATTTTGCGTTCAGAAGACCTGCCTGTAAGGGGGCAGGTTTGTAGTACGCTGAGGGGTGAGGGCACAGTTTTTCGATAACCATAGGAAGCAGAAGGGGATAACAGTATTAGGGTAGGGATCTAATATAATCTCGGTTTTATCCGATAGTTGACATAAGGGCATTGTATAGGAAATCGGAGCTTATGGAAATGCGATTGGCCTTTCTTATTTTGATTTGGAGGAAATTGGCAAGGTTCTGTAACTTTTTAGAACGGCTTACACTGAGGACGTATCATATTAAATTTTGCATGAAATTGATTCAGGCCATTTAAGCCACCTCAGTAGATGGGGGTGGGAATCAATTTTCATAGAAGCGACAGGTCACTTTTATTGTTTGGTTCTTCTCCGAGGGTTGACTCTTTATCACAGCATGAACTGTTCGCGGAAGAGAATTTGAATAGAAACAACGGAAAAATCTAAAGCGTATCTCATTTGAATATATGCATAAGTTTTTGGAATTCAGATACCAGTTGTAAATGATTGCGTAAGAATCTTAATAGGGCAATTTTATATAAATATATTCAGATATGCGAAAATGACTTTGTGTGTGTGTATGTTTGAATCTTTTTAGATGTTTCGTAGAAACCATTTGTTTAGGTAACACACGCGTGAATTTTATATCACTTCCTACATGAATGAAAACGGACGTTAAAACAGGAATGGAAGTTGTTGTTTTTAGTGGTACTTTTTCGTAAGAGATATTAAATTTGGTTATAATTTATGATATATAATGATATAATGTTGCTGATATACATGTCAGTAAAAAAAGATTTTTTTCACTAAGAAAAAAAACCCAAATTATTTCTAATTTATATATATAGATTTATGAGAGATATAAATTATACATATTTGTACCCAACGGAGAATGCTTATTTCAAAAACAATATATATATTATTAAAATATTTACTTCCTTCGAAAATAATTCGAATAAAATATTAACGGATAATTTTTCTTTAAGTGAAACAATATTCAAAAAAATAGAATTAAAAAATTATATCGTTGCAGTTGAAGTCAATACAGAATACAAGCATCAATCAAGGGATTTCAATGTTACGTCCCCAGGGCATTTTAAGAACACTCCCTGGTTAAAAAACTTTTTTCGAATGATTTACATCCAAATCTTTACCATATTTCAAATATTTTGCCAGTTTGATTATTCCAATAAAATTTTCGATTAGAATAATCCTAACAATTACAAAACCAAACTTGACTTTAAATTAATGCAAATAACAATAATAATTTGTTAATTAATTTTGGTTTATGTAATTTTAGGTATGTTTACACAGACACACCCACAATCATTCTTTTTTTTCTTCTATATGCACTAGTGATCATCATTTTGTATAAATATATATATATATATAATATATATATATATTCATGTTTCGAAACAAATATTTTTAATTTGTACAACTATGAGGTTAGAAAGTTAAATCAGTTATTCAAATTTTTTTGTTGATTCAAAAATAAAACTACACAATATCAACATATATTTATTATTTTTAGTAACAATTAGGTTGCTATAATTTTGAAATAATTTATACACGTACAGGTAGCTGGGGAAGTTCCCTATACATAATAATATTGCCGAGAGAGATAGCTTCCAAAATATCTTTAAATAAAACACATGGTGAGTATGAAATTGTAAACAGCTGCTGAATTTATCGGCCATTGTACCATTGTGCCAATGTCCTTTTCGTCCTTTAACAATGGTTCAAAATTAAGATATCCTTTGCCAATAGCCATCATGCTGTTTCTACGTTTGGCATTAATTTACCATCAATCAACCATGATCTCAGTTGATATTTTCGAGTAATGTTTGAGCGTATATCATCTCATAATTACCTAGATATATCACTATATTTTAATAAGGTAATTTTCAAAGCAAACAACATTTCTTCAAAAGAAATAATACTGAAATAATTGATTAACCAGTATAAATGTAATAAAATAATGTACTCGTAAATAATCGAAGCATTTCAAATATTTACGAGTACATTTTGGTTTATTTCATTGAATCCCGCCAGAAAAATATATGGTTTTAACTTTTTAATTGTGAACGGTAAACAATGAAAGCATATATAAGTAACAACAAAGTGAAGAAATTACGAAAAAAGTATTTCCATAAGTATCTCATTCGCAAAATGCCAATTTTATCCCCCTCCAACTGACTCACAAGGATTGATTTCCAATCACGCATATGAGCAATGGAGGATTTCGGCTGGCCAAATGCACGTGCCTCCTCCCAAATTGGAAGAACTAACATGGATTATTTATACAAATAATCACTTTCCAGACCAGTCATGGTTGGAGGAGGTTATACTCATATCAATAATCAATATTGGTATGGATATACCACCCCCTCATATGTATGGAAAATTATTATCGACTCACCACCACATATATTCATGGATATTACAAAATAATATATCAATAAAATTGATATTTGATTGCTTAATGGGCAATTTATCAATGTGGATAGTCATTAAAATTTACGAAACACAGCTGCACAGTCTGAAACATCGTTAAAATAACCAACTAAAAAAAAAAGAATCCAATTTGTATTGGGGGAGGGTTAGCTATTGACGGATCTTCCCAATCAGAACAGCAAGAGCATCCCTCATCCTTCTGACTTACCTCTGCACTCCCCCGTGCTTTAATTTCTCTCATCCTCTTACAATAACAAAGCCCCCCAAGTCCTATCCAGGGATTTACATTGGGTAGGGTCATTTATATTCTTCTACAATCCCCCTGCTTTTCCAAACATGCAACAGTTACATGATTCAATGGTGATTCATACTTCAAGCTGATCCTCAGAACCTGGGGGAGGGGGATGACAAGAGGACATTCTTCTACAAAAAGCCTGTTGCAGTCAACCTCACCCCCGTTAGACAAAAGATCCGCAATTCGTTTACCGTGGTAGAGAGGAGGGTGCCTGGTAAATTGTCACCCGTATGTTTTTGTGAGTGGTGCTGCTAGTTGAATTATGCATGGGTTGTTCCTGCCAGCGAATCAATATGTTTGGATTCGGAAGTCCTTGAAAATAAAGCTAAACGAAATTTTCAAATGTGTTGGGTTGAGGTGTTTTGGTAGATAAAGAGTGCGATATATACCGGAGAAAGAAGGGGAATATTGAGTGAAATTCAAGGTCGTATACGATTTCTGTTTAAATTATGGAATATATTGCAAGTGTCAATTTATATCGGTGGTACCAATCTCGTTTTGGAGGATTATTGAAAAAGGGGTTGCTTTTATGGCGGGTAATATTTTATACCCTTTTCCGAAAGAGTTTTTAAAATGATAAAATCTACAGTTTTTTTAAATTAAAATAGCGAGTATTAATGTATGACTAAAATAGCCTTACTGTGTTTATCCTATATTGTACGTTTAATCAGGACACAAATCAGGATTATTATTCACGCGGAGGGTTAAAAATACTCTGAAAATTAAATCGATGTATATAGCGAACAGAGTAAAAAAAAAAAAGTTTTCTATTAATATTTCATTTTTAATTATGTATCGCTGCTACATTGCTTATTAGATAAGATATATTTTCTGTTTCTTCCAGCCATAAAAAGATAACAAAGTGTTCAACCTTGAGCCACATTGTTGTACGTGAAATGGATAATTACATTTTTTTTTTGCTATATTATTACATTAGGTAAGAAATTTTTATAACACTCAAGGAAGATTTTACGATAAAAATAAAGTTAATAAAAATTGATATTTTTAAAGTTTGTTCTAACAAATAAAAAAAGTTTTAACTAAAAATGCCACCAAATGCTTTAAAATTCAAGCTAAATTGAAATAATAATAAAAAATAAATAAATAAATGATGAAAATTTTTTTATTGGTGTATGTATCATTGGTAAATAATTTTAACTGTTCTTTGACAGCTTTATCATATATACCTCTTTCTTACCTCTTTTATATATATATATATATATATATATATATATATATATATATATATATATCATATCATATATACAGCTTTATATACCTCTCAAAAATACATTATATATTGCTGTCTCAATGAAATATATACAATGATGAATGTAATTTTTAAAGAATTTTTAAACAATTATATATGCACAAATCGTTCTAGTACCATCTATCTATACTAATAAAAGGAAGAGTTAGCGTGTTTTGGATGTAGCATTAAGACGAAACAATCCAAACACGTACACTGAAGCTTTAGGCCATGATGCTGTGCACCTAAAAGAGGTATTTTTTTAAAAATTAGCTTTATAGATTTTTTAAGATTAAATTTTTAATCAACTTCCCAATTTCTCTAACTGGCAATATGACTCACATGATGTCATGAACAATGATCTGATTTCAAAGTTAAGAATCTGCGCTGACTTGTCAGGAATAAAATTGGATTCATTAAAACTTATTACTTACAAAAGATGCTTTATTTTCATTACAAAGAATACGTCAAACGTATAACAAGGAACGTTCCGAAAATAAGTTCCGTTCTATTTTTTCACAAGGAAACTTTATTGCCACAAAAAAACTACATTATGATATCACGAGCTATACACCTCGTACTACTTTTTGGCATAGTCGCCACCGACAGTGAGACATCGTCGTAGTCAGAAACGTCTTAAGAGCTTATGAGGCTCAGGGCTTCTACTCAAATCAAGGTCCCACCTATGACTCTTTAAGAGTGTGGACAGTACATTGCATACGTTTTAAATGCTCGTACATAGTGTTTTTTTTTCAGGTATAGAAGTTTAAGTTGGCATTACTTTCCAAGATGGCGACCGATTTAACAGCTGCCAAGTGATTTATTCTCAGTTTGGTTTGGCAATTCATCATGAATAGACTCACGCCTGAACAACGCTTTCAAATTGTGCAATTTTATTTCGAAAATAATGGTCGATTTTCATAAGCGAATTTTGTTTAGCGATGAAGCGCACTTCTGGTTGAATGGATACGTCAACAAACAAAACTGCCGCATTTGGAGTGAAGCTAATCCACAAGTGTGTGTCGAAACACCGTTACATCCAGAAAAACTGACTGTTTGGTGCGCTTTATGGGCTGGTGGAATCCTTCTTCAAAAACGATGAAGGCCACAACGTTACAGTCAATGGTGATCGGTATAGAGCCATCACTACTAACTTTTTCATTCCTGAATTGAACAATCATGATGTCCAGGAGCTGTGGTTCCAACAAGACGGCGCAACATGTCCCACAGCTCGTGTCACAAATCGATTTATTGAAAGATACGTTGGGTGACCGCCTAATTTCACGTTTTGGACCTGTGAATTGGCCTCTAAGATCTTGTGATTTAACACCGCTAGACTATTTTCTGTGGGGCTATGCAAAGTCATTAGTCTATGCGGATAAGACACAAACGCTTGACCCTTTGGAAGACAACATTCGCCGTGTTATTGCCGATATACGGCCACAAATGTTGGAAAAAGTCATCGAAAATTGGACGTCCAGATTGGACTACATCCGAGCCAGCCGTGGCAGTCCTATGCCAGAAATCATATTTAAAATGTAATGCCACAAGATTATCTTTCGAATAAAAAAAATCATGTCAATCGAATAATACATCGTTGTTTTATTGCAATTTAAAGTTCTATACCTCTCAAAAAAACACCCTTTACAAACAATAACCCGAAACAAATAAATATGCATAATTTACAATTGCAGAAATCGGCTCGTCCGACTGTCACATTTTGACTGAAGGAGTAATGATGGTGTATGATGTTAGGCCTATGCCTATACATGGACGATGATCATCACATGTAGCCAGTTGACATTTCGTTCGAAATTCCCAGTTTTTCGGAGAATACTACTGGGAATAACATTTGACTGTGTGTGTTGAAATTATTCGAAGCATGGTCTTATTAAAGTTGAGTTGTGAACGAGACAAGTCCCCCATTGTGACTGAGGCCCTTGGGCCCAGTTGGCAGGCACATGCGCTAAGACGTCCCTGGTCGTAGCGTGCAATTAGTTTGAGGATACCACTCTGGTAAAACTCTTCCTGCGATGTTAGGAATTGTCAGCCAGCCTGTTGCACCTCAGTACTGATTTGTATGAACTTTTTGACCACTGGTGAACTTTGATTCCTGATCATTCAGGTAATCTTGGTTTTTGGAGTAATATGGAGCACCCTTGCCTCATAGCCAATGAGGATTCTGAACAGGAACTCATTTCTTTCTCGGTACTCTTTCTCTTGCTTTTCGATAACCCAAACATCATGGATCATGTGATGGATCTGTTATGTGCTTGCTAACGCAACTCTGGCACTGTTGTTTTCATTCACGAACAAGCGGGTGGGGAGGGAGAGCACTTCAACCTTCATCCTCGGCATTCTGCCTTCTCTTAATAAGCATGCGACATCAGCGACCAACCAATTGAAGAAACAGAACTTCTTCACAATACTCTAGCCGTAGGTGTCCATAGATTTCAGACACAATACTCTCACGTGTTCGTTCATACCGGATAACAACATGCATTTCCATTGGTAACCACGTTGTCAACACATATCTGACTGCTATCTTGATTTTTACTCAGCTAACCTCGGGCACGCCAGTCCACTGCTATTCTCTATTCCTCGGCGATCTGCGGATGCTTCAGTTTTCCTACTCTGACGCTACTTCCCTCGTTTAACAAATAAAGAATGTAGTTTCTTATGGTAAGTGTTGGCTTCCACAGGTGTACTATCTTATATTTCAACAAAAAGGACGAAACTTATTTTCGGAACGACCCTCGTATTTATATATTTTTTAATATGTAAATTTCTATAACTCTGAGATTATATTTTGATAATTTTAAATTAAAATGTTAAGTTCATTTTTTATTAGCATTATGTTATGTCTTCTCCTAGTTCTCTATCGCGTGTAATTAATGAACATATATCATTATAAGTATAGCATTCAACACCAATAGCAGAAAACTTAAAGACCATCATTATTCCTGAAGGCTTAAGATTAATATTTCATCAGATTAAATTAAAATTTATTTGTATAATATTAAATGTATTTTGAATGCGCATGTTAACAAAAAACATAGAACACCTCGTTATTTTCATTTAACAAATTCTAATTCTCAAATGAAGAAAGAAAACCACCTGCAAACATTCCATATTAACTTACACTACAGATACTTTTCCCCAGTCTTCTTACATTATCAAGCAGAAACATCTGCTTCGGGCAAAATTCCCTAAGCATTCATCCAATCAAGAACCTCTTCCGTTTAAAGTTTAAAACATTTTGTATTGAACTTGGCGAAGTATATATATATATATATATATATATATATATATATATATATATATATATATATAGCTGAAATATTCTTCCTTTATTTTATGAGCGTGAAAAGATGGTTCCAGGTGGGAAAAAAGAAAAGTGAAGAATAAAAAAAAAAAAATGGGGGTATAAGAAGCCCATGCTGAATAAATGAAAGAGGTATTCGAGATACTAAAGAGACCCAAATCAGTACATTTGGCTAGAAGTGGCGTACAGGGAATTGGCGAGCAGTGACGGAAAACGTCAAAATGTGGCATAGGGAGCGATTTGAGTATTAAACGGGGAGAAAAGGGGCGCCATAAAAAAAGGGGTCGAGCTAAAAAGGGGAGGGAAGAAAGGTTATTCAATCAGCTCAGCACAGAAAAGGGAAATTGCACCCCTGGGACATAAACAATTTTCGAGAGGCTAGAGTGGCGAAGATTTAGGTTGCAAAACCGAGACGGATAAAGACGCCAAAATGTTAAATTGTCGCCAAATAAAAAAACCACAATCAGTTAAAATTTGAAAATCTTGTATATGTATATATTACAACATTGCATAATCAATACCGATAAACGTCGTTCAGTGATGGAAGGTTTAAAGAAATCCGTAAATTGTGTGTGTGTATGTTGTAAATTAAAAATTGTGCTTCAGAAATACGACATTATTTAAATACATATAAATCTGATGTTAGTGTTTTGAGGTACATTTAATAAAAGTACTTCCAAAGTATTAATTATTTTCTTATTTATCGGCAATATATTATTTTTTGTTCTTTCTGATTCTATTGTACATTTAAAACGTGTTAGAAATGACTTCACAAACTTTAAAATCACATTAAAGCTAATTAAACTGTCAAAATTTAGTATAAAATACTTAAAATTCTTTTGAAATTAAAAAAAACTATTCTACTAAGAGAAAATTTGTGATATGCAGCAAAAAACTCTAAATTTTTTAATCAAAAAGTAATGGTATTCATATAAAGACCATATATACACAAACTCAAGGTTAACAATCAATTTCGTTTCGATATATGTATGTGCGTAAGTGTGTTTGTGTATGTAAAATATTTTTTAAATAAAATTTGACTCATTCAAAGGTTTTGCTTTTTCTAAAAATCAAAATATATAAGCACATAAAGTTTACTAAATGTTTCTCAACTAAAGTTTTTTTTTAATTTTGCTCATTTTAACGTTAGAAATGTTTATGCTTATCACATAAGGTTTTTTTACAGAAGTTTAGAAGAGTGCCCAAGAGTTATCTTGTATATAATAGATCCAGATTATAATTTCGTCCTCAAAAACACAAGCCAATTCGCCGGTCATGCAAATACCATGAATTAATTTGTTTTCGTATCAAGCGTAGAAAATGGTTGTATTTATTACAAATATTAATAATACCACTGTTTTTAGATAGCTGAAAGTAATCTAGCTATAATATTTCCTTAATAATACTTCTTAAAAAATTCCCAAATAAAACGCATACAATGTAGCGCATATGTAGTTTAGTTTCATCTCGTACATTAAAACCGGAAGCCAGGGCGTTTAGAGTAGCTTGAAAGACAACTTTATTAAGATTTATTTAGAGGAACAGATGCATAATTTTTTATAAAATGGATACAATTTCAGAACCGGTTTAACTAAACTAAACTGGTCCATACTAAATGTAAATTAATAAAAATAAATACTACTTTTTACTTAAAATCACGTGAGTTGTATGAAGAATGAAAGAAACGCTGATTAACTTTTGCTAATTTTTTAATGTAACAATTCCGTTATATTGTTCTGTGAATTGTTCTTATTAATATGGGTGCTCTTTGATTCTTTTTTTCTATCATCCGAACATTTTTCGTAAATTCTAACTTGATAATTCTAACCTGATTCTCAGCCGAGAGGTACTGAATTCTTTTTCAGGTCCCAAATGAGCCTTGTATCGAAAATATATGAGGCATCTCGTTTCTGTTTCTCAAAAAATTTTGTAAAAAAGAAAAATATTTTCAAATTGGCGATATATCGCCAAAAAACATCATCCTACAAAAAAAACTGCAAGGACAGATGCGTACCCTAGTGGTTGAATCATGAAAAGCGGACGACTCAAAAAGAAGGGAAGCAGTAAAATAATAATAAAAAAAAAACTAAGAAAGAAATGAAAAATAGCACCAAAGTGGAATGGCCATTAAAATTCCACTTTTAAAATGAATTTTAATGAGATACTGTCCAGGATTTTTATGTCAGGTGCAGTCAGGAAGGTCACTAGAGAATAACATCCCCCAACTTAACGTTCTCTCTTTTTTCACCCTTCTTTCCCGAGCGCGTTTAATACTCGAAGGACAAATTTGTTTAAAATTTCATTTACTCGTATTATTCATGGCGGCTGCGTTTGGGGGTGGGGGAACGTGAGAAAACAAAAATAAGGGTGGAGTTGGAGACTGGAATACAAATTGAAATTCGGATGTGAATTTTATACTATTTTTTAAGAACCTGTTGGAACTGGACATGGCTTTGTTCGACGTACATGTTGAGTGTCACTCTTTTGCAGTATTATTAGCACATTTTTAGATGATTATTACCCTCTACCATTCCCCTAACCTCTACCGTACTAGGCTACCCTGACTACATACATGCATTCAAAGAGAGAGGATAAATGAACTATTTTGAATTATTCTGTTTTAACTTAAAAAAATATTTGAGTTGGTCACGAGTAAGAACACGGAGAAAAGTAAAATTTGATATATTAGGCCAGAGCAAACAGTTAGTTCTAACGCAGAAATGTAACCTAATTTACCTATAACTTTAAAAAATACTAAAAAATTCTAATTAATAATGGTTAAAACTCTGCATTATTTTCTAAGACTTTTTATTTCTGTGCACAAAAGTTTCACAATTTTTAAATTCAAGTCGATGTAATTTAAAATTAAAGATACATTTTACATCTATCAGACTTACATGATTGGCAGCGGAAGCCTAGCGGCTCATGACCTGCGCGTGTCATGAGTTCAACCCCTGGTACAGTGCTTCCCAACCTTTTTATTGCAGCGTATTGGTCAAAGTTTGATAATTTTATCGCATCTCACTGAGAGGGGACGTTGATTTTTTTATAATTTAAAATGTTTTCATTTGATCATTTTAATTTAATTGTACTTATATGCCTTCAGAATTAAATACACCTAAAATGAATATAAAGTGATTTAAGGGGATTCACCCATATAATGGTTCCAAAAACTAAAAACTATTTTTTTTAATAATTTTTTTTCTTAACATGTCTGGAATACGGTGGTTAAGTGATTTTTTTAAAATTCGAAGTCGTTATAAAGAAGCAGATGTTAGAAGAGCAGCTGTTCGTAGCGCTAAGATTTTTATTGTTTTAATCTGACTTGAAACTTTAAACGCGTTTTTCTCAAAACTGTGTTTTTCAAACTTTCTTCCGTCCTATCTCAAGAACGGTTTGACCGAATGACTTCACATTTATAGGGTAGACTCGACACATACATGTGCACCAAATGAACTACGATCATTCTAAATTCAAATAATTTCTATTTTTTATAACAAAAATATGATAAAAAAAAACATAAAATTCGAAACTTTTTTTCAAGTCTACCAAAAATCGAATTTTTGATGTTTTCAATTGAGTGCAGTTCATTTAGTGCATTTAAGCTTATAGATTAAAACGCCGTTAATTTTTTTTTATTTATTTAAGATAAACCAATCAGCCGGAATCGTGGAAGAAGTGAGCATCCATTTTTTCGAGGTGGGTGTGTTCAGAACGCTATAACTCATGTTATATTGGATATTTTTTGCTAAACATACATATACATACTCTTAAAAGACATATAAATAAATAATAAAAAACTTAAAATTCTATCTCTTTACTGATCGCCAAAAAAAAAAAAAATCCCTAAGAATGCTTAAAAAACACAGGCCATCACATGGGTGAACCTCCTTAACATGGAATATAAAGTTATTTTCATGGACAGTCACAGAAAACCGAGAGAAATACAGCACAATAAATAAAATAGAAATAATTTAATGTTCCTCCGGCGGCCCGGTACCATTCGATTCCCGGCCCGGTACCAGTTCGCCCCGGGAGTTGGGGATTTCTGCCCTAATACCACTGAAGGTCCGCCGTGTTAAGGTGCTGATGCATGTTGAATCCACGACGCTCCAAGTCATGGATGGTGGCATGATGTGATAGTTTGGAGAGGGTAGTGCCAGTTCAGGTGTCGTTCTCGTCACTTGACCTAGGTTCAAAATCACGAGGTCCGTCACCAATACTCCTCAGCTTCTTTGTTAGAGCAGTGATTCTCAACCACTGTGCCGCGGCAGCCAAAGCAAATATATAATAATGTTAATATTATTAAATTATATCATTTAAAAAGAAAAATATTTTTAACACACATGAATATATATTTAAATCAAAAAAATAAATTATTTTATTATTTGCTTTGCAACGGTTTTTCTTAGTGCCAAATTATGATGAAGCGGCGTGCATAGCAATAGGAATATGCCACTTCTGCGTACAAAACGTGTTGTTTTTAGTGATAGTTGGGATTAGGTGTTGCATAGTAGTTACTGCACCTTTTCTTTCGTTAAAATAGGCAAATGTATGTGATTGTTTAATATTAATTTATTTGCATGTAGTAATATTTTGCATTAATTTATTTGCAGATCCTTCTGAAAATGGATAAATGGTTAAAAAGAAGAAAGTTTAATTATGATAATAGTGATATTGATAACGTTAGGGACCAAAAGTTAATGAGCCAACCCCGGCACAAGTAAAAATACTTCTTGCTCACGTTGTCCATCGGAAATATAATCATGATTTTTGAAAACTACACATAGTTGTTAAGTGTGTGATATGTGGTTTTAAATTATCAAATAGTGCTATGGTTCTAGCAAACTCCAACGTCACTTTGGCTTTCAACAAAGATAAAAGCTACTTTGAAAGGTCTTTATCATCAAAAATTAAGCAAGTAAAAGTTTTTGAAAACAAGTATGTGTGTCTGAAAAAAGTAGCTTCTTGAAATAGCTGAATTGATTGCTGTTAACTTAAAACCTCACAATTTGGCTGAAGAAATTATATTACCTGCTTGTCGCAAAATTGTAAAAACAATGATTGGTGGATCAGCTGATATTGATATTTGCAAAATACCACTTTCAAATGATACAATCCATCGCGGAATTAAAAGATATGTCAGAAAATATTGAGCAAAATACTGCAAAAACTCTTGCAAATTCGAATTTTGCTCTACAAGTCGACGAAACAACAGATATTACAGGAAATGCTCAATTAATTGCATTCGTTAGATTTATTCACGAAAATGATATAATTAATTAATTTTTTATGTTTCGGGAGTTACCTGATTTTACAACTGGTAAACATATTTTTCAAGTAATTAGTTCATATTTAGAAGAAATTAAAGTTTCTTGGAAGTCATGCATTGGTATTTGCACAGATGATGCTCCAGCTATGACTGGACATCTAAAAGGATTTGTAGCACATGTTAAAGAACTGAATGAGGATATATTAGTTACCCATTGTTTTTTGCATCGAGAAGCACTTGTTACAAAATTTTTGCCATCAGATTTGAAAATAGTTCTGGAACAATGTGTTAAAATGGTTAATTATATCAAATCAAGACCATTAAAAAGTTTTTATTTAGTAAAAAGCTATGGAAGCCAAGTACGAATCCTTGTTACTCCATACAGAAGTAAGATGGTTGTCTAGAGGAAAAGTTATATCTCGTGTGCTGAAAGTAAAGACGAAATGAAAATATTTTTTGAACAAAATAAAAATTATGAATTTGTTCATTTGTTGGAAGATAAAATATGGTGTACTAAACTGGCTTACTTATCAGACATTTTTGTTATTTTTAACAACATCAATTCAAGTATGCAAGGGCCTAATGAAAATATCTTAAACTCAACCGATAAGCTGGTGGGATTCAAAAAACAAATAACTTTATGGAAAAAATAAAGCTCAGGAAGGCAATTTAAAAAGTTTGAGTCAGTCCCTAAAGACAGTTATAAAACTATTAAATTAATTGTTGTTGATCATTTGACAACATTAGAGGAGAGAATTATTCATTATTTCCCAAAATTAGATATTAAGAAATTTGATTGGGTTCGTAATCCATTTCTCATAATGTATACTTCTGTATTTGGCTTAACTTTGAATGAAGTGGAAGAACTCATTTTGCAATAATCGAGATTTAATTTTAAAACATTCTGAAGAATCAATTAATTCATTTTGGATTAACATCAGATGCGATTATCCAATGATAGCCAAAAACTTTAAACATATTATTACAATTTTCCACATCTTATTTGTGTGAATTCGGATTTTCAGCATTAGCCAACATTAAAACTAAAAAAAGATCAAGATTGTTAAATGTGAAGACGATATGAGAGTAGCATTTTCATTTTTACGACCAAATATAAATGAAATTATCAAAAAACATCGCTCAAATTTCGCATTAAAAATATTTTTATTATTAGCTTGTAATTAATCCCTTAATAAACGTTTAGTTATTTTGTAGTATATATTAGTTTATTTCGTATATTTAAAATTTTTGTCATAAACTATTTATGCAGTGTGTTGTAGTAAGTAAATAATTTTTTATCTTTTTCTTTGTGTGCCGCCAAATTTTGAAATCGGTGCCGCAACAAAAAAAAAGGTTGAGAATCACTGTGGTAGAGTTAATAAATGCTCATTGATATGGCACACTATTAAATAAACATTTTATGTAATTAGTTTGAGGTCATTCTACTTTGTTGGAGTTTTTATTTTACCCGATAACAGTATCTTAATTTTCTTGAATAACACACATCGTCAGCGTCATGAACCACTATAAAGAATGGCCGGCATATTTGGCTTTTAAAATTGGAGTACTTAATAGGAAAAACGTTTACATTGGCTATTCTTCGAATCATTCTATGATTTAAGTTGTGTTCAGTGCATACGAAATAGCCCTTGATTTTTTTTCGATTCATTATAATCCTATGTATATAGCACGTAGCATGTAATTAAGTAATTTTTATTACTAATTAACTTTATTAATTAATGTTAATTATGTATTCAATACTTAATTTTTTACTGCTTTTTTGTTCCAGAAAATCAAAAAAATCAAAAGAATAAGTTGAGCAGCGAATTGGTGCATGACACGAGAACGATAGACTTTTACCCCTGGACCCTCCCCCCCCCTTCCCCATGAAAAATTCCTGTATGCGTCATTGGTTGTGCTCCAGCAAATATATTAGACTGACTTGATTTTAAAAGCACGATAAATTAATTTTATTAGAATTACACTTAATACTATAACCATTTGCCGTATGTGTAAGAAACGAAATAATAATTATATTAGTAACTATACTTTAAAAATAATTAACTGAAATAACCTGCTTAGAATTCCTTTTAACTCGTAATTGATGAAATTACGGGAAGTACAATTGCTTTCAACTTCGAAAATCTTTTAATCTGCAATAATTTAATTTTCATTCGCGTAAACAAATTAAAAACGCATTGGCTTAAATGGTTAAAAGATAAGTTAAATTCGCAAAATCTGTAACGGAATAAATATTTCTCTTCAATTTTCCTCGCTGACGATAATTAATTTTCCATTTTTCAATTTACTGAGGATTAAATGCCATGATAAGTACATAATTTTAAAAATTACGCAGGAATTCATTTCAACGTTATTTCTGTAGTAAGGTACGTAGCGATAATAATTGAAAATAGTATTTTCACTCAATGATAACGTAAAATGAACCTTGATGTGTCGCAATTAGTTTTATGCTTTTATTTATTATGAACTGAGAGAGAGAGAGAGAATTGGCAATATTTACTGTATTTACTTAGCTACATCATTTTCTCAATAACAACAAAAAGTATCGAAGAATTATGGTATGCATTTTATTAAGTTATTTTATGTTTCTATAATATATGTTTAATTTTAAATAAACTTCTCTCTCTCTCTCTCTCTCTCTCTGTGTCTTTTTCAAAGTTTATTTAAATAAAGATAATACTCGAGCATTTTTTTTTACGAAGCTTTAGTCGAAACATATTTTTCTCTAAATTATATTTATTTAAATTTTATCATGCATTTAATTAAAAAAAATGTTTGAAACAGAAAGAAAATATTACTAAAAGATTTATAAGCAGAAGAACATAAACGTACTTTGTCAAAAAATACATAAAAATACATAAGAAATGAACAATTTTTTCACTAACATTTTTTTTAAGTAATTCGCTTAACAAAACCTCAGCAATAATACGAGCGTATGCATTAGATATGTTCACACATTACCGATCACAAAAATTTTATGCTGTTGAATACGAGTTCCCTTTTTCCGTGCTAAAAAAATATTCAAAGTAAAAATGCAAAATAAGAGTGAGTGAGTGTTTATTAAAGTCTCACAATAAAGCAACATGAGGGCAATTGCCGACAGACCCTGTAAATTTAAATCTTGGTCAAGTGACGAGAACCAAACGTGAGTTGCTACCCCTCTTCGAACTACAATACCATGTTAAAGGGAGGGTTTTGAACTTAGATGGATTTAACGTGAATCAGCCCTTTTTTACACTATGGGTCTTTTGTTACAGAGGGGCTCGAGTTAATGACTGCTGACTTCGAGTTCGTAACCATTACCACTAGATAAGCTCTTAAATAAGCAAAATATTTTATAACGGATCGATACAGGAAATATAGGTATAATAAAATGGAATTTAATACATATATAAATGGATCTATAAATAATAATTTATTTTACTCTCCTTTTCTGAATATACATATAATGCAACAAATTTTTAAAAATAAATTCATTTTCGTGGATAAAGATTATTTTCAATGCAAACATGATGAATCAACCACTAGCATCAAGAATGACAATGAAAATAAACGAAACAAATAAAAACCTCATAAATCCGGCTACAAAACTACTTAGCGAAATATCATTCTCTTTCCACTCAATCATTTCCTATTACCCTCCATCATCACTATTGTTCCAAAACTGTTGGGCAAACTAAGAGCTAAATACTCAATCATGCAATAATACTCTTAAGCATCATTTCTAAGTAGCAATGAGTATCAATCGAAGGATTAATATCAGGCGGAAGAAGGCACTGGTGGAATTCTTCTGGTGGCAATAAACGAGGTTTGCCAGTTGCTGGAGAGTGTCAATATTTAGACAAGTTTTACACACCTTAAGGTTGATATTCCGGGTATATCCAAAGCCCGTCTTGAGGAGTGCTATTAATAAAAAAAACTAAGTAGCTCTGCTTACATAAGCCAGGGTATAAGGTTCTGGTCACGTAAAAAGTGTCATCTTTGGGATGACGGAGACTTCTAGAAGAAGTTTTTCGGTTCAAGCCACTTTTTTCTTCTTTTTCTGCTCAAGATGGAACTTTTTTAAGACGTGGTTAAGCACTGCCTCAACAAATTCTACTTGTCGCTCATAATCTGGAACTTGTCATCATGCGTGGGGAGAGAACAGCATGGTGAGAAGGCATAAACCAATTTGTAATGCTGAAAGTGGACGAGAACGCTCGACACTTGCAAATTAAAGATCCCTTCTAAGGAAATGCAATTTTCTGCCGAATAAAGCGTGATGGCATATGAAAAGCGTTAAGTCAAAGATACATGTAACTGCGCGGTAACCTTATTTAATTATTTATACGATACCGAACTGGAAGCGTGGGTGTTGTGACATTCCAGATTTTTAAAAAATTGTGGGTTTTGAAAATTTTTTAATGGACATCATTAATGGAAGCTCAAACACACACACGTGCAGTTTGAGAAATTCGTTATTTCTCCCCTCCCCTTGTTTAATTTAATTGGGTTCTATCAATTATGCTTTTAATATCCATCTATATCTAATTCTACCTTATTCTCCTAAGATATAAATAAAATAAAATCAATGAACTATTACGTAATTTAAAAATGAATATAACTCTCTCTTAAATTTCATTTGCGTTTTAATATACCGAGTGTCCGAGAAGTGTGTCTACATTTTCCAATATTTACCAAAAGAGAACAAAAAAAAAAAAAAAAAAAAAAAAAAAACCCAGACAAATCAAGAAAGAAAGATATTCACTTAAGGTTTATTTTGTTCCATATAAAGAAAACATTCAAGTTTTTTTAAATGATTTATCTTACGGTTTTAGAGTGCTACATTAGTTGCTGGCAACACATCTAGTCTTTATACGAGCTTCCTAGCCACGTTCTATGAAGCAATGCAAGAAATAGCCACCGTAATTCAACTTTTCATTTCATCAGTGGTTAACAATGTTGCTTACGTATTTCTACTAGATCAAAGATGTGTCTAGAGATCAGGGTGGCCACGCTATTTATTACACTTCCTTTTTTCCATCCATCGCACGGGGAACTTCTTCTAACTTCCAAACTTCAGTGAAGTAGTGCCCCACATTTAGGTTGTCCAAGTATTGAAGGTTTAAATTCGATAAATTATGCTACAGCTTGCGCTTAATCTTAGGTTGAAGCCATTTGACTCGATAATGTTAAAAGACGGACACGTCGTGTGTGTGTGTGTGCGCCATCTGGTTTACATTTCATTAAACAGAAGTTTTAATCTTTTCTTTATAAAACATAAGAACACGTTAAAAACCTTTGTTTATTTTAAATTAATTTTTTAAAGTGTAGTAATACTTTTCGAGTACCCTATATATTTCTAATTATTCTTCTATGAGTAAAATAATCGTCAATTCCATAAACTTAACATTTACGAGTATGTTTGATTACAAGTGATATTTCATTCAATGTATTTTTTTTTCTTTTTTAAATTTCGTATATGGTAGTATATTCTATTATTAACGATATCAAGGGGAACAAGTCAGTTCGTTTATAATATTTTTAAAGAATACTGAGTTTTATGTTGCAATTCAAAACATACAATTTAAGAAAAAACTCCATTACTTTTCTCTTTTGATATGTTTAACTTTTCATAACATTTCTTACATTGTATAAGCTTTTCGAAAACAGAATTTCAATCATTTTCGTGAAAAAAGAAGCATCTTGCTTCTGTACTTCCATTTTGTATATCCTGTTTGTTTTTCTGTAAAAGAAATTCGCAATTTCAAATTTATTGTTATTTTTTAAAATCATAGACTTTAACTCCAAAATCGTATATGTTTATTTCCGATATCATAAACAGATATGTTTTTTTAAAAGCAGTATACTATTATATTCAAAGGTGAAAATATTAACTTTGGATATGCAGGCCATTATTATAAATCAATTTTTAGTCATTTCCGTTCTTACAAGACATATATTACTTTTACAGATAGTAAACAATTTGATTTCGAAAATATATCTTTCAACTGGAATGTCATTTCTAAACAAACAAAATTACTGTTTCGAAAAAACTTTTCTTACTTTGATCTGAATCAAAAATGTATTGAATTAAGCTAGATATACATATAAATAATAAATTACTTAAATCTTTCGTTTGGCAATGTTTAAAAAATTACACTCGACAGAAGAATGCAATGTTTTTAAATCAAATTGCCTCCCAAATTATTTTCCATTTATTAAATAAAATAAAAATTCTATAATATTTATTTATGAAGATAGGGAATATGGTAATAATTTAGTATTCAAAAGCAAATTTGTTTATAAAAGAAATGGAATTTGATTATGCATTTTTCAGTGGTATACGCATACCATTTGAAGCTTTTTTTTATTGTTCGTTTAAACATGTCATAGTATAAACCATGTCCAGAATAAAACAACTTTAGTACAGTAAAAGCAAATAAAAGAGAATCGGCAACTTCACAGAAAACTCCAGAGAGGAAACAATTTCTCTAAACTGTATCGTTGCCAACTACGAAGAAGAAATAAAAACAAAAATGCGGCAGAAGTAGTGGAAAAAAACTAACAATAAGCTCAGTTCATGGAAAAGATAAAGTGGAATATCATTTTTCTGGGATTGTCACTGACGACGCCTCACGAGTGAAGAGAAAGAGAGAAAAAAAGAAGTAAACACAAACTGAAATGGAACAAAATGGTTGTTCGATAAAAATAAAAACGATACGCTAAGTAAAACATAAAAAAACGAAACAAAACAATAAATTGCTTGGACGGTAAGCAGATGTCCGCAGAGAGATTGCGTAACTTTATCCACACGTTAAAGATGCGAGTATGCATTAAATTCTTTTTTATGAACAAAAAGCGCAAACGATTTTAAAGAAAAAAATAAATTTAGAACAAAACATTCTTTTCTGCCAAATCTGGCAAGAACTTTTATCTCATTAATTTTAAAATAAATGTTAGTCTACTGGGGGGATTTTTAAAAATTTTTTTATATATTTCTTAAAAAACATAATTTTTTTATATTTAATTTTAATTATAGAAAACTAGAATTTCCAAGAATTATAATGTATTGTTTGAAAAATGTTTTTCATGTATTTTTCATAAGGATTTCAAGGAATTGTAATAGTTTATTAAAAAAACGTTAACATTGAGTTTTAGTTTGTAAAGTCACACACAAGGTGGAGTTTGAGGAGTTATAAATGAATGATAGAAATGGGATGATCTTAAAAATTGTGTAATGTACGAAAATAGAGCCGGAATAATCTTGGAAAAATAAATTTCATTTATTAGATGTAAATTTTCATTATTGATGAAAAAAACTATCTTCTAATTTTGTACTCTTAAGGTATCCGACTACCCTAAAATTGGGAATTTTGCCAAAAATGGATATTTTTTTATGATTTTATTTTATAGGCCGTCTAATTAGCTTTATAAAAATACCAAGTTTATTATTTTCCATTCACTAGAACAAAAGTTACAAGTGTTTTAGTAAAAAAGCAGATGAAATCATCTCTTAATCTTTCTTAAGCAACGCGTTTTACTCGAAATGTGTTTTATTGAAAATGCTCAAACGGGAACAGCGATTGCTCAAAAAAATTCTTCTTCAAATGTACTTAATAAATCTAAAAACCACAAAAAAATCCCCATATCTTCACTTTTTTTTAAAGTTGTTGCAAGGTGTCCGATACCTTAACAGTCTGCAATCATCTGGTACAAAATCTGCAAGCAGTGATGTATCTGTGTGATTTGTGAAGTGACGTAAATTATTTTAATACACAATGCATTAAACATAATGTTTCATTATTACGGTACAATCGGTCACGATTGCATGCATTATCTGTATGTTTGTTTGTGACACAAGACAAATCAAAATTATCTGAAAGATATATTTGTGTCTGACAAAACTTTCGTACCAACAAAGACCGCCACCTCCATTAATGCGTGCACGTAAAACATAAAAATTCTGTAGAAGTAGAAAATATGATTTCGAATTCCTTGTACTAATTTAGGCTTAGTAAAATGTCTTGATACTTCTGTTAATTTTATGTTCTATGTGTCCGTAAAGTTAATTGTTGTGTTACGTCCAGTTTAAGTATGAGAATATGGTCTGTACGTACTGTCTTGTTATATTCTTACCATTGTTTAGTATTAAGCTTCAATTATAACAATTTAGAATATTAGTAATTATTATAAAAATAGTACATTCCTTTTACGCTTGCTTATTTAAATCACATTAAATTCGAAGTATTTTTTTATTAAACCCAAGATGGTCATACCGGTTGATTCATAAATAGTGCGACCAATTTCAGAGGATCATAAGTTTTTATCTAATTAAGTTATTTACATGAAATTCTCAATGTGGTTTCCTTTCAAATAGTACACTTTATGTAAAATTTTCAGCCAGGTTAAAAGGGTGTTTTGATCATTTGGGGGGGATTTTTCAAACTTCTTCTAAGATTGCTTTTTGAAGCCCTTGGAGTGTTCTTTACGTCTGCATAATTGTTTTTTTAAGAATCCCCATGAGAAAAAAATAATCACAAGGAACACAGTCAAGGGATGTCAGTAGCTATCTCTTAGGCGCAAAAAATCATTTTTTAATCTTTCAGTCATTTTATAGTTGATTTTGCAATATGATTTGGTGCAAGATCTTGACAAAGAGTAAAGTTTCCTTGAGGGTAAAGACTTACTTTTTTTGATCAAGTGTTTCAAATTTTAATTCTAATAGTATTTAGCATCAACTTTAGCCTTTGGTTCTACAAAAAAATGGTTTGTTAATCCTTGAGAGGCCATTTCCATCCATACCATAGCACCTGACGGCCAACTTGCTTTTTGCAAAACAGCCACGTATTTGCGAAGTTTTTTGAGTGAAATATACAGTATTTTCGTTTTGGTTGTGAATGACAGATAAAACAGTGCTTCATTTGAAGTTATCCATGCTTTGTATTTATCTTTGCGTAACATTAAATATAAAGGCCAAGAAAGTTTTCTTCGTTTTTCTACGGAATTTGCAGACATTTGAAGACAGACTGATTTATTCACTTTTTTTTATTGCCAATTTTCTTTATCTGACAACAAATTGTCGATTGCAATACCTGTAGTTTCTTTGCTAATGTTCTTTGAGGCAGAGAATTTTCTACACGATAAGTCTTTTCAGCTTCTTTTTTTCCTTTTCCCCCAGAGTTCTTTCGTCCACTTTTTTTCCCGTGCAGCTTTGGATTGCCAGATAGATTTCATTTATTTTTGAAGTTAAGATAGTAATCCATTAGTAAAATGCCTTTTCTGAATTTTAAATAATTAATTTATAACAGAATTTCAGCATACATCTTTCAAAAGGTGTAAAATTTCGTTTCGAGTTCGGAGCCATAATTTACTCCCACTAATAAAAATAGTTAGACTAGTAATTTAAACATTTGCTTTATAAAATATAACTAGCATCAAAGTGATTAAAATTTACCATAAAAAGTAATATGCTTTTAAAATTGGTCACATAAATTTCGAATCAACCGGTATATTTTCCCACAAATCGACCTCTAAACACCTCCCGCAAATATTTTAAACGAAATTATCTCCAACAACTAACAAAACAATTGAGCTTCCAGCAGGAAAAAAAAAAAGAATTGCATCCAGTATGTCTCCTACCGAGGGTATATTAGGGGTAAAATATCTTTAAGTAGCTGCACGTCATGCCACTTCCACTTACCACCATTGAGGTCCTCTTTATCTAATCATTCGCTTGCCCGGCTACTACTACACAGAGGGTACAACCCATTGGACTCAGATAAGCTTAATGCGTTACACACTCTTTCCTCTACCACCACGATAGATGGAATTTTTACTCTGCGGACAACATGTTTTTCCTGTCTCTATACCGATAGTTGTGTGCTCGTTGGATAGTTCCCAGATGGCGTGTCGTGTTGTTTTTTTAGGTACTTATTTATTCATTGTTGCAATCCGTTCGGGATACAGAGTAGATAAGTGGTATTTATTGTACGGTTGTGGAATATGGAAATAATGAGGTAAGGTCCATGCTACGGACTTTATGCTGAGAAAAACATAATGAAAGTTAAAAGAATGTGCGTTTGTTTTTTAGAAGTATTTCCAGAAAGTTCATATATCTCTAAGGATATGCAAATATAAATGCATTTCCATCAGAATTACGTTTTACTTTAAAGAAATATTGCGCAATGGAGAAAATAGAATTAAAATTGGGTTTGCTGTATTTTTCCTGTTAGAAGAATAATTTGTATGCTGGAAGCTTTAGGAGAGTAATCGAAAACATTAAAATGAATATGAGATGCCAATGGCACACAAGAATTTTTCAAGATGGGGGAAGCAAAGGTTGAAAGTCCACCATTCTCGTATCATACCCCAATACGCCGCTAAAAATATTCTTTTAATTTTGTCGATTGTTGCAAAAAAAAAAAAGAAACCAGTACAAAATAAATTATTGACTAAATAATTAGCATTAATTTATAAAATAAATTACTAACAACAAATAATATATTAAATTTTACCTACTCAATGCATAGGATTATAAATTAAAAAGAAATCAAGGTTGCACACAAGGTAGAGAGTCTTCCTACCCCCCACTTGCGTGCATCACTGTGAGATGCTAATGGAATATATTGCCTAAACGATTTCTTAAAAGAATACGCATGGTTTATATCAATGGCACACACAGGAATTTTTCAAGGGGGGGGGTCCGGGGTCGAAACTTCACCATTCTTGTATCATGCTCCTTTTGATTTTGTCGATTTTCGAGAACAAAACACAGTAAAAAAAACTAATTATTGAATAAATAATTAGCATTAATTAATAAAATTAATCATTAATAACAAATACTTAAATTTTACGTTCGATGTACTTAGAATTATAATCAATCGGAAAAAATCAAGGGCTTTGGAGGGGTCCGGACCCCCAGGACACCCCCTTGTGTGCGCCACTGGTTTATATTTATATATCCCCACGTATAAGTAGAGAAAGGACATTAGTGTAAAAATTTGCTGATATGTACAGTTAAAAGAATCTCAAAAGTATGAATTTGTTATTCAATAAATATATACTCAAATTATGTTTGTAAATCACATACTTGTTAAATTACACTTTCCTCAAACCTTTCTTATAAACTTATAGAAACAATACATTTCATTTATAACTATGCAAATTTTGGCAAAGTGGCACAACACAGCGCAATTACGGGAATTATATTGTGTCATCATGTTAAATTTAACGGATGATTTTTAGATGACATGATTTCTCGATTACTTAAAAATTAAAATACCGCTTTTAACAATATCTTAAAAAGAGCTGAAAAGCATGTGGCATTTCCATAGATCAAATTATGACATTTAACATTTCCAGCGAACCACATCCGGCAAATTAAAGGAAGGTAGGACAAACGAGATCTCATCTTCAATGTCTATTCTTATCCATTGTCGTTATGGTGACAGTTATGTCTCAGCTGCGTCTGCATTCTTTTTGAGGAATGAGTAAACCTCAGAGAAGTTTATCGCCTGACCCTTTTGGGGAAACTTGAGAATAAAGATGCTATTGCATGACCATAAACTCCAACCCCCAACATGCGCGTGCATGAGCGATTGTTATGCCCCTTGCGTTTGCACGGCACGGGAATTCCTGATATGCCATCGCTAGTTAATCTGTACCAAAGAGGGGATCGTCTTGTTGTTTTAGTGCGGGGAAGATATTTTACGATACACATTTAACCGCTGACTGTAGAACATGGACGTTTGGTGAAATGTCGTGTTTTATTACCGCTTGGAAATTATGTTATAGGTTGTTTTTATAATCTGGATATACAAAGAAGGCACTGAGTTTACGTCTATGGGCACTTACATGGAAGGGTGGGAGGTGTAATGGCCTAGCAAATCGATTTCTTACTCGGGGATTCCAAGACAGACGACGCCTCGAATTTCATTACATCCCGTACACAAATGGAACAAGAATTTCGGCGACTATGCTGTTCGAATTTATGGCTTTGATTTTAGGAACGTTTGGCGATGATGGTTTCATCAACATTTTAAAATGAATAACAATCAACGTTATTATATTACATCTGGCGTAACAGTGGCGTAACGTACACCCGAGCGTTGCAGGGGATGAGCCAGGACTCTAGGGGGCCTAAAACCTGACTGGCGCCAAGCACGTAACCTTTGTGAGCTCCGGCTTGGGGGCAGAAAACCTGACTTTGCAGGGGGAGCAACCTGACTTCCGTTACGCCACTGCTAATATAGTTTATTTTCTAGCCGTTACTAGCCCGCTTCTCTGGGTTTTTCATTCTGTGACAATATATTGTTTTTAAGTTTGTTTTTATCCAAGTCCTATAATCAAGCTTTTAGTTGTATTGAAAAGCACTCTTACTAATTTTGCTTTTTAATTTAAAAAAGAATACGACTTGAACTTCTATAACGGAAGTTTATTTATATTTTATGCCACCCTACTTCGGAGTCGATTTCTGCAAACTCCATTTTTAGTAGATTTCAACCCAATGAAAGAAACATGTTTGCCATATTTCAAGTCTGTAGATCTATTAGTTGAAACCTGAATTATCGATAAAATTTCCACAAACCGCATGTAGAACCGATTTGAGTAAAATTGATTCTTAATGTATGTGTAGTCCAGAAAAAATAATGGTTAGCAAGTCTGTACGTATTAAGTTTCAAAAACGGGAATTATTATCTATAGTACTTCTCAACCGACTTTGAGAGAGTACATTTCCATAAAACTCATTCTTAGCGAATCTCTACTTAAGAAATGAAACATGCCTGCTAAATTTAAAGCCAGAAAATCTAATTGTTCCGGAAATATCGAGATGAGTAAGTGAGGGAGTCACTTTTCTCCATTATACATATATGTATATAATCTATATATATATAGAGAGAGAGAGATTATATATATATATATATATATATATATATACAGAGAGAGAAAAAAATTATATATTTGAAGACATAGATAGATTTCCTAATATACTACGCTTAATAAATTACTAGATTGATTTCACAATATAACTTTTTTTTTAATCAGTAAAAAAAATGCATGCAGTGATGTTTTTATGTAGCACAAAGCATCGTATTTATTAAGTTTCCACTGTCATAACTCTGCATTTAAGATGTTTTTAAGTTAAAAATATTTCTAGTTCTTTTAAACTTGAAATGCATTTTATAATATTTCAGAACGAAGTTATGAAACTTTTCAAGTCAGAGGGGACACAAGATCCAGAAAATAAAGTTAAGACACATCAATATATTATTCAGAAAGATATAAGTCACAATGAATGATAGATAATGATGGTTAAAAGACTTTTACATTTTAAAACGCTTAGGGAAGGCTTAAAACAGTATTACTAATGAAGATTATAAGAACAAAATGTAAAGAAACAGAATATGATAAAATAGAAATAAAAGAAGGTTTTGAAAAAATGACAAACTATTTCCCCTTCAAGTACCAAAGAGACAAAGAATCTAGCTTCCTTTTTTTTATCTTTTTTTCAGTTTGTTAAGACAGTACCAAACAGGAACTTCGCAAATTTCACCGAACTTTTATTACAGAACTACCCAAACAATTCTCACAAAACTACCCGGCATTCCTAGTTTAATTAAGAATAAAATTCACACAACTTTCTTATTAAAAAAAATTACAATATGAACTTTGTAAAGTTACATTCTTTCTCGAAGGGGGGGGGATAGCCACAAATTACCTCATCTTCCTATCCAACCCTCGATGGAAAACCTACCGAAAATTTTCTTGATGATAACGCCCACGCGTACCCATTCTACTCGTCATATTTCTGAACCCGTCTCTCACCCTAGCCCCCCTGGCTGCTTCCCCTTCGGCACACTTAATCTTCTCAAACCATCTCGAAGAAAATCCGTTCACTCCAAAACTTCGTCGACCCAAGAATCTCAGCAAAGTTATGCGAAGTACTAAGGAATGCAGCAGCAGGAAGAAAAGAAAAGAAAGCCAGTCCCATCGCTTCGATTTAAGCTCAAGGAATGTGAGCTTAAGAAGATAAATTAATGGATAAGGAGAGCCAATGCTCTGGATGCGTGGAAGATATGCATTGGTCTGGAAGATTAGGACGTTTCCTGTCCCTAATAGACGAACAAAATTCGGGTTGTGTTACGGAGGAAACGTCCCAGGACAGGTGTTTGGGTTGGCTTAGTGATTTTTGCGTGTGGACGGCGATTACGTCTCCAGGGATTTGATAAGAGGGTGGGATGTGAGAAAATATTAGAACGGAAGTGTAGTGTTTCATAAGAAGTGGCATTGGATGACAGATATACGAGTTTTTGTAAGGAAATAATGTCCCGTGGTGAGTATCAAAAATTTAGTTAAATGCAGCGTGTATTGTGGCAACTTTTACTTTACTTGTTGAACCTAAGAAAAATTACAGAATTTCGATGTGCTTTTAAATTTTCTTAACACCTTAAGATTTTTTAAATATTTTTCTTAAATAATTTTTCAGGCTAAGAAATAAAAACGACTACATTATATCAGTTCATTTTAATTAAAAAAAATTTAAAAAGTAAGCGATCTATTTTACAAAGTATACAATGATCTATGATTCTGACATAATAAATAGATATATGATGTACTTGGTTTTCGATATTAATTTTCAGTCAGATAATTAAATAGCTAGTTACTATGCAGGTTAGTTATTTAAAAATGATAGAATTAGTATAAAAATGTATTGGAAAGCACCCCGCGCTTTCACCACAATGACATTAGTTTTCTCGTAAATCATTTTTTATTCTTATATTAAGAATTATTTTTTTCTTTCTATTTCGATTAATCATAAAAAAGTGTTTTTAGTATTTTTAAACTATAATTTATTTTTCATTTTTTAAGCCGATCTACAATAAAAGTATGTGTACTTTTAGTTTTTTAAACTATCATTTATTCATACCCCCCTTTTTTTAAATTTTTGGCCCGGGACCGACACATGCACTAGTTTTTTTTATTATTATTTCCATTTTCAGAAAAACTGGACAGTTGTTTATATTATAGTAAGAAATTACTAACGCAAGGAAAAAAAAACACGATTTTGCTTTTAGGGTTACTCTTAATCTTTTAGCCGCCAAATCTAGAAATGGGATATGAAATTAGTCGCTAAATCTGGAAATGGAACAAAATTATGAAATTATTGTATTGTCATTGGTTCTTGACAAGTGTGCAAACTTTCAAATTAGTCTAACCTTTTAAAGTGGTAAAAATCGACTTCAAAGATTCCGTTACATACAAGTGAAACTTGAAAAGGCGTTTTAAAAATCATATCAGTGGCATTGAATAATTCTTAAAGATTATTCAATCTGTTTTCTGTTAGCTCATTTTCTTTAATTTTCCTTTCTTAATAAGCTCTTTCTTATGCAATGCTGATCAGAGATTCGTCATCAAGTAGCTTACAGTCTGTCTGATTACACTTAGAGACACCAACAGCCTCAAACGAATCGAAGCCTATATCAGTTTCACATCTGCTGAAAATAAGTTATCTCTGTCACCGTATCTGCACTATCCCCTTCTTCAGGTGATTTTGTTAGTACACAACCCCCTAGTAATCACAACCCGTTTGAGATTTTGACCAGTCAGTACCATTCATTTTGGCAATTTTAATGAAAATATTTGGGTGGCAATACTTTGGAACGAGAAAATTTTAAAACTGCATAATAGTGAATCGACGAGTTCTAATTGAAATTTATTACTTAAATTACTAATTAAATTTCGCTATTTACAATCAATGTATACATAAATGGATGTTTGTATATATGACCTTAATTAACTCCAACAGCGTTTAACCGATTGCTATGAAAACAGGTATGTATATGTATTTTTTTAGGAGAAGGTTTTTGTCCTATCCTCTTTGTTGCAGCTCCCCACCAGGTTGAGCTACATCATACCTTCTACACCGTTCAACCAATCGCCAAGTTTCCAACAGGGTCGCCAAAAACGATGCCAACTTGGCTCTATCGCCAACATTTCGCTATGTTTCCATTAAATCGCCAGTATAATGTAAGAAAGGGCGTTGCTTGCGAATATTGTAATTTTAACATAAAATAAATACAACAGAAAGTAATGTATTAAGGTATTACACATATTCAGATAAAAATTATTTAAGCATTCAATACTCAATATTCTCAACAATATGTTACTTTTACTGAGCTGAGATCAGTTTAAGAAAGTGCTTTAAAAAAATGACCCACAAGGGAGTTACGGAGGTGTTTAAGTAAAAAAAAATCCTTTATATCTCAGCTATTAAACTTACTGACTTAAAATTTAACAAATATTTTTTGCTCAGCTGAGATATGCAAAAGCCTTTTCTTTTTGTTTAATCTGCAATTCCCGTAAAATTAACTCATTAAAAACTTCTTTAACTTTCACTTTGTATTGCTTAATTTTTCAATTTACCCGTGCGAAGGACGGGTATACCAGCTAGTATTATATATGGGATGAGGGGAAAAAACCCCACAAATTATGTCGAATCAAAGAAACTGCTTAAAAATTCGCATTCTTTCCAAAAAGTGAACATGTCTCTAGCAAAACAGAATGTGCTAGAAGGCATATTCTCAAGATACCATGTAGATAGATATAAAGCATATTTCAGACTTTCTCAGTGGACATCTATTCCAATCTCTCCACTGGGAAGAAAAGGACCACAATTGGCAAAGAAAACTTTTCCCTGACACGAAAAAGACGGCAGGAGGGGTGGGGGTCAAACGATCTGGATGCCGGATAGACAGTCCGGGAAGGAGAAGGGGGTGTAATTCGCTTAATAGTCTAGGGAAGACAGATCCGGAATAATCCGGAGGGTATCGACGTAACAGGATTGCCCGGCATGCCCACAAGTGACTGCTCTCAATGTCGGCGGTTCCATTATCTGAACGACGAAGGCGCTGACCAATGACCATTGGTCAATAGTATCATGATTAGAAGAGGAACATTCCTTCAATTGAAGACTAGCCATAGGAATAGAAAGGCTTAGTAACAAGTCTGTATTTTGGTTTATGGGAAAAATTAGAATAGAAATGACTATATATATATATATAGAGAGAGAGAGAGAGAGAGAGAGAGAGAATAATTTATTTATTTTGCATATCGTGTGAAACATATAAAGTTCATGCAGGTATATAAATCTATATAAACCTAATGGGGTCTATGTAGATTTATATAAATCTATGTAGACGAGATCTATATCACCATACTTGTAAATTTAAGAAATAATTATTGATCTAATTAAGATTATATTCTTGATTCAAAAAAGAATTAAACTGAAGGAAAAAGTTTTTTGAAGCTCAACAGCATTCATAATATGCTACATAAATTATACGTTGAAAATAATTAATTGAATAATTTAACTATCTCCTTAAAATTCGGTATCAAAATTAAATGTTTTACCTACAAAGATGAATACGTACGTATGTTTGTTTTGCTCTGCATTTAAGAATCGACACTTAAAAGATCTTTTAAACATCCCTTTCGTAATTAAATGAAATGAAGTGTATCTCATAGAGTAAAAATAAATTGAGATAAATAATGGAAGTTTACATCGCTTTACTTATTTATATTCTTCAGAATAAAATACAGTTACACCAAAAAATGAATATACAGTAACTTAAAATAGAATATAAAGGGATTTAACACGGAATATAAAAGGATTTCCGTTGAAAGTCACAAAACCCAGAGAGAAATACACCACAGTAAATAAAATAGAAATAATTTAATGTTCCTTATGCGTCTCGGCACCACTTGATCAACGAACCGGTACCTGTCTATGGCCCGGGGGAACCACTGTACTATAATTTCTGTATATACTTCCCCCACCCAGGGGTGTAACATAGATCCCCGCAACCATCGCACGCAACTCCTCCCCTCATCGCGAGGGGCCAAGGATTCAGAGGGTCCAAAACCTGACTGAGGCCAAGTATGTATTTAAACAATTTATAAAATATTAAAGGCAAAACTTGACTTGATAGAGGGGCCTTAATATTCTCTGTTACGCCACTGACCCCTTTTTTAAAATAATGTTCGTAATACCTAAGATATTTCAAATTTAAACATCATATTATAGTTGCAAATAAATATCAAAGTTCTATTCCGCTTAGCAAAAATATATATAAGCCCCCTTCAACAATTCTCCAAGAACAGCACCTAGGAGAAAGAAAGAACAGCAAGAATAAGAATAATAAAAAAAAGGTAGAAAAAATTAAGATACCGATGAAACATCATCAATCGATAGAGCTATGCATCGCGATCTTGTGAGAGTGTTGATGTTGCCTTTCATCTCGGCGGAGAATGAAAAGCGCGTTTTCATTGTAAGGAATACCAACAAGTTGAAGCGTGAAAACCTAGGTAGGTAGGTTTTATTTATGCTCTTCGTGCAAAGGGATGCCCCGGAAAAGGGTGATGGGGGGTACGGAGATCCTCGGAACCAGTCTCCATGACAACGTTATTGATCCTGAAATCCGAGACTCTAGTTTTACGTAAGCGTATAAAATTATTAATGCACGCAGGTAAGACATGTTTATCAAAATCGGATCAGAGGAGAAGTGGTCTGAATCGTGGAACGTAGATTTATAGGATGGAAGAAATGGTAAGGTAAAATCTCCCAGAAAAACTATCGTTTGCTTAATAAGAGGCGAGTGCAGGAAATGAGTGTGGGGTTGAGTATCCATTTATTTGATTCTAGTACTAGTACGTAGACAGAATTTTAAATTAATAAAAAATAGTCAATTCAAGGTGAATCGAATTACTTGAGAGCTATTGTCTCTATTATTGTACACCGACTCTCTGTAACGATAATACTATCTTAAATTTTATATATATATATATATATATATATATATATATATATATATACAATTTCAACTCTTTAATAACAAATAATAACTTTATTTTCTACTACTGTAACCCTAAGCTACCTCACATCTCATTACTAATAACCTCACAAATTCTTTTCTCAGACTCCCAAAAACGCTTCTCCCTTTCCCCTGTCATATACATAACCCCCTCGCAATCTCGGGAATACAATTTAATAACATCGCTGTAAAAACAGCGCCATCTGTTTCCTAAACACCAAATATTAAACCAATTTGTTAAAATATTTATTTTATTAACACAATGTGGTTAAAAAGATAGGAAACCAGCTGTCAAATGAAGTTTTTATAAAATGTAAACGGGATCTTATAAATAAATATATTCATATATTTTCGTGGGGGATAAATAAATCTTACAATCTACTTCCTGTTCGCTGTGTTATGAAATAAAAAAATTTTAATGCATAGTGGATGGCTTTTATTCAACAAATCCGAAAAAAAATGCGTTCACACAGGATTACGAATAATTTTCAAATGATTTTACGGAGCTGATATTTTAAGAATTCCAGGTAGCGAAGGACAGGAAATCTAAATGGTACTCTCACATTTAAAAATCTTCACTTAATTGTGATTAATATTTTTGTTTAAATTTCTGGCACCTTTTCTATTTAATTACTAAAATTTAAGTTAATGCTGAATTCGGAACGACAAACAATTTTCTTACTGGAGGATTCAGAATGAATTACTATTGAGATGAATTACATACCAAGTATCTAGCACACAAATTAATTGGTACAAATCAATTAATTTTTTTACTTTACTTATTAATATCTTGTATTTGGTAGATATCAAAGCTTAGAATCAGCAGCTACATAATGCTGAAGACAAAGACAACCATGGAATTTAATTTTGTTCTCCATCTCAAAAATTTAACTTAATGGCCATACATTTTCTAGTATAAATCGTATGTTAAAAAATTGTATTCATTCTATTAATATTATTTGATAATCTACCTACCAATTTTTAAATATTGTGAGATGACAATACTTGAGAAGGTAACTGAATGCCACTCGACCAATGCTTATTACGTCACAGATGGTCTGGTCAATTTAACATGCATCATTCTTCCCTTCTTTCGTATAATGGTTTTCAAGAAATGAGATTCTCTCACCCGACATTAAGAGACATTTAATCCTATTCATTAATGGTGATTTCTATGTTAAATTTTTAAAAAATCATTACTTGAAAAGGAAAAAAAAACATTTATTATATATTTTATATTACAAACTGTACATGAAAAATAATTAGAAGTTTGTTATTTTTTATTTTTTCGTTCAAAATTGTTAAATCCATTCTCAAATACACACTCAAAGAAAAGTTTTAAACCTAAGATATACTAAAATTTCGTACCCAGGCTCAAAGCTGCAGAGTCAGCCGCTTATGATCGCGAGTCCGTGGAATTATATTACTGTGGATTCGTGGATTTGAGCTCTGATCCATTAAAATCCTGTCCTGTAAAATGGATACTGCTTACGAGGCTCAAAGAATTCATTTTGGCGAAGTGTGAAAATTTAGAGATGGAAAGCTCAGGTAGAATTAAGAAATCCGTTTCCAATAGCATGTTGCTTCCGCATATAACATAAATAAACAACCAATCAAATTATTGGCCATGGCTTAGGACTTAACTGATTTAAATTTATTGATTCTTTTCAATGACAATGTTACTGGAATCGAAAGTCAAATCCAGTTACCCTTTCCATGGCGGACGTACAGCTTCTTACCTTGCCACCAACATAATTTCTGTACTCTGAATAACACAAACATCAAGTATATAGATATCTATTACACACTCAAAAATGACATAATAAGTATAAAGGTTGTTTCATTAATGCCTATTTATTGGGGCTGGTTTGTGGCCACACAGGAAATTAAAAATAAATTCTTCTAAGATAAAATACAAATTCAAAAGCGAAAAACATTCGAGTCCAGTTTTAGGAAGGCGGTAAAAAAGGAAGAATTTACAGTTGAGGGACTCGTATCACTTACGCTCAATTCCTCTTAACAGTGGTCCCTCCACCCCCAACTCTATCGTTTTCTAGAGCATTCTAAGAATTCCTTTTCCCTTTCGTCCCCAGAGGATTTTCTGATGAGTTTCGGCGGCTGGAATTAGAAAATCTCCTCGAAAAGAGAACCAGTGGCGTTAGAAAGAAAGAAGGGAGTGGGGGTGGAAGGCATCTTCTGTGTTGCGAACCCTCGAACAAGAACAACACGCGTCTTGTTCTTGAATATTCAAGAGGTATCTCCTTCAGCATAAATAATCATTTCCATCATCACTGAGAGAACAAGGGGAAAAAGAAGGCGGGATTAAATATTAATTTTCGTAGTTTTCACTATCGAGAGTTTTGCTTCGACTTACGTGAGGAATTTTTTTTGTTTCGGGGGGCGCGAGAAAATTGGTCCTCATCAATATGCATACACGTGCACGCGATTTCCGAAATATTGAATAATTCCTCCTTCCCCGTTCTGGTTTCGAAGGTTTCTTCAGAGAAATCCGAACTCGCGTAACTTCTTAGAAATGTGTTTGGACTTATCTTGTTCGGAAATTCGATTAAAGCAAATAAGGAAGATTTTAATTTTTGATCCTTATACATCTAGTCATGTGGTCCTGACTGGAATGAAATAGCGTACTAGAAATTATTCGTACTGCATATGAAATGATTGGCGCAAATGAAAATAAATTTTCTTGTGTTTGACTGCTGTTTGCTTCAACTAACATCGTACCAACGTTATTAGCAACAGATCAAGTGTATTCGAATTACAATTAAATCCTTCCTCATTCATCGAACTATTACCTTAAGTCAAATAAAAACTTGGTTTATTGATAAAAATATATCATTCATTTATCATTCATCAATCGCAACCCGAAGACTATTGCCGACTAACTTTGTAATTCTGATTCTCGGCCAAGTGACAAGGACGTTACTTGTGGGAGTTAGTACCTTAGTCTCCAAACTTTCACGTGAGAACTTTGGACATCGACAGATTGAGTACATGACACTACACGTTTTGCCTTAAACGGTGAATGGACTCGAACGTCTATCAACTTGCGACCATCATGACTAGATATTGCTATCATGTCAAAATTTTGAAGTTTGTATCAGTCTATTGAAAAAATAATAATAAGGGGATAGATAATAAGGTATTTAAGTCCTCAAGTTAGCGCGGTGTAAACGTGAAAAGTGGAGCGGCAACTCAGGTGGAACCTAGCTATCAAAAGGCTCAATAAACAATCCTTACCACTAGATTACCACATTAATTGGGATAATCGCCCTTTGTTAATACACCCTTATAATAATTAATCAAGCTACATTAACGATTTTTTTTGCTTTTAAAGTTTTTTGAACACGTAAACAGGCAATGGATATGTTGGGAGTTAAAAGAAATAGAACTTTATGGAGAGCCTATTGAATATATTTTTTAAAAATATAATAATATTTTTTTGAAATAAAAGATTACTTTTTTGATCTTTGAATTTTAGTTAATTTAGCAATATATATATATATAGTATGACAAACTACAGGTAAAGATTGGCTAGCCCTAGAACTTGTTTAAACCTGTAATCTTGGTTCCTAAGCCCAGGAGTTTGTTATAGTACTATTGTGCCCATTTCTTCCTATTTAGTATAGTTATCTTAGGTTCTAACTATCTGTGTATTTTTATGTTTTAGATTATATATATATATATATATATATATATATATATATATATATATATATATATATATGACGTTTACTCATCACGAAAAAAAATTTTTACACATAAAAAGTAGCTCAAGTATTACTTAAAACTAAATGGTTATACGAAACCAGTTGCATCATGATTTATTTTACGTTATCACTGAGTGTGTGAAAATATTTATTTCAGTTATTATCGCTAAAACCCTTACTATACAGAAATAAAGTTGAATTGAATTCATACGTAATTTTTAAAATTACCTATTTATCAAAGCATTTGATCCTCAATAAATTGAAAAATGGAAAATTAATTATCTTAAACAAGGTACATTGAAGAGAAATATTTATTAAATTACAGGATTTGCGAATTTAACTTATCTTTTAACCATTTAAACCAATGCGTTTTCAATTTGTTTATATATGAATGGAAATTAAATTATTGCAGATTAAAAGCTTTTCCAAGTGGAAAGCAATTGTATTTCCCGTAATTTCATCAATTACGAGTTAAAAGGAATTCTGAATAGGATATTTTAGTGAATTATTTTTCAAGAACAGTTACTAAAATAAAATTATTTTTACATTTCTTATACACGGCAGTTCTTTATTGTATTTGGTATAATTCTAATAAAATTGATTTATCGTGCTTTCAGGTCCATATCAATCTAATATATTTGCTGGGATACAAATAATTGAATTTGCAGAATCGTTCTAATTAGAAGTATAATTAATCAAATGTAACATTTTCGAAATATCGATTATTTTGGATTGTTTTCCGGAATGGTAGAAAAGAGAATATGTGAAATTGTTTTGTCGCGTGGAATTCGTTATGCGAACAATTCGGATAAAATTTAACTGCCAGGATCTTTTTATCCCCTTACAGGGAATTCATAGCCTTTTGAATGACTCTGTTAAGCATGCCAATTTTAAAGGCATAATATGCTTAAATTATCACATAAATTCTTAATCATTTTATTATTATTATTCAACAAAATTAAGGGGCTATTATCGGGTAAAATAAAAACTCCAACAAAGCATAATTATCAATTAAATAACACTGTTATTTTTTGTTGAGAGTTTATAAACGTTCCCTGTAAGGCAGGAAAAGGCTGCATTTGACCATGGTTCAGAACGATGCACCTTGGCATTTTGAACCATGGTGAAATGACGAAGACGATATTTGAGTTTAAAATAACTCTCTAAATTTCTACACCGCGTTAAGAGAATGCCTTTGTACCTCGACAGATTTAAAGTGCATCACTCCTCTACACAACAGGTCTTCAGTGGCGTTCAGTACTTGAACTCGTGACATGCAGGTTTCGAGACCTTGACCATGACCACAACGCTACCGTGGTCACATTATAAGATAAAAGACGAAAAATAAAAAAAAATTATTATATGAGCGTTTGATCATTTACAAAAATACTTACTTTCAGAAAATAACTACAAACATAACAATTTACAACACGATTGGTCTTTTTTGTCTTTAAAGGGAATTTTTAATAGGAGAATGATAAAAAAAAGTAACGTAAACTATTAATTTGTATTGATAGATAAAATAGAAACAAATAATATAAAAAAAATCTTTAAAGTCAATTCCTATTTCGTTAGAAAAACGTACTGGTGCCATCCGTTGCAGCTAGTTGTAACATTGACAGAAATAATGCAAAATAAATTTAAAATTAAAAAAAATAAAGTGTAATTAATCAATTAATATTTGAAAAAAAACTGTATTGACATTCAGCGTCCTCTACTACAAGTTTAAAAAATGTATTTGTGAATTTGAATGTATGAATATAAATTATTTTATTAACGACAGAAAATTGGAACTAGATATAAGTGTATATATATATCCTACATATATAGGGAGAGAGTGAACACTAATAGTTAGAATAAAAAAAATAGTTTAAGAGTTTGATTTTTGATCAACATACTCTTTAATATATGTTTTTGAATTGAATATCTAACCTAGAATACTACAGAAGTAGTTTATAAAATTGTTTTAATCATGTAATTCTCACAGTTATGAAACTGCGAGAGAGAGGCAAAACTTATTAAATAAAGAAATTTATATAACTGATACGGTCTAAATCCACTTTATCAACTTAAACTATTTCAAAAAGTAGTTTTCTCCCCAGATTTCCTAGAAAATCATTATATATTGAAATTTGCTTATACACACGTCACTTTTTTCTAATTTGTCCTAGAAAAACTATCAACTTTACCAAGCGTCAGATAGCATACGATTACTGCAATATATGAGAGATCCCCATATGTGTGTGTGTGTGATGTGTGTGTGTGTGTGCGATAACCGGACAGGGTGGAAATATTAAGTAAAGCCAAGAAAAGGAGCTCCAGAAACTGTTTAAAGCGACCAGAGCGCGAAGTATTTTGCCTCCGAGATGAGAATTAAATTAAATATGCAAAGAAGGCGGCTTGAGGAAGATCTGCAAAAATCTGTTCCGTTAGGGGAAAAAATCATAATGAAGCCTTTGAGGAAGGGGAAAAAATATGAACTTGCCCGTAAAAGGCAGCGAAGAAATTGAATTGCCTTAAAACTTACATTGGAGGGAAAAAAAATAAAGTAAATAAATAAATGGAGGGCTAAAAAATTCCTCAATCCAGGAAACTTTCTCACGAGATTATATTTTTTACCACCTTGTGGTGGAGAGAGTTTTATTATTTAACCAATTTGTGAAATTTAGATCTTTTATTTATTTTCCAAATCTTAAGTGTGGGAGTTTATGGTTTCAATTAGCATTGTGAATTAAAGTCTTGGAGCAATTTATCAGGTCTGTTCATCCAGTCTCACTAAAAAAGGAAAAGAAAAAAAAATAGTTTTCTGTTAATGAAATATACTTTGTAAATATTTTCTCTCTATTTTGATTTTAGTAGATATTTAAGTTAGTATTATTAACATAGTAGCAAACTTTATTCTAAAGTGTTTAGTTGTATTTACCAATTAGTATATGCCCTTTTTTTAAAACTGTACATTAATTTAATTTAAGATTTTTAATAATAGCCGGCTGGGAGGCGTGGTTGGTTTGTCGCTGGCCTCCTGCACCCAAGGTTGCGAGTTCGACCCCGGCCCAAATCGGCGGAGTTTCATGATGCAGAAAATCGACAGCGGCCATGTCGTATGATTATATGGCATGTAAAAGATCCTAGACTTATTTGGCTTGGGTACTCTCGACAAAATTAAATCCTGGAACAGGTTCGCATCGTCAGAGTACGGTGCCTCCCTCTGGGGAGGAAACTGGGCATCAAAATTACATACAGCGATTGGTATTCGTCTATAGGATGCTGCTCTAAAAAGAGATACCAGATTCCGAGGAGTGTACTAGGTCTACAATGGTAAAACACAAATCTGCAGCCAATTAGAAATTTTTAAAAAATTTAATAATATAATAAGCTGTGTCTTTACTATAAGGGTCGTTTTTAATTATATTTAAGCCTCTGATTTATTGGGTCATTTTGAACTCTTTATCATACGGTGTTAATCTTATAAAAATTCTACTTTTTATTTCTCGAACTTAGATTAGGGTATTGATTTGAAAGAAATAAAGTTTATCTGAAAGAACACAAAACAAAACAAAGAAATGAGTCTTTCTTTAAAACTATATTTTTTCTCCGATATTTTGAAAATTTCTTAGATATAATTGTAAATGAGATTCATTAAAAATATCATAAAAATATTTTCATTTATCGGGGGAGAAACAAAATATCGGAGAAGCATTCATTTATTTATTTATTTATTTTGCTGTTTTGAACTCAATTTATCTCATTTAAATAGAAACACAAGCCTATGTTTAAAAAGAAAAAAAATCCTGTGGGCTAGCATTGTGTTAATGAGATCAAAATGACCAGTGAAGAATATCAGAATAGTAAAATTTAGCATTATTTCATCTTATTTTATACAAAATGAAATTTTCTCTATGTATATTAATAAAGTAATATAAGTAATTATAATAATAAATAATGATATATATAATACAGATGTATAAGTTTTTAAAGACGATATGAATTTAAATAACTTATAATTCCAATTCCATGTTAGAGCTGAAAAAAAATATTTATTATAGTACAAAAAAACTTATATATTTTTTGTATGATAATCCCTCTTTTATGGTAATTCTTTGATTCCGCTAAAAGAAATTATTGAGGTCAATGAAATTACAAACACACAAAACATGAAAGCAAAGTCCACACTTTGAATGAAGCAATGTTACAAATTAGGATCAATAGATAACTTCAAGAATTTATACTCCACAGTTTAGAGATTTTAACAAGGTTTCCTCCATTTCAATGCCCACAAATTGTAGGAAATGATTCAATATTTCATATAATTTCTCAGAGTAATGAAATTCGATCTCTCAGCAAGACTGTATGTCTTACCTAGCCATTAAAGTACCATTATCTCTCACGCCCCAATGAAACTGTACCGACACACATGCACGATGCAAAAGGGCTACCGATTCCTGTCTGAATTGCATTCCGAAAGGAACAAGTGATGCTGAAGAGAAAGGAAGCGCAAGAGCAGGATGCTTGAAAGGGAGCACCGGGAGCTATTCGGGGTCGCAGCATCCGGACCCAAAAGAAGTAGGGCCATTTCTTAGGGAATCCCTTTGTTACAGACGTCGGGGGCGGCGGTGCCATTAAATCGCTATATAGGGGCGAAGAGTGTCTTTTGAATGTGAAGGGGCGCGGCGAACTTACGCCCCTGGGGCCACATCTGCTCACAGTGCATTCGAAATGGGTTTTTTCGGGGGGATACTTGGGACTGGAATTGATTTGATAAAAAGTCGCTGTTGGGATCTGCTTTTAATCGAAGAGTGGTCTAAAATACTGGCACTAGAATGTTTAATACAATAATCCGCTTGGTGTTTTGCTAACTTAGTTGTTCAAGTTGTTTGGAGATTTATAAAGGAACTGAGATAAAAAAAAATATTAAGATGTTGGTATTGAAATTTTGTTTTAATCAGAATAAGTTATTGATTTTCATTGAATTGTATACTTAATTAACTGTTCCCAAAATAATTATTTCAGTTTTGGTCATAATACAAAATAAGTATTATACAATAAAAATTAATCATGAAATATGGTTATATTATAAATAAAGGGGCTATATAAATATTAAACAGGAGAATGCCGTTCACTATTTTAGTTATGAAATCTATCATTGAATGGTATTCAAACATCGAGTTGGTTTAGATCATTGTGTATAATAATAACTTCGAATCAATTTTTGAAAGGTGTTCATGGACAATCGTCGAAATTTTGGACTTTTTAGGAATTCAGGGACTCTAATAACACTAAAAATCGTTAAATACGCTTTTAACTTAACTCAGTAGCGCAACAGCGCATGAGGACCAAGGCCTACAATGCCCAACTCAGTATACATGATCATGGGCCCTGAGGTGCATGAGCAGATGTTCCGGTCAGGTAGTAAGTTTGTACTCATTTATCTTCCAACTGAAGGGTTGATAGACTGAATCGACCTTGGGCCCAGCCCGGGGTTTGAACCTTGGACCCGCGGTGTGGAAGCGCGATGCACTAACCACTCAGCCAATGGGCTTCAAATACGCTCTTAATCAGATAAATTTATGATGTAATATTATTTGATAAACATAACTTTAACTGTCCCCCCTAAATTGCTAAACTTAGTTTAAAAATGGTAATTTTACTTTAAAATCGGGTTTTTAAAAATTATTTTCCTATTAGATATTTTTACAAATTAGCCCTCATCACCATTAATTGGAATCCTCATTGCTTGTCTGAGATCAAATCCGTAATATCAGTCTCTTAAGTTTAATATATGGTCGTGAAAGGGCTGATATTGAATCAGCTAAGTCATGGGCTTCAATCCTGCTGCCATTAAAGAACTACAAGGTATAACAGTTCAAGCACTTTAAAATTGTCGAGTTGGGGTGCTGTAGTAATTTGAAGAGAAGGGTTCCAGTTCAAGTATCATCTTCGTTCCTGAGTGTAGTTTAAAACTATAAGGTACATCACCAATAGTTCTCGTAAAGTTTCGTTAAGTGACGTTAACAAGTAACCGATCGATCAGTGAGAGCTTGAATACATAAATATATTGTGAATGCAATGGAATTTTTACTTTTCGTCTCAAATAGGGATTGCTATATTTATTTTAATTTAATAAATGTACACACCTGAAAGAGTAAAGAACACTGAATACTTCTGATTAACTAGATAATTTTATCTGAATACCACGAGGGAATTGTTAAAACAAAATAAAATATTTTTAAAAAGATCGGATTAAAAATATAACTTATTAGGAATCATTAATCAGTACTCTTTGAGATGCACTTTGCTTCATTCAAAATCTGTTTAGTCTTATAACAGTGTTTTTCAAACTTTCAATATTAGCTTCCCAATTATTTATCATAATTTTCATTGTCCCCCCAGCTACAATAAAACCTTAATTATAAAATCGTACAAAATATTAAAATAAGCATTAAACTTAGTATATGTTACCTTTAAGTTATAGATATTTTAAGTTAGTTACTTTTAAGTTATAGAGGAAAATATGTTACTTTTTCTTTCTACTTTTTAAATTAGAACAAATTGCTATTAATATGCAACGTGTAATTTATTTTTTATTATGCCAGAATACAATTTGTTTTGCTTCCTTTCAGTACATATAAATTAAATTTTTAAAACAATATTTTATTTTTCACTTTTCGAAATGCTAGCGCCCCCTACGGATTGTTATCACGTCCTTCTAGGGGGGAGAGGCGCTCCACAGTTTGAGAATCGTTATCTTATAAATCTAACGTTTTCTTGGTGTGGCAATATAAATAGTAGTGCACCCAACTCAGTTTCTAGTCACGCCACTTGACAACGTTCAAAACAACGAGTTTGTCTGTAATATCAACCGTGTTGCTTCAGGTTGCAATTTAAATACTCAGTCAGTCGATTCCTTACATTCAAACAGATGCAACAATCTAGAATTTGAGATGAAAAAAAAGGGTTAGTGAGTGAATGTTAATTAAAGTAGAGTGATAAAGGTACATGAGGGGGACGGACTTCGTAATTTTTAGCTACGGTCTAGTGAAGAGGATGACACCTGAACTGACAACTCCTTCTCTAAACTGTCACACAACGCCAAAAGGAGGAATTTGATTCACGATAGATTTAAGGAGCATCAACCCCCTTTATACAATGGATTCCACAGTTGCACTACGTTCGAACTCACAACACGCCGACCACGAGAATTCCATAGGATTAATATTACTCACCTAAATTAAAAAATGGCTAGTCAGACGATTTTTACTAATCTAAATTCCGTCGATTAAAAAAAAAACAATGTTTGAAGAAGCAAACAAAAAATTCCACTGTGTGTGTGTGTGTGATTATTAAAACTAAGAATACGAAAAACATCTTCATCTCCAACAAAAACACATAGGAGAAGGATATATATAGGAAGCCAAATAGTGAATTTTACATTATATGAGGGGACTAACCCCATCCTTTCTTGATGAGAGAAAGACAGAGCCACCCCTTCGTTGAAAGTATGGATTTTTCAAATAATGGATGAATCCTTAGAAATGGGGACATTCAAGAGAAAGCACAATGGTTAAAGAGAAGGGAGAGAGGACGAAAGGGACAGATGGGAAAAGACTTTGTTTAAAAATGAGTCGCGGTTTGGGATCTCGGTTTGTGGATGAGCACGAAGAAGCCGCCAAACATGACGTTAATTACCTAATTCATTTTCCCGACTCTGAGACAGCCTACAGATCGTCAACCCTGCCTTCTAATTCGGCTCTACGTCCCCTCGTTCTTTGTCTTAGAGGAGGAGAACCTCCCTTCAAGAACAAGGGATCTAGCCTGCACTGAACGTTTGCAAAAATGCATTAAAGGCAGGGGGTTTTCTAAGGATTCTGTCTACTTCAATTTTCAGGGGTTATTTTGTTAGTGTGTATGATTCGGATTCAAGTTAACTATATAGTAAATGACGAGTTGAACTAAAAGCAATCTCTTTGATAAAGGCGAAGATTTTGAATCGAGATTTCTTTAAAGCTGTATATAATCATGAAATATCGAATTGTAGATTGGTTTTGTACTGTTACCAGTGGCGTACACATGGGGGGGTAACGGACCTCGTAATATCCAACTTTGTTCAAGTGATAAGGACAACGTCTGAGCCGCCCCAATTTTCAAATCTCCGCAACAATATTATATGATTTACAGTCATCACACAATTAAAGTGGATATAGTAGGGTTATCTGCATAGCGGATCTTTAGGGGTACCAGAATTGGAAACTACGACCCTACAGAAACAAGCCAGCCACCTGTTCGCGACCATGACCACTCAGCTACCGCGGCCACTCTAAATTATCATGTAATAAACCTTTTCATTAAATACACTTAAAAAATAAAAAGTACTTTTCATGAATTATTAAAATATAAAAAATATTAATAAATTTTCTTTATTATTTCTTTAAAAGAAGAGAGTATATTATTAAATTGCGTTCATAAATTTCTTTTTTTTTATTCAAACTAAACCAATTTATGATTCATCATAATAATAGTAACTGGTAATATGTGCATTAACTACCTATTATTTCACGACACGTTGGTTATTATTGGGATTTTAACGGGGCGTAGCAACCGCCGTATCAATGATACCAGGCCCCCAAGCAACAGGGTCCCAACATGTGTACGCATACAATCATAAAATATTAAGGGGCCCCTAAACAAGAACTCCAAGGTGATTTTGATACAGGGTCCCCTCAGAACTAGCTACGCCAGTGATTTTAACATATATTTGGTGCCATATTGCAGTTTCCATGACTACAAGACCTCACCAAATAAAGCTAGAATCATTAGAAATTTATAATTCAGCATAATGTATGTAGTTGATAAGAATCAACACAACAAAGCCAGTGCGGATATTCTCTATTAGTTTGTAAGTCAGGAAATTAATAAAATTTACATGAATTTTTGTCAAGATAAATAAAATTGAAATCCATTATGTCCATTAAAACAGCTTATTCTCAGCACAATGATATTTAATAACTACATCCTAGCAACTTTTCTTTTTCAGTCAATTAAATAACTACTGAATAATTCGTGTGACATGTTTATATGGTCCTCAACCTTAGAAAACAATTCTCTTTTTAAGGTTGCTCATTCTCATAAAATGCAGTATTATTTATTATCCTTGACATCTACTTCTTGGCTTTCTCAAAAAGTTGTTCCTATAAACAAGAAAGATTTGAGACACATCAGATGAAAAATTACGCTGTCAAGATTTTAATTTAAGTAATAAACGTAATGAATTGAATGTATTATGGTTTTAATATCTCTTAAAATAAATTCAACATTAACGGCCCTCCCGGAGCAATATGTCAGCAGAACCCTTGAAAAAGAATTTTGAAATCCCTCTTTCCAAAGCATAATGCGATCAACTGCCCCGGGTGACAGTAAATAATGGGTTATGAATATTAAAAGTGCACTCTTCTTTAAAAAAACATCACTTAAATGTCAAAATCCTTTTAAACAAACCACTTTAGTTTAATTCTATTCCATTTTCTACCACAGTCAACTTTAAAATAGCACAAGCAAAAATTATTTATAGTCAGCAATGTGATTTTAAGTCATAAAGGGGTGTTAAGGTATGATTTTTTTATGTACTTGTATTTTTGGGTCATAATTATCATAGTATGTGTGTGCGTTTTATTTCAACAAAGCCAGAATACTTTGCTACCTGCCATATGTGTGTAATGGCTGTAATATTCTCGGGAATTTTTCCATTCTTATGCTTTAATGGCCATTTCAGAGAAAACCTTTAATGGAAATTTAAGTGTTGCCATATAACACTGTCAAACATTTACAATAAAATTTTCCCCTTAAATTTTCTTTCGTAAATCCATCACTTTTTTACGCACAAAAAGTAAAAGAGATGCGTAAACACACAATCATAATAGAATTATTTTTAGAATGTTTACCGTAAAAAGCACCGTATGCATTTCTTACTTACATCCAAAATGTGAAGCATTCTAGAAGATCATCTAATAAATTTTACTTTTGTCATTTTAATGTTTCCTTTCAACTCTACAGTATAGAATATCATTAGTTTCTTAGAAAGTAAAAATAATAATCATAACATTTTGCTTTAAAAAGATTTTCGGTAGAGTTTACAAATTTAAAAGGCTGTATTAAAATTCCTATGCAATAAATATGTTTAAAAATGCATGTTGTAACACTGGATATTTAAAGCTGCTTTCCCTTTACTATTTAATGACAACCAGATGGCGCTAGTAGTTCTTTTGGAAGGAAATTCTTTTCTTCTCAAGTAGTAGTGCCAGGAAGATAGCCCGCGTTGGTAGGAAATGCCTTTCTCTTTTGTAAGGTAATGTAATGTGGTCTAAATGAGAGTGTACTGAGTATGTTTTGTGTTGCGGAACGTAAAGCTTATTAAATATTATTTATTCCTGTGTCCATCGCAAACTTTTTTTTTTGCACAAAAGTAATAACTACCATGGTAGATTACAATGTTATACATTCCATTCTTGAGACAAAATTTGTTGAATAGATATGTGTTTTTTCTGCATCATAGTGTCAAAAAATTTTTAATTTTTGAATAGCATAAAGTTATTTAAATTTAGCAAAATTGTTTGACAGGAGTTTTTTACAAGAATTTTTCTAACTTAATAGACTACATACATGTGGAAGTCCGAATAAATCTTCAAATAAAAATCAGACTCTTCAGAAGGCGGGATTTTATATTGGCGAGGTGGGTTGTCTAGGGGTAAGTATTTAAGGGTGAGTGATGAATTAATTGAATCAAAGTCATTTAAACACAGATACTTCATTTAAGTAAAAAAGAACTTATTTAAAGTTAAAGGGAAATATTTACAAAGAGAAAGAAATGCAGGAATTAGGTTAATTAAAAGTTGAGTTATACCTTTAGAAGACGGGGAAATAAACCTTTATCATTATTGGACGTTAGGACTGGTGGTGCCGCGCAGGGCGCGAAAATGCGGTAAAGACGTGACGTGTTGAACAAGCAGTGGTTAGTAGGCCTCTGCCGAAAAATTATTCAAGCCGGAGCTACAAAAGCTCACTAGACGGCGCTGCTTCGGAATGCAGTAATAAATAAAATTGAGATTTATGGTCCTCTGAAAAGGATATGACTCAACCTTTTAACAAAATGTTTCAAAGGGAAAATCCTACAAACATAACATAAAAATTAATCATTAATGGCATGGCATTAATTCAAGAATTAATTGCACCGTTTTTATACTTGAAGAAGTCATTAAATTAGAATTATTTCCTAATATTTCATAAAGCAACCTACAGAACTTAAAGTAATTTTTGTTTAAATATTTAAATAAACTCATTTTTTTGTAATATTAATATAAATCATTTCTAAAATTTCACTTACATAAATTCATTCCATTTTTCATTATACTAACTGTACCATATTTATTGTACTAAGATTTTATTTTATAACTTTAAAAAAAAGCCACCCACCTTCGGTAGTCTAAAAGCACAGTCAACAAAAGAGGAAATCTCAAGACATTTTTGAAATTTCCCGCTAATAATTGTATTGCCAAGGCGTTTAAACAAAATAGACTTGAAGTATTATTCCATAACTTTACACCAAGACTTTAAGCTATTTCTTTTACTTCAAAAGACAAAAAAATAATAATTCCAAAATAATTACGTCGGTCACACAGATAAATACCTCAGTTAACGACCTACGGGATCATGACAGTCAAATTGTAACTCACTCTTATGGAATTCCGTCACGGCCTGGTCTAAAAGAAAAAGAAGGTTATTTTTGGTTCGGGGAATGGCAACACAGAGCCGTTCTTTCACCAACCAGACAGGCAATTGTCATTTTGACAAAGTACCGTGGTTACAAACTTCTAATGTGATGGGTTTAGGAAACATTTGTTTTTTGCTTCTTTTTTTCGCCACAAAAAGTTCTTAAGTTGTGATTTCCGCAATTTAGAACCTTCATTAGGGAGGTTCTGAAAAGTTGTACGACTGTAGGTGACGCTGGAAACGGTTAAAATTATCGACAAGTCGAAATTTTTGTTCTCCGTTATGTGCATGTCATTTTTCTTTTCTTTTTTCCCCTATGTTCCTTCTTTTTTTCTTCTTTTAGTTGAAGAAGAAAAGTGATGTTATTGGATGTTGACGTTTCGTTTTTGAAAAGAATATTTAGTGACATTTAAAAACAGGAAAAACAGATATACTTCGAAACATCTACATCAGTACAGTTTTCTGAGCAAATATATAATAATAATACAATAGTTTATTTAATTCTACGCATTATAAATCTACTAATAAAAATTTAAAAAAAATTATTTCCTAGTTCAATGTGATTTTTAAAGTAATTTTTTTAGGGAATATTTTTAAAAAATGAACACATTTATAAGAGTCATATATTGATGAATTTAATAATGATGAAATTCTAATCTTGTTGAGACAAATTTGGCTTGTATGAATTAGCACTATCTGTAGAAAGAGTTCTTTTACGAGAACTGACTACGTTCGAAACCATACTTTAGCAAAAACGTATAAATGAATATTTTTTTATATTTAGTGTCACTGGAATTAGAATACATGTAGAACAGTTTTAAGAATATCATTAAATAAAAAAAAATATTTAAATACAATTTTTTGGAGGAAAAGAAAGAAAGAATAGCATATTTTCAAAACATTCACCTTTTCTGAAAAATGCTATTAAAAAAATAATATTTTGCCTACATATAACTCAAATTTCTGTTCAGAGACTGAACTGGGATTTTTGAATTATATAGTTTAGGAGTGGATTTTAATTCATATTTTAATATGATAAAATATGAATAATATTTTATTCATAGTTTAATTTAATATTAAGTAGATGAATTTTAACAAAAAACTCTATTATTTCAATTAATTGTAACTCTAAAAATAACGTGATTTTTTCAAAAATCCTATTTCTAGCTCTGTATAGATGCCCTAGCTATATTAGGTAAAATATTAGTTTTATCGAAGCCTTTTTAAAAGGAGAATATTTCGAAAAAAAGCCATTTTTTTCTTTGTCTTTTGCCAAGAAATTGCTTTTAAATAATTTCTTCTTATAATAATATTTTTGAAACGATTTTACATAAATATTCTAATTTGATTGACAAACTAAATATCAAAAACATTATCCATTTATTCACTTTAACATAATTTAGTTCAAAATTTAGTTTATCTAATGAATAGTTAAATTAAATTATAGTGAAGTTAATTTTAAATTTTGCTTTTCCTAATATTAACATCGGTCAACTAAGCAATGAATCAAACTCTTGAAAAAAAGTATCAGTTTTTGAAAATTATAACAAAGAAAATTATATTAGCTTTATGCTTATATTTTAGAATGGAGCATCTGTATTTAGAGCAGAGAATTAATTTTTAAAAAGTCATAGAATCTAAAGTCAAATTTCAACACATATTTTTAAGTGTATTTATATTAAATTTATTTGGCAAAATAATTCCAGTATCACTCTAAGTTTCGGAACTAATTTACACACGAAACAATTGAAGAAAGACGTAATTGAAAACATATTAATATAACATTAAGGCAATATGTTAACAGTATCCTGAACCACATAAATATATATACCTAGTAAATAATCAACGAGAATGATTCACCGTCTTGTTTTCCCCTTTGTTAATAATTTAAAAATTGATTGATATTTCTTGGAGTAAACAGCATCAACCAGAAAGTAATACATAAAAACACAAAGCCCTTATTCGAACACCAGCCAATGGAACAGAACACCTGGCTACTTGGCAGTTCCTATCGATTCTAAATATTAACATTCATCTCCCTTTGGTCTGCAAGAATAGCAAGTTCTAAATTAACATGCCACATCGTCTGCACTAAGGCGAATTGATTTTTGCTAGGAATGATGTAGCTTTGGCCCGCGCTCTGGTAATAATAGACACTAACTCTTTCTTAGCATGAATAACATTCTCTTTTTGGGATAAGCTTTTCCAATAGCCACACATTGTGTGAGATACTTCGGGAACTGATTAGGGGGCATCCTGAAATTGTGTGTCCTTTCGAAAAATTTTGATATCGATGAAGAATCTTTGGAATGAAAATCCCAATCTTATTCTGAAATTTATTTCGTTAGTTAGTGTTTAAGAATTTAATTCAAAAAGATTTTAGAAAAGAATTCAATGTTGTGTTGTTGTTGTTTCTTATCCCACTTGAACCACAGAAACATCTAGATCAAGTTCATGAACCCGTGCGTCTTTGAACATTGAAGAACTGTAGCAGGACTTGAGAGCAGCTGGCTCTTATGGCAACCAATACAAGCCAAGATGTGGGGGGAGCGGCTTGGGTAACACTGTAATTCGGATAAGAAGGGTAAGTCCCACCACATGCCGTTGAGCTCGAGATGTCCACTGCGAAACCTAGCAAGAGTAGTTCCATCTCCCCTACTCCTAGTCCCAAGCAAAGCAGCACCAGGATGGTTTCCTTCGTACCACTCATGTACGGGGGGAGGGCTTGCTTCCAGAGGAACTGAGATCTTGTTTGACTCGTGTAGCAATTTCTAAAAAAGTAAGGCAGCCAACATGCATAGAATCTTTATGGCTGCCCTCAAGGGCCAAACCATCTGCAATCTCATTCCTGCAGACATTCACGTGCAATGGTACCCACTGAAAAAAGATCTTAACATTGGCACTCAAGCTATTTAATAGCTGGACAATACTCATTGTCGTTCTGTCACCATACCTCCACCATTCAGATGGATGCTGAACAGAGCTGCGGCTATCACTGAATATCCAAATATTTCTATTATTCAATGTTGTAAAAAGTATAAGGTATGAATGCCGTAAATATAAATCACAATAATTTGTGATATAGTTTTCTCATAAAAAGATAATAAGTAGAGTAAAATAATTGTTAGTTCGTTCATGTTTGTAAATATTTATGATTTTAATCAGATTTGACCTTGAATTGCAGCTGCTTGGTCAGACTCTTTAACTTTCATCCATTAGAGTTAATATTCTCTTATTTTTCAAAAAAAAAATTAGATGTTGAAATAAAATTGGTTTTTTCTAAACATTAATTAGGTTATATTTACAAGACAAAAAAAAAAAGAATATCATTAAGCCTCATTCAGTCAAGCCAGTCTTATTTGAATTCAACATCAATAGGTTTAAACTCTGTGTTTTGATTTATTTCCAGTTCCAAGAAAAAAATAATATCTAAATTGCTTACACGTGCATTTTCTCAGCGACTTGATAGCGCGAAGTTTTTTCCTCCTTTCTCTTCCCTACTATCAAAATAATTATTGTCTTCCTTGACTTAATCACGTAATTATAAAATTCCTATTATTTTTCCTAATGTATTTCCCTATATGAGAGTATGTGGGGATTCTGCTCTTTTCTCGATTTGTACTTGTTGCAAAAAGAAAACAAAACCTCGATCTCTAATGGCTAAAATATCTTAGTAAATTCTTTTTTTTTCCCTACTTGGTTTTTGTCCTGTAACCACTCAGACTCAAACTCAGTGGCGCAACAACCCATGAGGGCCAGGGCTTACTGTGCCCATCCCAGTATACGTGACCATTGGGAGCTGAGGTGCATCAGATGTCCCGATCAGGTGGTCAGTCTGAAGCGAGACCCTCAGTGTTTCAGTCCGCAAGCAAGCTTGGTACTCATTTATCGACCCACAGCAGTAGGAACACGCTACCACTCGACCACTGGACCTTCTTGTAGCCACTACGCCCATAAAATCTATTTATTATATATACAGCATCCAATCACAGAATAGTAGCAATACACTTTCCTTTTAATATGGTAGCTACACGTGTAACTCGATCTCAAAATACGTAACGAAAACTTTTAAAAGTCATTTTATGAATTGTAGGATCTTAGAGCTTCAGTAATGGAGCTTACGATACCTTTTATTATACAGTTTTAAGCATATTTCATAACCTTATTATACATAATTTAAAATTATACGATGGATCTCCTATTTGTGTTCTAATTGATGCTCGAGTGCGCAGATTTATGTAGATCTGGTTGCTGGATATATATATTTTTTAATTAAACGTTTTTTAGGTAATATATTACTTCGATTATTGCGACGATTATGGTAATGGTAAACAATAAATTGTTTCAAAACTAAAGTACGGAAAATAATTTTAATATTAATTAAAAGAATAAAAGTGTGCAATTTTTGTTATAACAAGAAATGGGCGATTCAAATGCTTAAGATTCAATTTAAATAATAGAAAGGAATGTAAAAGCAGATTATAAGCAAATAAAGACACCTTAGGATAAAATTATCATTCAGAAAGATTTATTTCACAAACAGCTTCAATGATTAATGTTCTCGATCCTGAATTAAGGAGTTTTCTTTTGTGCATCAGCATGTGTGGCCATCAAAGAAAGACGGCTTTCAACGAATGGTCCGAATATGCAGAAACGGAAGTTGCGTATATTTAGAAAGATGACGTACCAAAAGAAAAAAAAAGAGAAAGAATGGTTTCCGCAACGCGAAGCACATGACGTAATACACCGAAATGCCCATTGGCCATGAAACCAAATAGTGCCAGAGTCTCTATCACCCAATTCATGGAACCCACCCGTAAATATAAGGCTCTAAGAATGTCCTTTAAACCTAAGAAAAGCTTCACTGGACGACCTTTTATTGTTATTTTTAATACAAATTCCGTTATTTATTTTTTCGAGGTAGGAAAAAGAGGAACTACTCGAGGCGCCATGTCTGTTTCGAATGAAAGAAGGGAAATGGAAGACGAAAAATATATAGAAAAAGAACAGAACGATTTGTTGGGTTTGTTTTTGAAGAGGAAGAAAAAAAGAAGAGAGAGAGAGAGAGAGAAATTCAATAACTTTACTCGTGTTCTGGTTAGTTTAAAAGGAAACATAGATTGACTCGGTTTTTGAAAAAGGAGCTAATTTAAAAACAGCAGCGCAGTGTTTGAGGGTAACTGGCGTTGCTAAATAACTTTCTTGTCGTTAACGATGAAACCATCTATTTGACAACACACATGACTTATTTGAGACATTGTGAAAGAACAGGGAGAAAGCCACAGTGAAGCACCGTTATTTATTGTTTGCGTCAAATGCTTCTTTTACTCTAATGTGAAAATCATTCGTTTTTCAGGGGGAGGGAGTTCATTCTTAACCTTCCCCCTCCCTTTCTTTGTTTGCATGCTCTTTTAGAGTTCATTTTGTTCTGATTTTGTTTAAATTGTTCAAATTCGATGAGCAGTAGAACTCGGTTTCTAAAAATGGAGATTACGAAAGAAAATTTGCAGTAATCAAAGAGTTTAAATCAGATAACGTTGCTGTATATTAATGTCGAACTACGAATCAAGGCGAATGCGATTGACGATGAATTAAGAAACCCATTCAAAAGTTTTGAGTTAATGAAAGTTGTTGTGGGGGGTGTTGGAAACCTAAAATCTTCTTAATATGACATTTTTGAGATTTTTACATTTTTAAATTGTATAGATTTTAAACTTTCAAAAAATACCTTACTTTAACCTCTAGGGTAATTAGAAGCCTTTAAAACCTATTTTTAAATAATCATTGAAACTGGGCCACACCCATTTAAATGGCGAAAAATGTAAACAAAGAATTTTGTTTATGCTTAAAAATTGAATGAATGATGGAAATGAAAACATTTAATTCAGAATTGCTAAAAAAAGTGTTCACATGGAGGTACACAAAATCCCAAGGAAAGTGGAAATAACGTAATATGGTTTCGTGTACCCCGAAGAAAACATTTGTATAAATAGAAGTATTATCATCGCCTATACACAGGATGCAATTTCATCATTTGATATGGAAAATGTATCAAAACTAGAAATTTTGAGAAAACTTAATATTGAGCCAGTACAGGCAATGGAGCGCCTCGACAAACATAGATTGTTAAAGACTAAATACTCATGTTTAAAAAAAATTAAAGGAAGTTAGGAAAGAAAAAAAAGACTTAAAAAGAAGAGAGAGGATGATGACATTCAAAAAAATGTAGATCATTTGGAGTATGGGGAGGAATATATAAATAAAAAAGTAATTACACACATTAAAGTTCATTTACCTCAAAAGGTAAATTTTTTATGTTCGATTACCTTTTCTGGGAAAATAATGTTCACAGGTATGCAAGTTTTTTATGACATATTTATAATTATGGCTAATATATACTAAAATGAGCATTTTGTAAAAAACTCAAAAATTTATTTTTTTACAAATTTTTTTTATGTGAAAAACGGGTCCAATTTCACTATGTTTGATAAAACATTTAATAGATTGTGAAAAATTCAAAATTAGCTAAAATCTCATTTCAGTATAATGAGAAAGGTGTACTTTAATTGTATGAAAAATTTCAAGCATGTACATAGAACAGGTTTTGAGAAAAGGTACATCTCGAAAACCACCAATTTAACATTGTCGGTATAAAGGTTTCCGACTCCTCTTAACGTCACCCTTAAAGCAACACGAGGGCTATTGGTGACGGATTCAGTAGTTTTCAACCTCGTTCAAGTGACGAGGACGACACCTGAACTAGCAACCCTCTCCAAACTACCACACTACGCAGAATTTGAGCCTCGACAGATGCATCACTGCCTCTACACGTAGGGTCTTCAGTGGTACTTGGGCTCGAACTCATGACACGCTGCCACGAGTTCTTGACCATGACCACGCGGTTACAACGACCACAAACTAAAGTAGGTTAACTTGATTACGTATACCTACAGTCAAAATAGATCATACATACAAAAAAAAAAAGATCCGCTTTTTGAATATTAAGTAAAAAAATAATTATGATGCAATGAAAGCAGATGAAAACTGAAGTGAAAAATTATTAAAATTATTTATTTGTTCTTAATTAAAACTTTAACGCATTCCACCAAATACAATACTCTAAATCTTTGGAGGTAATTAGTCATGCCATATAATTAATATTACATTAACGTATATTCAGAATTGCAAGAATTTATATAAGAGTTTAAACAGCTTCATTTAAGATATATCACTCAATTTAATTATTGATTTAATATTTTTAAATTTGTGCGACCCACAAAAAACAGACGTATAATGAAATGGACGCTATTCTGCTGTTTCTGAGACAAATTACATAAAAAATGCGAGAAATTTCCCACAACTCATTGGATCATTAAATAACAAATACATAAAAGCAAGCGAGTTACTATAAGCTATTTCTCAAAAGAAGAAAATACATTGATTTTTCAAACTACAGTCAAATTCTAGCTTTGATATAATAGTTTTGGTGTTGCCATAGCAACACTATATCTTTGTATTAAATTCAATGATGCTCGTTTAAAAGAGATGAATGGTTATTTTCCATATTATTACTATTAGTTTTTTCATTGTATCTTATGATGATGGGCTGAAGTGAGAGTGAAAATGGTTTTAGTAAAGTGCTTAAAATTTATTTATAAAATAGCATTATATATTTAAAAATAGTCACAACAGCAATTTATGCAGTAATAGATTTTTTGTATGTATACAGTTTCCAAAAAATTTCTTCAGAAAACAATGACTGTATTAAAATTTCACTAAAAATAGTATTTTTTTTTTTTTTTTGAAAAAAATAAAGATTTTAACCTGAAGAAATGACATATACCATTAAAGCTTTCATATATGATGTCGCCCGTCATATTTTCTAGCAATACAAGCATTGAACATTTTTATTTACTAGAGGCATTATTGCTTTCATTTGGAAATTCACAGAAATATACAATGATCTATATACGCCCTATTTCTTTTGTTAAATATCTTGGAAAAACCTTGAAATGTATTAACTAAAGATTTTTGAAAAAGGTTTGTAGTAAAATTTTGATTCTTATGTTCCCTTTTTTTCTTTCTCTATCTTATGAAAAATAATTCAGAATGTGAAACTTGTCAAGTTTAAAATATTAGTAAATAAATATATTAAGATGTATGTCTTAGAATAAATTTAATAAATATTTTTTTTTACAGTTACAAATTTATATAAATCAATGTCCAGGTTGTCGCAAATTTTGTATAAGACGTTAAAAAATCATATATATTTTGCGCATTTTTTTCTCAGAGGTCTAATCTGTAACATTTGAGATGAGTAGGAGATATTACTTATATATATATAAATTTAGAATCTTATAGTCAGTGGCGTACGCAAGGGGGGTTCAACCCTCCTCCACTATAAACAAAAAGATTTTTACTATAATTACTTTTGTGTAAGTATTTTTTAGAATATAAATCCCCTTATAAGAGTGAAGTGTCGCATATATGGAGGACAGAACACGTGACCTATGGATTCGTAGCCATAGAAACATGGCCACTAGATGCAAGTGATTACCATTGTCCGGAGACTGTTATTGGCTTATGTAGATGATACCGCTAAAATACTCCCCCACCAGTGAGTCGGTGGATAGACGAACGAACTACATAGTTGTTATGGCGAGCGTGTGTAGCGTGTGAGTTAGTGTTGTGCATCAAGTGGATCTGACGACTTTTGATTGCTCTCTTTTAGGTAGATGGCGCCACGACAGATCAGAAGGTTGCCTTTTTCTTAATTCAGGCAGCATCACCGATGAAGTGGAGCAAATCCGCAGGACAGAACCCGCGACCTATGAATTCGTAGCCTTGGTAAATGACCACTAGACACAAGTGATCCCCACTGTCCGGAGGCTGTTACTGGCTTATGTAGATGATACCGCTACAAGAGGATTCTTATACGCTACTACTTATAGTAGTTATATATATATATATATGCATGTTTTGTAAGTATCTGTAATTACTTGATTGATGTAAATTATGCATAGTGTATATAAAAATGTAGTTTTTCCCTCAGCCATTGTTTACATTTTTTATAATGTCAAAATATCAAAATGATAATCATTTCTGATTTATTTGCATTTTTTATTTCTATATATATAATAAAAAATATTATAAGTAACTTAACTTCTTTTTTGGCCCATTTATTTATTTATGTAATTCCTTATCCCTTAATTTTTAGAGGTTTTTTTTTTTTTAGTTTCTGAGTATGATAATTGGCCCAAAGGTCAACCCAAAGACGTTTAGCAATCACTATCAATCGGTTGCATCTAAAACTGTATTTTGAATTACTCAATGGACTAAATTCCTGTGACGTCAGAGTCACGTAATAACTGTAATCGCGTGATTCAGATCAATTAGTTCATGAGCTTCGCTGTTGTCGTCTTTAGCTTTTTAAAGAAACTTTTATTTAAAGAGTGCATATATATTTTTTAATGACAATAAAACAAAATGCACTTAATTTGAAAGTACACGTAAAAGACTTTTTTTTTTAAATTTTTAAAAACTTTTCGAAGAGTTTTAATGCTTGAATTATTAACTAATGCTAAATTATTCTTGATATATTTTTCTACAATCTCACGAAACGTGAAAGCTCTAAGCTTAAAACTCACAAAGTTAAGATTAACTTTTATGTTCGCTTTTATTTACATCCCAATGGAAAATAAAAAATATTAACTGATTTATCTCAGAAAGGCAAAATATCACGTTTCACTTCAATTAAAATGCTAAGTCATTTTTTCTACTGTACAAATGCTGTGATATTTTTCCTGAATATTGCTAGGAAACCCATGTAATAAAAGATAGAATACATTTTTGAATCAAAAAACAATACTGATTTTTAAACAAATAATTTAATTTAGAATTTTATACATTTTTTAAAGAATTTTCAATACGCATTCATTAAAAAAATACATTTTACACGCTAGTGTAGCTCGTCCTGAGCGAACCCTTTATCATAAGTTTTGGGGGCCTCTTTTGGAAAATAAAGAAAAATGATCACATCAATAAAACTTATTTCATATTGTCAAAATATCACACATGTAGAGGCATCTGTAGTTTGGGAGCCTCGAATCATTGATACAGCTGACACTGCTGTAGCTACACCCCTAATTTTACGAAATATCAGTCAGGTTATAAAACCCATACCAACTTTTTCTTATGCATAGTTTGATGTACATGCAGATTACATTTAACGTGTGTACGTCGATTTATGTGGGAAGATTAGCATTTTATAATCACTACATAAAAATTTTAATATTTTTCTTTCGAAAATAAAATGGTTGACTTTTTGTGGTATTTTGAGCACAAGAACTGTTTACGTTACACATACACAAAGAGGGAAACCAAAAAAGTTTAAAAACCATAATATATCAAAGATTTTTGTTTAAATTGTACCATGTCCCCTTAGCCGGTCATCTGGGAAGAAATTTAATCATTTTTTTTGTCACCATATATGTAAAATCACCAAACATCCATATACATGCTGGATGAATTGCAATTAACTTCGAATTAATGAATTAAGAAATGTGTGGATAGGAACAGTAATTTAATATATATAAGTAATAAACACAAAATGCTTTAAGTTAATTCCTACTTTGGTCAACAACGAAACATTTTATTTTAGTTACTTTTTTATTAAATAATTACAATTAATATAAATATGTATATACATATGACAAAATCACACTATTAAGTGGCAAAACAGAAAGCAATTTTCCTCACAATTTTCCATTTTCCTTTCTATATAGGTAGTAAGAATATTATTTTTGTTTGTTACTATTTATTCATTAATTAAATTTAATCATTCCAATAAAATAGTATAGTAAAAAGAAATCACTTTCTCAGATAGGCCACCCCAAGAGGGATTCAAACCCATGACCTTTGGATTATACATCCAACTCGCTATCCACTGCTCTATAAGGACACAACGAGTGATTTTCCTTTTTATATATGATGTTGGACTATTATTTCTGTTTGTTACTATTTATTCATTAATTAAATAGAACTAATGAATTAATATTTGAAAAAACTGCATTAACCTCAAGTGGCATCCACTACAAGTTAAGAAAACGTATTTGAACTTGAGAGGATGAGTAAAGAGTATTTTATTAACGATTGAAATTTTGAACAAGATATATATATATATATATATATATATATATATATATATATATATATATATATATATATATAGGGAGAGTGTGAACTAATAGTAGGAATTGTGTGAAAAAGAGAGGGGAAAAAAACTAACAGATAAATTCCTTTTGTCAACAAAACTTCAACATGAAATTCTTTATATATCAATAATTTTAGCAACATGCACATTTGATAATATCATGTATTATTATTATTGTATTTTCCGAGTAATATGGGAACTTTATGGTCATTCTATTTTCAAAAATTCCTGTTTAATCAGTACAGCATCATCTTCAGCAATACCTGATAAGTTGAACATTACCTTCCGGTCTAAAAGATTGCCAAATTGCCATTGCAATTCTATTTTCAACAATCTGGCCATCAAAGGCAAAAATGCCGAAAAGGGCCTCTAAGCACCGATAACAGCCTATGCCTTTTAACAAAAGCCCGAAACGACCTCAATATGACGGCATACAAATTTAGCGTCTTCCCTCCACTGCATATTTTTGCCCTAAAATAGCCGAGGCACCTCTTTCTACTACAACAAGGGGGTCCTTTATGGTTGACGGAATCTTTTGATCTTCGAACTACACCTGCTTCTAAAGTGGGGGTGGAGGGCACTAACCGTTTTGACACTCTGTATAAACGGAATCTTTGAGGAGTGTGTATCGCTGGGGGTTGATTCGGAACGCGATAAAGACAGGGAGGTGGATGCTATGTCAGATTGTGAAAGAGCACCACGGGATCTTGCGGAGAAGTTCTGGAGGAGGGAAAAGTCATGTTTGGATAAAGTGGAGTATGATGAGTGGAGTGTTTAAGAGATTTTGATTTAAGGCATGTTTATGCTTACGTCAAAATTAACAAGATGGATCAGAAAAAAATGAAATTTTCAGGAAAGTAAAATTATATGAGGTATATACTATTTCTCTGTTCTAATTGATGCTCGAGAGTGGATTTATTTTGATCTGGTTGCTGAATATATTTTCTATTTACTATACCCGCAATATTAAAAGTTGCCGATTTCAAAATCCTAAATCAAAATATTTAATTTCACCATCTCATTCAGATTATTTCATTAAATGTCAAATTACATCATTTTCCAAATTATTTCACTAGATACCTATTTATATCATTGCTCAAACTGCGTCATTAAATGTCTTATTTCATCAGTATTCAGATTATTTGCAGAGTATCTTTTATTCAATAGGTGTTTAATTGTATGATTTTCGAATTAATTCAATTGCTATGCAATTATATTTAATCATCATTGATTAGGAGTGTTATTGCATTATAATTTATGTTTATCATCATGTTCGTTTTATAATTCAAAACAATTCTATTATGATGATTATAGCACATCAAAATACGCAGTGATGAAATTTAAGTAACAATTAATCTAATTCTTAAACCTCTAAATAAAGCCTGGTTTACAGGTACATAATTAAATTCGATTAAAGTACAATAAATACTTTTCAGCTGAGAAGAACGATATCATTTATGCATTTATTTTAAAAAATTAATATTTAAATTATTTACATAGAATATGTAATCAATTTATTAACTTTGACATTTAGAATTTTAATTCAAATGCGCACACACATAGGCGAAGCTAGTTCTGAATAGGCCCTGTATAAAAATTCTTTGGGAGCCACATATCATTGATATGGCTAAAAAGGCGGTTGCAATGTCCATATATATATATATATATATATATATATATATATATATATATATATATATATATATATATATATATCTTTGACAGTTAATTGTTAGTTAGCGCTCACCTAAAGGGAAATACATAACCATGACTTTATCTCCCAAACTAATAAAGAGTGCTTTTTTTCCAGGTATAGAAGATTAAGTTGGCATTACTTTCTAAGATGGCGACCGATTTAACCGCTGTCAAATGATTTATTCTCAGTTTGGTTTGGCAATTCATCAAAACGATAATCAAGCAAGGCGTAGATTCGTCGAATGGGCCCAAAACGAGATTGCCGTTGTTCCCGATTTTCATAAGCGAATTTTGTTTAGCGATGAAGCGCACTTCTGGTTGAATGGCTACGTCAACAAACAAAACTGCCGCATTTGGAGTGAAGCTAATCCCCAAGTGTATTTTGAAACACCGTTACATCCAGAAAAACTAACTGTTTGGTGCGCTTTATGGGCTGGTGGAATCATTGGTCCGTACTTCTTCAAAAACGATGAAGGCCACAACGTTACAGTCAATGGTGATCGGTATAGAGCCATGATTACTAACCTTTTCATTCCTGAATTGAACAATCATGATGTCCAGGAGCTATGGTTCCAACAAGACGGTGCAACATGTCACACAGCTCGTGCCACAATCGATTTATTGAAAGACACGTTTGGTGACCGCCTAATTTCACGTTTTGGACCTGTGAATTGGCCTCCAAGATCTTGTGATTTAACACCGCTAGACTATTTTCTGTGGGGCTATGTAAAGTCATTGGTCTATGCGGATAAGCCACAAACGCTTGACCATTTGGAAGACAACATTCGCCGTGTTATTGCCGATATACGGCCACAAATGTTGGAAAAAGTCATCGAAAACTGGACGTCCAGATTGGACTACATCCGAGCCAGCCGTGGCAGTCATATGCCAGAAATCATATTTAAATGTAATGCCACAAGATTATCTTTCGAATAAAAAAAATTCATGTCAATCGAATAATACATCGTAGTTTTATTGCAATTTAAAGTTCTATACCTCTAAAAAAACACCCTTTAAGAGGTCGAGAACTTGGGAGCGAAAAAAGAATTCTTTTGCGAATGTCTTGTAACCGTGCGTGTGGTGTTTCTCATGTTCCTGCTTATTTTATGCCTGAGTTGTGTTTTTTACGCTAATAGATACATAAATCTGGACTTCTAATTAACAAGATGATTCCTCCTCAATTGTAAAACGACAATAACCCGAAATCCAATCTTAACAATTAAATGCCTTAAATCAAACCAGAAAAATACTTCTTATATATATACATACCTTAACAAAAAGAAGCTGCTTTGGGATTTTATATTCCACTAAACATTATTTTTCGTTTAAGTACGATTTTTTTTATGAAATGCCGTAGATACTGAAATTCATTAATAAGACTTTTCTGACATCTCTATTTCATGTAAAAGAATTATCATAAAAAGAGTTAATTATATAACAAAATAATTAATGCAACATTACAGTTGGCAAAAACGTTCACAACTGTTTTCGATTGTTGATGAATTTAAAAACAACATTTTGAGTTTATAAAATATCAATCTAACGGGAGTTCCATTTTTTATTGAGACACACATTATGTGTCGAAATTGATTCAAATGTCAGATAAGATACCGTTTGCACTAGTAAAAAAAGAAAATTCATTACTCTTTCTCTGCCTTAAATTATTTTTAGCTCTCATTTGAATTAATGTTTATTTTCCCTACACATTTTCTGTATCAAATAAAAATAATCATAATTAATATTTAAAGATTACGTTATCAAGCAAAATATAAATACTCCATAATTACAGTTAATTCGCAATCAAAATATTAAAGATAAGTCCTTTCATTATCGACAGCGGTTCCTTCAAAACTTAATTAACGGTTATTACGAAAACAAACACACACGATGGCAGATAGCAAATGCACGTTCAAACACAAATTAATATTAGTACTTAAACCTCTAAAATAAGCTACTTAAAGATGGCGAAACAACCACATTGGCAACATTTAAAATTCTGTTCAATTATTTTCAATTGAAGCTTGCATCTGACATTCTCTGTTCAATTTTCAAAATGGAGCTTATTAGAGCAATTGGGCAAAGTGTAAACAATGCCATCATGAAGATTAGAAACCTGACTAAAGAAAAATACATAATTCGAACTGGTTAACTTTAATTGTGCTTTGGGGGGTGAAGACGAGGTCTTCAAGCATCGATTAAAGCTTAGCAAAAGAATAAGAAAATTAATTCTTAAGTTTTAATATTTTACATCCCCCTTTTTACGAGCGTAATTAATTTCTGCTCCGTGATTTGGGAGCTTGCCAGGCTTCTTAATAGGGAATTAAAGAGGCCCAATTTCACTTTTAGGAGACAAAAATCCCCATTTAGGGAATAAAAAAAATTAAGACTGATAGGGAAAAAGGACGATAACCTCCTATTATGCTTATTTGTTTTAATTTTTGATTATTTTCAACGCTAATGTGGCATACAAGCGTGTGTTAAATTTGAAAAAGATTGTTTTAAAATTATCGAGCTTAAATAAAAAGATATTATGTATATTTTTTTACTTTGTTTTCCTTTTTATTTTACATTGTTTTCAAAAAGGCTTTTGGAATAGATGAACAAGCTTGGTTTCCAAAACAGATGTTTTAGAATATGTAAAATCTTTTTACTGGAAATTGTCGTTTGGTGTTTGCACCACACTTTTAAGCAAACTTTTTTTCATTCTTTCTTAGTGTTAGTTAGATGAAATAAGTTCGGAATGACTTATAAACATTTTTCAAACATGTGACGCATTTCTTGTTGTAACGCTTATAAAATAGGTACCATGAATAATTAATTAATTTTTCGAAAATATTTCTATTCACAAAAACGAACGCGTACACTTTTTTTTTCCAGAAAATATTGCGCAACCTACGTGTGTAATTATTTTGAATTTCGGAAAGCTTATCTACAATAATAGTCAAAATAAATGAATATTTTTTCAGAAAACTATTATTAATTTAATTTACACAAAACCATCTTAAAATAAATTAGGAAGTTTCCAAAATTAAATTACACGTAAACCAGCATTTCTCAAACCGTGGGGCGCTCCCCCTAGAGGGAGAGGGTCGAGATAACCCGACGAGAGGGGCGCGAGCATATCCAAAAATCGAAAATAAAACGTTATTTAAAAATATTTTTGATTTACTGAAAGGAAGCAAACAAAATACATTCTGACATAATAAAACATAAAATACGCATTTACACTAATATAATACATTTATAAATGTATCAGTACTGCACAATGCGTATTTGATAATTAATTTAAGGGGTGTTGGAAAGCTAAAATCTTATTTTTTTGACAATTTGCGATTTTTACATTTTCAAACTGTATAAATTTTAGCCTTTCTAAAAATACCTTACTTTAACCTCTAGGGTATTTAGAAGCCCTTAAAACGTATTTTTAAATAATCATTGAATTTGGGCCACGCCCATTTTAATGGCGAGAAAATTGTAAACAAATTACTTTGCTTTTGCTTAAAAGTGTAACGACTAATATAAACCAAAACATGTATTTTTTATTTTAAAAAATAATTGAGCCTTTTATTTTTTTATTTCCTAGTCGATTAGAAGTCTCACTGTAAACATTAAAATCAATTTATCTCAAAATGTAAATTTTAATGTGCGATGTACCTTTTCTGTGAAACTACTGTTCACAAGTATGTAAATTTTTTATGAATTATTTATAATGATGTCAAATATATACTAAAATGAGCTTTTTGTAAAAAACTCAAAAATTTAATTTTTACAATTTATTTAAGTAAAAAATGGGTCAAATTTCGCAATGTTTGATAAAATATTTCATAATTCATTAAAAAATTCAAAATTAGCTAAAAGCTCATTTTAGTATAATGAGAGAGGTGCACTTATAAATAGTATGAAAAATTTCAAGCATATACATAAAACAGGTTTTGAGAAAAGGTACATCGAAAACAGCCAATTTAACATTGTCAGTATAGAGAAAGAGAGAGGTTTCCAACTCCCCTTCATAATAACAAGTTAAGAACATGTTTAACAATTACTAGTGACCTCATGGGCTTGTTATACATAAAATTATATAAAAAATTCAATACTTATATTTATAATTTGTACAATTTATAATTAAAGTCGTATTGTAGCTTTACGTCAAAGTACAATGTTATTGAATTCACTATATTGTTATGGTTCAATAAGGGAGGGGGAGCGAAGAAATTATGACTGAAAATATATTGGGTCGCAAATATTGAAAGTTTCAGAAAAACTGGCGTAACTAAAGTTTTTATGAAATATATTAATGTTTTTGCTCTTTTCTAAGAAAGTCTGTAGCATCAAAACGTGAAATACTTCCCAAAAAAAGAGAAAATGATTGATTATTTATTAACGACGCATACATAAAAGTAATATGCCGGCTATTGGATAGAAAGCTCATAATTTTCAGCCAGAGTTAAGTGGCAAGGATTTACACACCTGTTTCCACTAACCTAACTTTTACACCACGCCAACGTAAGCTATACAATTCGATGCGTCTTTGGTGGTACAGTGACTCAACCGCAAGAACGGTGGGCACAAGCCGTCGGCTAATTATGAAGAGAAATACGGGTAGCAGTGGCGCACGCAAGAGTTTTTCAGGGAGGGGTAGGGGTTGAGAATTGGCGTAGCTAATCTCGAGTTGGTCCTGTATGAAAATTCCTTGTGGGTCTTTTCGGAGGCCCCTTAACATTTTGCTTACACATGGTGGTGCCCCTGTAGCTTGGGAGGCCCATATCATTGATACGGCGGATACGGGGGTAGCTAAGCCCCTGGTTTTGAGGGTCGAAAATACACCATTCTCGTATCATACCCAATACGCCGCCAAACATATTCTTTTGATTTTATCGAGTATTACGAACGAAAACAGTAAGAAATAAATTACTGAACAAATAATAAGCAATAATTTAATAACAAATACTTAATTAAATTACGTGATTGTTACTTATAATATTCTATAAAAAAAAGATTCAAGGCGACGGGGGTATTACTGACCTCATGGACTCCCCTTGTGAACGCCACTGATGTGTAACTATGAAACATTATGTTTTTAGCTTTTAATAATTTGAAGAAATTAGTGCTAATAGTTATACATAAATGCACGATTGCTCTTTCGGAATATTTATAAAATGCAAAAAGGTATTTTTTTAGAAATTAATCCCCATGCATGATATCAAGTAGGATCTTCAATTAATATTTTGAACTTCCTAGTATTATTACTACAACTTCAGTAATTAGTTAAAAAAGAGTAATTAGAGAAGAAATGCATCTCTCTTTTTTTCATTAATAAAATTGTTTTCCTCCATATAATGATGGATAATCAAAATATTAAGAGAAAATTTTAATCTCGTTTTATATTTAACTAATTGTAATTTAACATCTGTAATCCATAAGACAAAAAAGAAGCAAGGGAATAAATATTTAAATCTTTGTTACAGATTATTCGGAAAAGTTTAATTCATAGCTTCAGTATAGAACTGAAGTCATCACGCATACCTTTCTGTGAAAAATGAATAACAGCATCCCCGATAGATGGCTCTGAATTCCATTTTCGTGCGGAACGCGTTTTCCTCCAAGCTTTGATTGATTTGGCTTAATCTTTTTTTCCACCTTAAACGATGAGCATCTTGAAGGCATTCTATTTCCATTTGGGTTGAATTTTATTTTCGCTTTGTTGCCGTTAACTCCATGAAAAGCGCATATATCACTTTGAAAGGCCATTGAAGGTGGCAGCCCTTACACGCGTTTCATGCATAGAAATCGCTTATTTAGGGAAGACGGAGATTCATATGTCTTTCCCCTGGTCTCTATTGCGACCCTGCTATTAATATAAAAAAGGGGGTTGTGATAAATTTGTTTGGATTACTCTTTTGTTGTTAAACGACTTTTTTTTTTCTTCTGTCTTTTGGATGAATCACCTGCGTGTGATAAAATAATGTTATGTTCCAGGTATTCTCGGAGCTTGCAATTAGTTGTAAAAACAAAAGTAGGTATTTATAAGATAAATAAACCCTTTCGGTGATATATTGGGGAATATGTATGATTATCGGGGGTTTTGCTAATGAACAGTTTTAGGTTTAAAGTATTTTCAACCACTGTATAAATTAAAGAACGAAAATTGATAGTTTATGTGTTCTCGATTTCAACGAACCATTTCAGAGTTTAATTCATCTCGAGATTCTATTTTTCAGTCAGTGGCGTTCACAAGGGGAAGGATTCACTCCCCCTCCATAGACAAATTTTTAATTTCTGCTATAGAGATTATACGCCGGTGTTTCTATCAACGTCTCCCCCATAATAGAAGTCTGTGTATGCCACTGACTGAAGTAAAGACGAAAAATATAATTTATACGATTTAATTAGCTTAACTGTTTGTTCTGAACGCATTTATATAGCGATGTTAATAAATTAAGAAAACTTACGTGTAAAATAAATCGATACAATGTTTTCAAGAGTCAACAGGAATAATTCTTCAACTTACCTAAAATAGAAAAAAAAAATATTATTATATAAAAGCACTTATATAATAATTTAAAATAAAATTCAAACAGTTTAAGAAGCTTTACAATAATATACATACGTACGTACAATTAGTATTGCGTTAAAATAAAGCAAACATTTATTTGTGAGTTTTAATGTAGAGATTTTTAATCATTAGGGACTCTTCTTTAAATGTAAATTTGTGCGAGTGAATACAAAAGAATGTTTGTTTAAAAAAAATTTGTATTATTTTTTCCGGATTTGTCGTTGTTAAATTCCTTCTTTAAAGAATCAGGAGTATTATATTTATATTTTCTTTTCTTAAAAATTTATTACAGTAAGAAGGGGTGCTATATATTTGTTGGGGCCCTGCAAATGACAGGGTTTCTTAAATATATTGCATAGGACTGATTGTTAAATTAACATCGCACGTAGAAGCAGAAAGAAGGCTTTAGATGGCATTCGTAAATATGAACATCGATCAAGTTATTACTACCCACTCTACGTCAAGAAACGCCTCTCGGTCTAGCATCCCACTTTCCAAACGTCCACACCACGCCGACGTGACATTTGAACCTCGACATATTTAACGTGAATGATCTTCTCTTCACAGCATGTTATAAGTGGCGCCAGAAAATGACGATAGACCTTATAATCTTGAGCCTCGATCATATGACGAGGATGTGTGACACTTGAACTGGCACTCCATTCTATTTCCACACCACGTGATTTTGAACGTGACAGAGTTAACATGCAGCAGCCTCTTTACACGGCTACAAAATATGACATTTGGTCGGTAGAGATTTCATTTGCAAACGATTATGCATTTTACATCTTACATAGAACAAAAAAAAAAAGATGATTTAGGTATGCAGTGGTGTAACATACCCCCCATCACGAGGGTGAGGCAGGATTCTAGGGGACCCATAGGCCTCACTGATGCCAAATACGTAATCATTTGTAAGATACGATTTGGGACCTAAATTTGGATTTGAGGGCCGGACGTCTAAAGACTTCTTGAGGCTCCGAGCCCCTGCACAAATGTAAGCCTCCCCCTAAAAGTATACAGTATGCATTGTCAAATACTTGTACAAAAATCCTAAGTAAATAAATGTGCATGATTTGCAATAGCACAAACCGGCTCGACCGACTGCCACCTTTTGACTGAATTACTCGTAGTAATGATGGTGTATGGTGGTAGGCCTAGGCCTATGCACAATGGCGTAACGGAGAACATTTGACCCCCTTTTCGCCCTGCGAAGTCCGGTTTCCAGCCCCCAAGTTCGATTTTACTAACCCTCGTATTCACCGCTAACCTGACCCAGCGATGAAACCTGGAGTTAAGTAACCGGCAGTCAACCCCAGGTTAGAACTCCAATTCACAGCTCTTTTTCGACCTCCAGTTACTTGACTCTTGAGTTTCTTAACTTGGATTTTCTGGTCGATTCCCATTGGTCGAAATAAACCCCGTGACTTCCGGATGGAGCTACAATTTCTGTTTTCGCCTCGTGCCAGCTTGTTTTTAACTCGTGTATCGCTATCTGTTTAAAATGAATGTCAACAGAATTTATTTTACGCAGTACGAAAAAGAGTTGGTGTTGGCTTTGATGAAGCCGCACTTACATATAGAATTTTCTGACTTTTCTGGTTTCCAGTTTTTCTAAAAAATCTAATTGAGTAACAGTGGAAATTTTCTGAATGGTATTCATCCTAAACTAAAAATCTATCCAAACTCAAACTACTTCAAAACTTGCACGAAAACGTAAACACTCGAAAAATCGCTTACCGCGCATGTGCGGTTAAAACTAACCCAGCTGTGACCCTGGGTAAGGATTTTTTTTAACTTGAACCGGATTTAAGTTATTAACTTGCGATGGTGAATAACGTTTTCGGTGAAACCCTGGTTTCCTTCCTCTAACCGGTGGTCAGGTTAGCGGTGAATATGGGAGTAAGGGTACGTACTAGTAGATTGTCAGGTTTCGAACCCCTAAAACCCTGCCCTCCCCGTGATGGGGGTTGCAGGGGTGTAAGTTACGCCACTGCAGAAACGCACACATGAATTTTTCAAGGGGGGGGTCCAGGGTCAAAAGTTCACCATTCTTGTATAATGCTCCTTTTGATTTTGTCGATTTTCGGGAACAAAACAGAGTAAAAAACTAATTTTGAATAAATAATTAGCATTAATTAATAAAATTAATCATTAATAGCAAGTAATTAATTAAATTTTACGTACTACATACTTAGAATTATAATCAATCGGAAAAAAATCAAGGACTTTGGGGGGTCCGGACCCCCCTTATGTGCGCCACTGCCTTTATATAGACCACGGTCATCACATGTAGCCAGTTGACATATCGTTCGAAATTCCAAGTTTTTCGGATAATACAACCGAAAATAACAGTTGACCGTTGAAATATAATTCGAACTATAATCTTATTAAAGCTGAGTCGAGAATAATACGAGGCCCCTATTGTTGCCAGACCCTGGGCCCGGGCCCAGTTGGCCCATGCCTTAAGACGTTCCTGTTTGAGGAGGAGGGGGTTGTACGCCACTGTAGATATGAATTAAATATTTTTCAACGAACACTTTTAGAATTAATTAAAAATTTATAAGTAATGAGTTTATTAATTAGTGTTGCTTGGAAATCGATCGTTCAGCGATCACTAAATGTTTTTTTCACTATGAATAGTATCCTTCGCGTTACAAAAAAAAACCGCGATTTTTTTTCTTCCATTGAAGCTATTAGTAGTATAAATGATAATGCAAAATTAGTAACCCTTTTCAAAGTTAAATAACTGAATTATTATTATTATTTTGATATTTTAATTATTAGTAGCATTACAGCTAGTATTGCTTTCAAAGAACAAACAGTAGGATTATCGATATCAAAAGTGCTCTATCGATGGTTTCTTGTAAATTATTATCGATAATTGTGATAATAAAAAAACCCTTCAAGCTAGTGAGGATATTCACAATATATACTGCAAGGAAAATATTTAATGGGATAGGACTTTATGACAGCCGCTCAATTATCTGATTCTAATCGATTTAAGACAGATATCTTTTTTTATTTTTTCAACATTTAGAAATCTATTGTGTTCTAACACAATTGCATGATTCAGTGTAAAATATTAAATATATACAGAAAAAATTAACATTATCGACTGTTATAACTATGGATGGTATTCATGCGATAATTGAAGCCCAGTGGCTGAGCGATAGTGTATCGCGCTTCCACGCCACAGGTCCGGGGTTCAAATCACGGGCTGGGCAAGGTTGCCTTAAGCCTTTATCCCGTCAGTGCACTGAACACTGGGGGGTTCGCGTCAGACTCTGCAGAAACATCTGCACATATTGGCGATATACCTCTTAATTTTGAGCTACGATCAAGTGACGATGACTACACTTGAGTTGACTCCCCCCTCGTCTAATTTCCACACGACGCCATCGGGTGGATCACTAATGGAAAAAAACATTTTTAAGAACACCACTGTTGATCTATTTCTAAAAAACGTAAACAGATTTTATAGTAAGACTCGGGACTTTTTGTGTTTAGATAGGTACTGCAACTTTTCTAAAAATAGGCTTTAGACTTGATGCAATGCAAGGGGAAAAATGAGATAGTTTAATGTTTTTTCATGTTATTTGCAAAGAGCAAATTAAGCCAAAGACACTTACTAATGGATGTAAGCCAATTTTTGTCGCTCAACTTCCTTAGAACAACAGAATGCCTGTTTCTTTTTGTCGTTACTATTGTTAAAATGCCACGACGCATTATTTAGGTATGTTGACATCGAGGGTTGATATAATGACACTCAAGCAATTACTTTTGTTTCGCCTAATTGGACCCGCTTGCTCATAGAAAAAAAATCACACTTGTTTTTTTGAAATTCCTAGCTATTTTTTTATGCTTAAAGTTATTTTTATACAAACAGTACGTGTATAAAAATGTTCATTCATTAATTCACTTGACAAATGTAGTTTTATTAAAATCAATTGAAACAGTAGATACATTTGATGGGTAACAATGAAATCGAATATTTTTTGGGTAAGTGTGTATTAACGGGAAGCTCCAGTGGTAGTGTATCGCGCCCACATCACGGGTCCGGGGTTCTATCTTCGGGCTGGGCAAGGTCGACTCAGCTTTTCATCCCTACTGTGGGTCGGTAAATGAGTACCAAACTTGCTTGGGGGCTAAACACTGGGAGTTTTGCTTCAGACTGACCACCTGATCGGGACATGTTCATGCACCTCAGCGCCCAAGGTCACGTATATTGAGAAGGACACAGTAGGCTTCGGCCCTCATGTGCCACTGAGTTTAGTTTTAGAGTATTAACGTCTCACTATATAGCAACACGAATTCAATTGGTGATGGACCTTGTAATTTTGAACCTTGGTCAAGTTGGGATGACATCCCCTTTCTCATCATACCAACCTTCCACATCATACCAAAGCTTCCACATCATACCAAGGAAAGGGCTCAAAAATCTTTGATTCAACCGAAATAACGTAGTTCACGAGTTTACGACCATGGGCACTGGGATACCATGGACTTGATTTTTAGGGAATACCTCGATAAAATTTCTATATAATGGGCAATTGATGACAAAATTAATTATTCTAAAATATTGGCAAGTGACGAGGATGACTCTTGTGTTATTCCTAATATCAAAAGCTCATTTCTCGAAACAACATTTTTGGGGTGACGGAATTTGCATTAACATCGAAGACAGACCTCGTAATCTTGAACCTCCTGGTCAAGCGTCAAGGAAGACATCTGAGCTCCCCCTCTCTCAAAAAATAAAAATTGTGCGTTTCGCTTTTGGTTCTACATATCTGTGTGAACAATTCTTTTCTCATATATTTTGAGTCCACAAAGAAATTTTTTAACAACTAAACAACGTTCAGAATTGGGGCAAATTGAAAGCCACAAACTATACCCATGATGTTGCGATGTGAACCGGAAAAAAATATTTTAACTATATTGAAGAAATACTAATGTTTTATGTATAGTTTATTTCTTACTTAAATAACTATGTTTAAAATGTACATAATAACAATAAAAAAATGCACAATTTTATTTTTTTTTTTCATTTATGTTAAAGGAATAGTTAAATTTTATGTTGGTTATATTTATGTTAATAAATATCTTTAAATGATGCATATATATATAATTAATATATAATAAAACTCTAAATATCTGTATTCTTGGCTTCTATCTCCCAACTCTATATACAATACCACTGGCATCGAATTGCTTCAAATATTTCCTACAATGTGGCATCCTGAATCATATTGGTAGATTGGTTTGGCTCGTCCCAACTACAAGGTTGCCGACCCCTGCCCTATAATGTTTCCGATAAACATGCGAACACATATATCTTTTAGTAAAAAAAAAGTTCGTCTGCGCATGCGTGATATCACTTTTGTTATGTCGCAGAGCAAGACAATACAATTGAACAGTAATAAAAGGGATTTTTGTTTTTAACTTAAATTTTCGTTATTTCTTTTTTAATAATTTTTAACATAACAATTTCGCTAAATACTAATATATATTGTGAGTTTCGTAGAATTCACGCAAAACTCCATCTTATATTGCTAACTAACATCGCAATAATCGCCAATTCATCCAAAAAGCATTCCCGCAAATAATCCTTTCAATTTGCGCCTATCAGCGTGGCCGATTGGTCCAGAAGAAGCAATCCACCTTACACTCAGGTGCACGGTCCAGGGATCGAGTGTAACCAATTGACGGGTGACATGTCGGACGCTTATCGCCATTAGGCATGCTTCACCGCCGCTATTAAAGGGCGCCAACACATCACCAGAGGAGGAAGGGGGGAGATGTGATATATCCGATTTGTTCCGGACGGGCACGTGAGGGGTGGACGCATTGTTGGGGCGGCGGAACACGTGCGGCCGCCCGAGAGAGCGAAATCAGGCAGAAACATTCAACGAGTGCCGGGGCGCTTTTGGATGGGGGCGGTCGCTATGATTGGCGACTTATCGCCATGTTTGGCATTCTGAGGTTTTTTTGATTAATATTGCAGAATTGATATTATTAGCATAGATGTCAGAAGGCATAATTTTTCAGGGATATCTTAAGGTATGAGCCACCTGGGCACGGGACCTCGTTTCGTTCTCGACTTCGCTCAAGAACGACTCAGAACTCGTTCTCGAAATCATGATTCGAATAATTTCAAGGGTCAAATGTTATTTCCGGTTGTATTCGTCCAAAAATTTGGAATTTCGAACTATATGTCAAGACCTTCGTCCATGTCTAGGCTTAGGCGAGCCACCATACACCAACATACTCATTCAGTCAAAAGGTGGCAGTCGGTCGAGCCGGTTTGTAAGATTATAAGTCATGCTCATTTGTTTGTACGAGTATTTGGCAACGTATGCTATGTACTGCCTACTTTTAAAGACCATAGGTCGGGACCTACTTTTGTGTAGTGGCCCAGTCCCTTATGAAGTCTTAACACGTCCCTGGAATTTTTACAAGTTTATTTTTGATATTCCGATGACAAATGTTTTTGCAACATCAGCTTGTGTGTATTAATCCAAGTTGAAAATAATTTTGGCGAATACCATATTTAGCGTCGTTCAAAAAAGCAAACAAATGAAGCTATATATTCTTCACAATTTTAAGAGATAATCCATAAACATCTAAAAAGTTAACATATAATGATCAGTTTTTATAATTTATTGCTCTTGACTCAAATGAATGTAATTCCACTGGTTTTTTTCTTACAATAATTCGAAAAATTTTCCTTATAATTATTTTAACAACATTCTTTTAAGGGGGAAAAATTTCAACTTTTTACAAATGCGCCTAACTTAAGTAAAAGTTAAATTGTGGTGGAATACACAGTACACACACCAAGTTAATGGAAGTATTCATCTCAAAATCAAAGAAAATTCAAAAATTCGGTTAATGTATCGTTATGTTAAAATTTCAAAGATCTTGTAATAAATCTCCAATGAAACAAAAAATCTCAATTGAATGAATATTTTATTACAGAAATTGTGTGTGTACCTGTTCTAACATTCCATTACAAATACTTGGGGTATAACGATTAAATTTTACGTTTAACATTCAATAATACGCAAAAATAAACAAAAAATTTAATTGTTGAGAAAAATATCATACATCTTACGGGTTTCTTTCCAAGTTTTTAAAAATGGAATCAATACTATATTACATTTTTTACGCGTAAGATATTTTGAAGACGAAAACGAAAGATAAGATTGATTTTGTTATAGAACTATCGAATTTGCTATTGTTTGAGGATTGATTTTGCTATTCTTAAAAATAATATGAAGACATTTAATATATGTTTGAGAATAAAGCATACTCTAAATTTAGGTTATGAAAGTAAGGGAATATTAACAAAATAATCCATTTATTACTTTCTATTTACAGAAAATTAGCATTTAGAATATGTTTTGAAGTGGCAGAAATGGAAAGATAATTGCAGTTGATTTAAAGAGAGAAACAAAAAATTGAGAGATTATTTAAATTGAAAACCGGTTTTTTTTAAAATTCTTTGAGTATATGGAGTTATATATATTTCTCTCTCTTAATGAGATTAAAATAAACTATTAAGTGACCGTGCCAAATTTGGCCCTTTTTTTTTAAAGTTAGATAACAATTTAATTCTGACACGTTTTCTTTCTTAACCTTTACAAAACTGGTCTTTTTTTTGGGGGTTAATTTTTTAAGACAATTTGGTGACCTATTTCAAAAATTAAAAAAAAGAATTACCAAGATAAAGCACCTTTACTTTCAACCTCTAATTATTCCTGAAATTCTGTGCATCCTAATAATTATGTTTTGCGAAAATTTTAAATTTGCTTTTTCTTTGTGCCTTTTACACCTATACAGCATATATAGCTTGGTTATTCATAGATTGAATAGCATACTATTGCAACCCTAAACCGCTTCTTTCCTATCTTGAAGCGACATACACTCCAGAAAAAGCTGTTCTGCTCATTGCGGTGGGCCGCAAGCATGACCCGCGCCGAGTGAAACGGTGGCAAAAATAATGGACCGGACATGAATTTTATTGTTATGCGTAATGTACACCTCAGAAGTGAATAGAGAAAGGAGTTTTATGGTTTTGTGGGATGTAGTTTCCCTGCTTTAAGTAAGAATAATGGGGGCATGTTTAATTCATGATTTTACAAAGTGTGTTCGGTGGACCTGGACAAAAAGCTATCGGTAAATTGCATTAGATAAAGGTTACCAAGGCATTAAAAAAATGAATGAAATTAAAATCTTATCTGAATTTTCAAACCAAAAGCAATTACTCTTCTACCGTAAAATTTCGTGCAAAATTTAAAGATTTCAAAATTGTGCGGTTGGAATTTGTTTCCATGTCCAATTTCAATCCAACATGATGTTCTAAAATTGACCGTAACTATAATTCTAAGTATATAAAACAAGTATAGGACAAGTAATAAAAAAAAATTGTCAGTTACCACTCCGGTAACAAAAAAAAATTTATTTTGGTTACTTTTTATTAAATAGTTACAATTAATATAAATATGTATATAGATATGATAGAATCACAATATTAAGTGACAAAATAAAGAAAGTTATTTTCCTTACAAATTTCCATTTTACTTTCTATATTCGGTGTTGAACTGTTTTTTTTCCGCTTGTTTGTTATTATTTATTCATTAGTTAAATTTAATTATTGTAATAAAATAGTATAGTAAAAAAGAACTCACATTCACAGAAATTGGCCAACCCGGATGGCTTCGAATCCAGGACATTTGGATTAGAAATGCAAAGCGTTTTCTATTACGCTATAAGGACACAACGAGCGATTTTCCTTTTTATGTATGGTGTTGGACTATTATTTTTGTTTGCTGTTAGTTATTATTAAGAAATTTGACAGATTTTTGACAATATTTACGTATGAAATTTTTCACACTTCGCATGAGTGAGTGTTTATTAAAAAGCAAAATTTGGGCTATCGGCTAAGGACCTCGTAAATTTGAATCTATATCAAGTGATGAGGATGACACCTGAGCTGGGACAGTCATCTCCAAACCACCACACCACGCCAACGAATCACGATAGATTTCATATTCTATCTGTCATCAGTTCTTCTGCATGGCAGGTGTTAGGGCTCGAGTTCATGACACGCTGGGTACAATTTAGATAACTAATCACTCAACCACCGTGGCCAATTTCACCTTTTATAAAATGTGCATGTTTTTATCGAGAAACTAGATGTTATCGAGAAATAACTCAGAATTATTAAATTTTTAAATAGAAAATGTGAATTTCACGTACAATTTAATAAAACAGCAAAAAACATAAATAGCCTAGATGTTACTTATATTAAATTTTTTAAAAAATTTATACAATTTATAGCAAAAACATAAATGCCTACTTATATTTTTAAAAATTTATACTATAGATTTGTTGTACTTGATTTGTGTTTTTTTTTTCTTGTGACTATTTAGAAGGTGTCCTTTTATTGTAATATACGTTAAAAATACTAAAATCTCTCTTTTTTTTCTTTTAAAAATCTTCTTTGACTTTTTACCATAAAAAGGTTCAATTACCTTAACTTCATTTCGCTTGTGGTAGTACTTAACATAAAAATTGATTTTTTTAAATTAATTTTTCTCTTTCTCTATATACTAGAAAGCATTTTTTTCCAGCATAGGTAGGTTTTGAAATTCTGAAGGAAAAAAAAATTTTTTTTATATCTTACCCAACTGTATAATAATCCTGACATCAATATCAGATCCTTAGAGGTAAAAATATTTCCCTTCCATAAATTTTATCTTGAACCCTCTCATATATTTTTTTATGCAATACCTTTATAGAGGGCAATGAATTTTTCTTTTATCAATTTATCTCAAACCAAAAATTTTTTTTTATCTCGGACCCCTTTTTTTGCGTGTTCTCCATCACCTTTTCAATACTCTCCTGATGATTCTCTTTATTTAGCCAAACTTAACTTTAAAAAAAAAGATAAAGAAAGAAACATCCCAATCAATCAATCACACACAAAGAACCCGTCACCAACATAGTCATTTCATCAAAATTTGCAAAAGAATCACGAAAACTTTCTCAGGCCTCTGCCAGACGACAATCGCCATTCCTTAAGTAAAGAAGGGGTCGTCCTCATCCTATTTCCTCTTTGTGTGTTCCGGCATCAAGAAAAAAGGAAGTTAATCCCTTTAAGTAGGTGTTTAAGAGTAGATAAGATGTTAGCGCTTCGGCAGTGATTATTTGCAGCTTATTCTGATCATCTACTTTCCCCTTTTCTAACCAACCTCCTCCTGCCACTTTCTCCTGGTGATACGTTTTTTGTTTCGAAAATAAAATTCCAAGAACGTCTGAGAACAATAATTAAAGCACTTATTTCCAAGTATTTTGAAATTTTAATATTTGATGGATACGTTTTAATATCAGTGGGGTTTTTTTTGTGATACAATTTTACAATTACAACGTTTAATATTACAAAATGCACTAAATAATGAAATTTTCTATCGCGTAGTTATTAAATGCTGAGTGAATGTTTATTAACGTCGCACTATAAAATAAGGCGACAACTTTGAACTACGATCAAGTGACGAATATACAACACTGATTTAGCGCCCTTTCTCCAAACTATCACAATTCTCAAACAGGAGGAATTTGAGCTTCGACAGGTTTAACGCGCATCAGACCCTCTATGCGGAAGGTCTTCAGTGGGTATTAGGGCTCTAACCAGCGGCGCACAAAAGGGGGGCAAAGTCCTTGATTTTTTCCTATTGATTATAATTCTAAGTATATAGTACGTAAAATTTAATTAATTACTTGTTATTAATGATTAATTTTATTAATTAATGCTAATTATTTATTCAAAAATTAGTTTTTTACTGTGTTTTGTTCCCGAAAATCGACAAAATCAAAAGAAGCATAATACAAGAATGGTGAACTTTCGACCCTGGACCCCCCCTCCTTGATAAATTTCTGTGTGCGCTACTGGATTAGCTCAAAATCACTCTCACATATAAAGTATATTAATCAATCTAATTAATCCAAAAATAAACAAGATTTTTAATATAGACTCAAAAAAATTTTGTTGTTATTTGAAAAGTCTTGCTATTTTTTTCCTTTAACTCAAAAGGACTTTTACGTTAACTCTATAAAATCTAAACTACACGATCCATTAGAAATAAATATTTTTATGAAAGAAATTTTATTACAACATACTGTTAACAAAATACAAGAATGGTGAACATTCGACCCCGGACCCCCTTTTGAAAAATTCCTGGATTGTCACCAGGCTACCACGGCCACGGTAATGAGGAATAACTCTGCAACTGTGTTTGTAATATTGGCCTAATTTTGAAGTTTATACAGGGTGTCCCATAACCTCACATACAAATTTAGAGGAGAGGTAGAAAACATCTCGTTAGGAATCATAATCATACAGGAAAGCATGGTCAGAAGTGATAAAGAGAGATCAAGACACTGTTAGGACAACAGCACGAAATGATGTAAGAAACTTCATCACAAAAAAAAAAGTATAAAATTATATTCCTCACAGAAGGTGCTCGAAATTACACTCATAAGACTGACACTTACGCCACATGGATTGGTGAAAATTTTCGAAGATACCTGGCATTTCGTGCATCGTAAGTGTAGTGATATTGACTCGTGTCTCAGGTCCATTTCAGAAGTTATAAGGAATAGTCTTCATGACACCCTACATAAAAAATTCAGAACATATAAATAAAATAATCTGGGGGCCATGTGAGTGGATTGTCACGCTCAATCCAACGAGTTCCGAATATCTAGTTTAAATGGTCCCGTACGATTGTTACGTAATATGATGATGCTCCGTCATGTTGAAACCATATGCGAAGTCGAACATGTGCAGGGACAACGTCAAGTGATTTCAGAGGAAATTCCTGTAGGAAGATGAAATACATATGTAATCGTCCAGTCGAGGTGTTAAGAAGTATGCACTGACTTCACAGTTAACCACGACACTCTCTTACTCATTAACAAAGAAATGGTGTTTAGTTCCAAGTAGTCGTATTCCGTGTAGGTTGATTACAGGGTTCAAATATTTGTGTTGTACGAATCAAAACCTTTTAAACGAAAAGATGGCGTTTTCGCTCAGTAAAACTAAACTGAAGGTAAGTTACAATTTGGCGGAGGAATTATAGTACAAATGAAACACGTTGTGGATGAACATCTGGCTGCAATAGCTGAACCCATGGCAAGACGATAAGGAAGACATTATTTGCAAGCGACAGACAATTGGCCATCATGATCTTGTGGCCCACACACTGGATTACGGGATGAGTGAGTTAGTAAGTGAATGTTGGGTTTTATGGCGCAACAGCCGAATTCGGCTATACTGCACCAAACGTTCGTTAAAAACAAATCAATAATTGTTTAATGGTACATTTCGAAATAATTGTCTGTAGTCTAGACGTGAAAGAAAAAAAGGGACAGTTGAATGACAAGAAGGAGGGTCGAAAATAGAGAAGGATCACTAGGGCACACCGGGGTAGTGACACCCGTGTTTACCAGAGACAGTAAACCCCTTGGAATCTGGATTCCGGGATAAAGTTCCATCGTTTGCAACAATGGATTCCAATACGAGAGTTCGTGCTGTTCGCAGTCACTTGGAATCCTGAATTTTTACTGTGAGAGATCCATTCTCACAAGGTTCTGAGGCACCAGATTGAACATTTGATGATTTGGTTGATATCTTGTTAGATATCTTTTTCGATACACTTGTGCAGCAGAAAGTCCATTTCCTTTTACTGTACCATAGACGCAAAAAACCGTAATCACTAAGCTACTGCGACTTCTCCTCTTGTAAGTACAAAATGTGAGGTGTTAATAAACAATCAATCAAATCGAATTATATAGAATTATGCAAACAGGTGTTTTTATCGAAAGGTATAGCAGAAAACATCAAACCCCTCCAGGCTAGCCATAAAACTTTTGAGTAAGGACTGAAATCCCATCCACATAAGTAATCAGTTGTCCTACAGAATCAATCTGACATACAGTGAAACATCTTTGGTAGGAAGAAAGAGTGGGGTGGGGGCGGAACCTTCTCAAGATATCCGTAATGATGCCGAAATTTCCTTTCCGTAAATTTGAAGTCGGGTATCGATCAGAGCGAAAAGGGCAGTCTGTGATGGCAAATAACTAACGAGCACAAGCTGACGACTGTGTTCCGAAATATTTCGTGGTCATTACCGCGATCCCTAAGTGGTGTGTGTTCTTCGTAAGTGATCCGAGTAATTGGAGTTTGAATTTTCCAAACATTAAATGGTTTTGATGCAAATTTAAAGATTGTTTTGGGTTTCCAAACTTTTCATTTCTCGCAGTGATGGGAAATCATAATTTTTCTTTCTCTCGTATTACTTAGGATACTAAGTACAGAAGGAAAGGTCTTTTTTTTTTCTTTTTGTGTGTGGGTGGGTGATTTTTCCCCACACAGACGGCAGTAATGAGGCATTCATTTGTTTTGAAATGTACGCTGGTGTGTGCTGGGAGCCACGGGATTTTGTTTTGCCCAGACGTTGAGATTAAAAGTTGAAAAGTAATTAAATGTGACGGAGATCGAAGAGATAAGTCGTTTTGAAAGAGGGTTTTTTTTGTTGTTGAGGAGAAATTTGACTTATAAAGAAAACACAAATATGGAATCTACATCAATATTTAAAAAGAAATGGCTTGAAATATATTAGTGATTAGATGGGATTTCGTTGTGTTAACACCAATAAGTATGAAGAGAACTAGATATATTCATGGAAAGAACCACTATTTTGGAAATTTGGTCACAAAAAGAAATAAAAGCATTGCATGAAAGGATTAAGGTTAACCCCTTAACAGTGTCATATATTTCAGAAAAATTAACCAAAAATGAAAACAAAAAATTGACTGTTTAATTTTGTTCTTTATATTATTATAAAAGTTAGAAAATAGATTTTTATTATAAAAATAAATTTTAAATGTATAAACCACTATATTTATAATTTTTACATATACATAAAAAAGTAATGGGTTACATCAGTGCTTCTCAAACTGCGGAGCGCGCCCCCATTGGGGGCGTGACGACTCTACGAGGGGCGCGAGCAACAAACAAAAAACAACACAACAAACAAAACACATTCTGACATAATACAGAATAAGTTACACATTTACACTGATATATTATACTTATAAATGTATCAGTGCTACACAATGTACACTGCTGGACAAATGCTAACACTATCCACAGCCACGGATCCACACACGGATAACACTATCATCCATAACAACCACAAAATGAAAGGAAGCAAAATGTGGAAAATTAGAATAAGTGCGGGATATTAGTAAGAAGAAGTATGAGTATGCAAATTTTTTTCCACGTCTGTTCATCACGTGATAGCGTTCATAATAGCTTTAAAGGTTTTGACGCGTGTGGACAGTTGTTGTTTCAAGTCAAGGTTTTACAGGAAAGATTTAATAGACGAACTTAAAAATTTTGGCATGTCTTCCCGACATCACATAGATGATTTTATGCTTGGTCGAATTATTGGAAAGATCGAAGAAGGGCGAAAAATAACAGATATTGCCAGGGAGTTGGACATAGCTCACAGCGTTGTTTCACGGCTGTGGAAGTCATTTAAAACTACTGGAATGTGTAGTAGACGGCACGGGGGAGGTCGTGTTAGAAGTACGACGCCTGCAGGAGACAGATATATTGTCCTATCAGCAAAAAGGAACAGGCGAAACCACAGCTCAGGTGGCAAATCAGTTTCTTGCTGCCTCAGGAAAGCAGATCTCCCGAAAAACTGTTGCCAGACGTTTGAGGGGGAGGCGGACTATACGCACGCAGACCTGTGTGTGTGTCCCATTGACCAGACAGCACCATACTGCCCGTTTGCAATGGTGTCGTGAGCATCACAAATGGACTGAACAGGACTGGGCATGCGTACTATTCTCAGATGAAAGTAGGTTCAGTCTGTCATCGGATTGTAGACGCCAACTGATCTGGCGCGAGAGTGGTACTGCTTATCGTCCAGAAAATATCCAGGAAAAGGACCGATATCCGACATGCAGTATCATGGTGTGGGCCGGCATCATGATCAATGGCCGCACACGCCTACATGTGGTTGCGAATGGGACTATGACGGGCCAAAGATACATTGATGAAGTTCTACTTCCTCATGTTCGTCTTTCCGTGGTGCTGTCGGTGATAAATTTGTTTTTATGGACGACAACGCAACATGTCATCGAACACTCGCTGTTCAGGATTGTCTAGACAGCGAGGGTATTCAACGTCTCGTATGGTCAGCGCGTTCTCCAGATCTAAACCCCATTGGAAATGTGTGGATGCTTTGGGGAGGCAAGTTGCTGGTCGAAACTATCCTCCGACAAACAAGAACACCCTCATCCGTGCACTCACAGAGGAATGGGATAAATTGCCTCAACAGCTGCTGGATAATGTTGTGCAAAGTATGGTACGACGTGTGGAATGTTGCATCACACTCCACGGTGGACATATCCCGTACTGATACCTTTTTTTAAGGTGCCTGCTGACTTTTATAGATGCATTGTTCCATTTCTCCGTACGCAGATCAAATGAACATTTTTTTTCTTTCAGATGTTTCACAGCTTTTGTACTTTCCAGAACAATAAATATTCTTCATTCTAATGTCTGAACAGTGTGGCAACTCTATATTTTATCCTACTAGGCCTCATGTCTCGCTTAATGTTGTGCTACATAGCAATTTGTGATCCGTCCTTAGCAATTGTCCAGCAGTGTATTTTATAATTAATTTAACAATACGAAGTTAAGAACAAGTTTGATAATTCTCAGTGACCCCCCACGTGCTTGTCATACATAAAATTCCATACAAAAATTAACACACTTAACTTTATAATTAGTACGGTTTATAATTAATACCTTAACTGTCGATTAAAAGTTGCGTGATTCGCTTCCCAATGCCAACCATTTACCACGTAGATGCGCGTATGGGATGTATTGAAGGGGGAATACAGAAGCAAAAATATTCTGAAAAAAGTAAATAAGTGCTTCTAAAAGTTTGAATGTTTGCGATTCAATATTCAATCATATTTTTCATTGCGCCCCTCTCTAAACAATAACATACACTGGTGTGCAAAACTTAAGCAACAATGTAAAAATTAAGCAGATAACCATGAAATTGCAGAAAAGGAGGTCTGGAGATCAGTACAGTGAACACGTAAGTCAGTAGAAACGTCATGCGTAGGCAAATATCAGGAACGAAACGTCAGAAGCGACGTGAGGCAATTCAACAATTCGCTGCAAGTGCCAGTGAGTCAGTTCGTGAAATATGGCTAGAAGAAATCACCTCGACGACTTCACACGTGGAAGAATGATCGGAAAGCTGGAGGAGGGGCGTACCGTCACCAGTGTAGCTGCAGAGTTCGGAATCAACAAAAATGTCGTTCCAAACCACAGGTACAGCTGTTAGAAAGGTTGGTGGTGGCCGCCCGAGGACGACAACTGCAGGGGATGACCGATATATCATGCTGCAGGCGAAAAGAGGCCGACGGCAGTGAGCAAGCGTCATTACTCAGCATTTCTCTACAGCAACGGGGCGACAAGTGTCGCGGTTTACTGTGGCCAGACGCCTTCACAAAGGGGGTCTATTCGCCCGTCGTCCTGAATGCTGCCTCCCGTTGAAAGTTGACCACCGACGCCGCCGTTTGCAGTGGTGCAGAGAGCCCAAAAACTGGACAACTGTCAATGGAGTCGTGTCCTCTTTACGGATGAGAGTCGGTTCAGTACCAGAAGCGATTATCAACGCGTTTTGATTTGGAGAGAGATCGGGACACGGTTTTATACCAGTAACATCAAGGAAAGACACCATTACGGTGGTCCTGGAGTTCTTGTCTGGGGAGGCATTATGCTGAACGGGCGAACTTTTCAATAGAGGGTCTGTAACTGGGGATCGCTATTGTGATGAGGCACTTCTTCCCCATGTGCGTCTGTTCCGAGGTGCCATTGGCCCAAACTTCATTTTTATGGATGACAATGCACGGCCACATCGGACTGTTGCTGTTGAAGAGCTGCTGGAACGTGAAGATATCACTCGAATGGATTGGCCAGCGTACTCCCCAGATTTAAATCCCATCGAACATGAGTGGGATGCTTTGGGGAGACGTGTTGCAGCACGCTTACATCATCCGGAGAACACCCAACAACTCAAACAGATGCTGATTGAAGAATGGGCTCTCCTACCGCAAGAAATGTTGCACCAGCTGGTTCTGAGTATGGGGAGACGGTGCGAAGCAACCATTGCAGTGAGGGGAGGGCATGTACCATATTAAGGAGCATCTGCTTGTTGTTGTTCCTGTTGGATAGACCATCATGAGCCACGATACTATGCGTTCAATAAAGCTTGTTTTTGTTTGATTCCATACCGTATGCATTGTATTTTTCCAGCGCCGATGCTTTCGTCATACTTTACGTACATAATACTCTCCCTCATTTCTGAATTTCATGTCTCTCAGATGATTTTTCGTGAAGTTATGGCAATAAACCCACCTGTTGCTTAAGTTTTGCACACCAGTGTAGTATTTAATTCAATAATACTATACTTTGACGCTAAAGCTACAATATGAATTAAACCTATTTAGTGTCATCGGCGTATATAAACGTCTGGCTCAGCCAAAGTGTTAATTGTCCAGGACGTATATATACGTCTTTTCGAAGTATGATGTTGTCTGTGCACTGCTATCCATAAAATTATTCCGAAGGCTTTGGAATGCAAAAAAGGGGACCTTTATAGTGTTTGCGAAGTATTTACTTATTTCAGAGGATTTGCTTATTTATTCGTTTCTGGTGGCATTGGGGAGCGAATCGCGTAACTTTTAATCGGTAGTTAAGGAATGAATTATCAAGATAAGTCTTACTTTTAGTGACAAGGCTCATCGATAGTTATATATATATATTTTGCTCTTAACTTAGCATTGTTAAATTACTTCTAAAATACATTATGCAGTACTGATACACTTTTAAGTGTATTATATCAGTGTAAAGGTATATTTTATTTTTTTTATTAAGTCATAATGTATTTTGTTTGTTTATTTCAGTGAATTAATAATTTTTTTTAAATAATCTTCAGTTTTCGACCTTTCAATATGCTCGCGCCCCTCGTAGAGTTATCACGCCCACCTAGAGAGGCGCGCCCCACAGTTTGAGAAACACTGAAGTAAATCCTTCTCAAATATTGTCAAGGTCCTTTTATTGCATTCCAAAGCTTTTGGAATAAGTTTATGGATAGTAGAACGGAGAAAAGATCGTACTTTTCTCTCTCTCTCTCGGAAAGACGTATATATACGACCGGGAAAATTAATGCTTTGACTGAGCGAGACGTTTATATACGCCGGTGGCACTTAAGAGTTCAGGGTCGTATCGTAGATTTAGCGTCGAAGTATAATATTATTGAATTCAATGCATTGTTATTGTATGAGGGGGGCGCGATGAAAATCATGATTGAATATTGGGTCGCGAATATTGAAACTTTGAGAAACACTGGGTTACACACAAACTTATTCAATTAGAGCAAATTAAACAAAATTTTGAAGCTAAATATAATATAATTTGTATACTATAATTACCCAACAATAATAAAAACACAACACAATATGATTTTCAATACATACATTTTACAAATCGTTTACAGTATAGTCAGTGGCGCAGCGGAGAGCATTTGGACCCCACTGTAAAGTCAGGTTTGGGGGCCCCAAATTGGATTTTACAAAGGGTACGCACACTCGGCGGCAGTCAGACTTTGGGGCCCTCTAGAACTCTGGGTCTTGCGGGGGTGTACGTTACGCCACTGATTATGGTATGTCCCAAAACACGACAAAACACACAAGCCCATATCGCACTCTTTGCAATTAACTCGTGTCTCACGTCTTACCACTAACGCCATCTATTAGGAAAATAGTGAATTAAGTGTCCTACAGTAGACATGCACTCAGGTCGGGTTTAACACAATAGAAATGTTAATTTTTCTCCTGCCCGAAGTCAGTTTGGGCCTCACAAATACTGCACGTAGTAGTTGCCCGACACTGGCAAGGGGTGAAAGATGAAGCCTCAACTTCTTATGAAGAAAGTCTAAAGTTCAACTCCTGATTCACTGGACATCTTCACGCCGAGTGAGTGAGTGAAAATTAACAACGAACTATAAAGCAACAACTATAGGTGATGGATTCTCATAATTCTGAATCCTGGTCAAATGACGATGATACCTTAGCCTTATTATACGTTTACTCAAATGGAGATTTGAATTTTACTTCTTTGCGATTACAAGATCTGTCACCAGTAGAACAAGCATGAATTTAAATACACAGTATTTCAATAGGTAATGTGACACTATCGCATTCAATTTTTCCAAAGTGACATTTTTTGATGGAAACAGAGAATCGAACGCAAGATGTTCCGGTCACGGGGTTCGAGGGTTAATCACTAAATTGTTTCATAATGAGAGCTTAAAGAAAAAGACGTTTTTCTTCCGATGTTTTCTCGTATCTATATATATAAATCTACGAATGAGTCTTAAGAAAGCTTCAACAAGGTGAAGTTTTTAATTACTCTATTAAATAATATAATTAATCGCCAACATTTTGTATACAGTTTTTTAACCAGGAAATATCGAAGATCCAATCTTAAATTTTTCCTGAACGAATTATTTCATAATTCGGTAGTGAAATAAAAGACTGTGAGTACATTGCTTAGCAAATAAGGAAACGAGAAGTAATTATCTTTAATGATCTAGTTGAATTGTATTGAATAAGGAATAAACACACATTCACTCCTAAATACTAGAGCAAATTAGCACTTAAATGAAGGTCTATTAATTCAAATTAAGTGTTGATTGATTAATCGTGGAAATAAAAAAATAAAGCTTTATTACATTCCTTTTAGTAAATAGCTCCTTGTATATCTTGTTAATCATACAGTTACAGCTCCTTGTATATCTTGTTAATCATATAGTAACATTATATATTAATATAACCATGGATATCAAGTATCTCTATTTTATTGCAACTCTTTTTACACAGAATAGGAACAGTAAAGAAGTTAATTTCTTGTATTTCAGAAGACATGAAAATTCTTTTATTGTTACAATGTGTTTTTTCATTTTTTACCTTTATACATAATTCACCCGTCTATTTTTTATGCTTAATTACATGTAATTATTTCCAAAACTCACAAATTACACACTTTAAATGAGTGTTTACTAACTCCACACTGTAGAGCAACACGAGGTCTATTGGAAACGGAACTCGTAATTTTGAACCATGGTCAAGTAATGAGGACGACACCGGAGCAAAGCTCTATCTCTAAATTTCCACATCATAACAACGGGATGACTTTGAGCCTCGTTAGATTTAATGTGCATCAGCCCAGGAGGGTCTTCACTGGTACTAGACTCGAACTCATGACATGTCGGCCACAAGTCCGAGACCATGATCACTGGGCTACTTACCGGGGCCATTTGTACAGCCTACCTCTAAACCTACCACCACAACCTACCTTCAAAGTTACTTCTAAATCTTGTTGTCTCGAAACACTTTATATAATCAAATACAAAAATCAATTCCATTTTTGTTTTCTTTTTTATTTTGTCAAACAACCTCGCTTAACCATAAACCCATCAATATAAACCCAGGAGTAAACTGTAAGGCTGTAGAATTTTATCTTCAAAAGCACTTAACAACAACACTTAATCCTCTTTCCTTCTAAATAAATAACCTGCAATATTAATTCTCACCTCTTGGCGACAAAATCACAATTTTTCAAGGATAAGTTGCCACAACGGATGTACCAACCTAATCTTGTATGCGAACGCAAAGAGTTAAGCTTGTTTTAACGACTGCTGTATATCACTTTTATAACGCCAACACCTTGATTGCTCACTGTTAAACATCACCGGGGAATAGCCTGGATATACGCACACACAAGTAAGTGAATCCTTTGCGCTCAAAAGAACCAGGATGCTTCAAGCTGTGGCGAAGATGGACAATCACCTCTCTAACTGATGGGTGGTAAGTAAATTAAGACCGGACCACACAAGCATTTGAGGGTTTCGCGGGGCTTTTGATGTGTTTGTAGTGTGGAGTGCCAGCGGAAATAATGCAGGTTTAAACTAACAAAGATAAATTTCTGGTTGGAAATTGCAGTTGCAGTAAATGAGCTAACCGGAAAACAAGCTTTTATGGATGATATACATGGGAAATTATGCATCGCACAATGAAACAATGAACATGGAATTATATTTATTGCAAGGAGAATCACTAAGTGCAGCAAAATAATCATTTAAAGAATTAAATGATTTTACCTTTTAATAATGTCGAATTTTGAAACTGAGAGATAACTATCAACGGAGAATCTAGCAGTTTTGAACCTCGATTAAGTGACAAGGACGACACCTTATACATCCGCAAACACACTTATATTGTACTATATACATATATAAGAGGCGCACACAGGACTTGTTCAAGGGGGTTGGGGTCCAGGGTCGAAAGTCCACCATTCTCGTATCATGTTCCAATACACCGCTCAATGTATTCTTTTGATTTAGTCGATTTTTGGCAACAAAAAATAGTAAAAAAATTAATTATTGAACAAATAATTAGCCTTAATTGATAAAATTAATAGTTAAAAAATACTCCATTAAATTTTACGTACTATATACATCAGTAGCGCACACAAGAATTTTTCGGGGGGTCCGGGGTCGAAAATTCACCATTCTTGTATCATGCTCCTTTTGATTTTGTCGATTTTCGGGAACAAAACACAGTAAAAAACTAATTATTGAATAAATAATTAGCATTAATTAATGAAATTAATCATTAATAACAAATACTTAATTAAATTTTACGTACTATATACTTAGAATTATAATCAATCGGAAAAAAATCAAGGGCTTTGAGGGGTCCGGACCCCTAGGACCCCCCTTGTGTGCGCCACTGATATACATAGGAATATAATCAATCGAAACGAAAAATCAGGGCTTGGAGATGGGTCCGAACCCGTGCCCCCATTGTGTGCGTTACTAATATATATATATATATATAATACCAACAACCTCTATCTATATATTTACACACATACTCCTTATACCGCGACAGCCACTTTATACTTGCATACCACACAAACGTGAAGACTTTGAGCCGTAGCAGCTTTAACATGAATCATTTCCTCTAATCAGATTGCGTTGTTTCTGTAGAACCGTAGGTTCGATTCTCGAAGTCATTGAAAATCCACCGTGTAAAGAAGATGATGCATTTTGAATCTATCGAGACTTAGTCTTCTCGCTCGCGAGGTATGGTAGTTTGAAAAATACTGTGAGAGATCAATTATCTTCCTTACACCTGACCTATGCTCGAAATTGCGATGTCAATCGCCAATTGCTTTCGCGTAACTGTCGAGTGTGGTGTTAATATCCAATCAAACAATTTTACCTTGATGTAAAATAATAAAAGCGACGACTCGTATAAACTTTGGAAAGAAATATAATTATTAAAAGAACTAGCCCCCATAGAATATTTAATTTTTCCCATATTCAGATATTTAAAAAAGCATAGCACCACGAAAAAGAACCAATGCAAGAATTTAAAAAGAAATTTTGGCTTATAATTTAGAGCAAAATATACCGATTAAGCATAATTTAAAAAATCTATAATAATACACCTGTAGTTGAATAGCTAATTTAACTCTTAAATGCTTAGCGATGTAGATCTGCATCGTATTCTTAAAACCTCATGTTTCTTTACGCAGCAACCTTTTTCAATGGTGTTTTCTTTTAATTTTTCCGAACGCAGTTAGAATATAGTTTATTTCTTTATTTATCACAATTTTCATTGTTGGCGTGCTATTGGAGAAGAATTTCATTTTGGCGGGGGTTAGGAATTACAATACTTTAAAATCGTACTTCGACGTAAGTAAAATTCTACGTAATTCGACGTAATTTAAAAGTAATAAAAACGTACAGGGAAAATTGTTTTCGGATAGAAATAAAGAAAGAATAACGAATAATATTTAAACATTTGCATGTATTGATAAATTTATGAGGAAGAAAATGCAGCTTTTTTGTGATGTAAAAATACATCAATAAGCAAAAAAAAAAAATTGTTATGTTTTTTTTTGTGGCTTTTTTTGTATTTTTTCCGTTAAACACATTTTCTGATTTATTTTTAATTTTATTTATTAAGAATAAAAATTCATGCATTTAAGGACTAAAACTGCCCTAATGGAACAGGGTTAAAAATATAAAATCGATGATTCAATGAGCAATATCATCAAAACTATTATTTCTTAAAATGATTCTGTTTGATCAATTAGTATTAAATGGTATCATATCCATTATATTATTAAGAACGACTTAATAAATGCTATAATATATCAGACTACTTATACGTAATGTTGTGTTTAATGCTACTGCTAACTTGGAAGCAAAGTTAGCGATCTTCGAATTCCCCAAACTATTATGTAGATAAATAACTTCACAAAAAACATAAATCTGTTGGTATCTTAACCTTTTAATCGAAGAGATATAATAACAATAATTAAACCATCCGATTCACATATTAGTAAATTGATGAAATCAATGAAAGGTAGGTATTTACGCTTGAGCTGCCAGCAGTTGCCGCAAAATAGCTATTTGAATTAAGAACTATCATTAAGAAACTATTGGCCTCTCTCTGATCACAACCTTTTGAAAAATCCCATTACCACTTCTAAGTTCATTCACAAAAGATCATTTCTGCGTACAAATTACACAATGACCTCATTAGGATTATTATTCCATTTTAGTAATAATTATCTCCATAAGATGATATAGGGATTGTAAATACAGCATGCACAGAACCAGCCATCATTTAAGCCTTATTCTTTCTCCCTCTCTCTGTATTCGTATTTTTTTTTATTCTCATCTCTTTTCCGAGCAAACGATTTAACAGAAGGCAGAAATATAAAAAAGAATTAAAAAAAAAGCAAACATTCTAAAACTACAAATAAAAAAGCTGTTAGCCTCGCAGTGGGACGAAAAATATAGCCCATTACGAGTATTCCACAGGGCACCGTAACATATTTACTCTTTTTTTTCTCTTGGTGCCTTGACCCGGTCAATTCCAAAATACTCATTGCACGTTTTTGAAAATGGTTGATATCCCTTTTGTGTTCCTTTTTTCCCCCCTCTTCTGTCTTTACAACTGTTTTCAGTTTCTATAACTATTTGAAGAAGCTCGATTCGGAAAAAAAGAGTTTTCGAACACGTCTACTGTGGCCAATAAATTTATAAGCTTAGAGAGTGGAAGTAGAAGTGAATAACGGAGAATATATTTCAGTGCTTAGAAGATTGTCGTAAATTTAGAAGCAAGAATAAAAGTGTCCAAGAGGAAAAATACGGGAAAGCTATTAGGAAACGACATCTGTCTTATAAGAATGAATTTTTATACTGAAAACTCTACATGCATTTAGTGAATTCTTTCATAAGCACAAATAATTTATTTATATTGTACTTTGATGTTCTACTAAAAAAAAAGTGTAGTGATTTTAAATAATAATAGAAATGTTACATTTTTAATTAAATAATTAGTTAAATAATAATTTGTTTCAGAAAATACTCATTTCCGCTACTATTTTTTCTTTTATTTTTAACGATAAAACCTCCCCTCTCCTAATCAATCCAAAAGCTGGCTAAATTCATTAATCAGCACAAATTAATTCATGAAAAATTCTTTAAAGAATATATAATTATGAAAAAACTCAACTATCTCAGATTAAATTGAATACATTTTTTATATAAATATCTGGTATACATATTGAAGGGTTATTTGATATATAGTGTTATAGATTCCTGCAGCTTCATATACCCGAATTTTGAAACAATTTTATTGCAATAATAGATTCTAAAACCAAAATGATCTCCATAAGTTTTTAAAAATTTAAATATGTTTAAATAAGGTATTTGAAATTTTTTGATACATTACGATTTCAATGTAGAATTCATAGTTAATATACTACTGGATCACACACACATCACACACACACACAAATCTCGACTTAAATCAGAAAAAATTACTTCATACTAATATAGTCAATAACAAAATCATGCGATTTAATTTTTGTTAATGATGAATTGGTATACAAGTCATTTCCGAAAATTATGCGCTTGTTTAATTTTTCAATTAAAATAAAATAAACCACACCCTCTCTATTATTCGTACATTTCAATCAGAAGGCGATATAATTATAAAGGAAATACTAAATTTCAAGGAAATACTAAATTTCTTTAAATCGATAATTTATTCATTATTTATTTTTATATTTAGTATCAGTTGAATTAGAATATATATGCAAAATTGTTTTAAGAATGTTATTGCAATTAAAAAATCATTTAAATACAATCTTTTGGCAAAAAAATGAAGAAAATAATAAATACCGTACTTACTCGAATCTAAGCCGCACTTTTTCAATTCCTACTATTATAGCTCACACTCTCTCTATATTTATTTATCTTGGTGGCATTTTCAATCGTTAATAAAATACATTTTAAAGCACTCAATTGAGCTGAAATTTTATATACATGATTATTTTGAATGACAATACAATAATTTAATTATAATTAATAAAAATTAATTGATTAAAACTAATTATTTAAAGAATTAAAAATACAGCCACGTTGACATCATTTTTGGCGACTTCGCGACCCTTTCGGCGACTTGTGTCAAAACCTGAAAAGATTATTTTTCTCACGTTTTAAAACATTCAGTTGAACTGAAATTTTATGTACACGATTGTTTTGGATGAGACAATACGATACTTTAATGATACTTAATAAAAATTAATTACCACTTAATGTTGTGATTCTGTCACATGTATGTACATATTTATATTAATTGTAACTTTTTTTTAAAAAGTAACTAAAATAAAAATTTCTTTGTTGATCTAAGTAGGAATCGACTTAAAAAAATTTTTTTTATTACTTTTTTCCAATGTTAATGCTACTAAAATCGGGTGCGACTTAGAACCGATGGAAAAAAATCATCGGACGGGGCAATTAGAGTAACTACAGATCCATGTATGTATTTAAAAGTTAATAATTCTGGTAAAATAACTAATTATTTACTTAATATTAGTTATTTAAAATTTATTTTAATTTCTTAAAATTAAACATCGAAAAACCATTTTACGCTATTTTTCATTTACCACAAAAACTTGTTGAGAATTTGGGGTGCGGCTTAGAATTGATGGCGGGTTAGATTCGAATATAAATACGGTATATATTCGAAAAAAATATCCTTTTACGTAAAATGCTATAACAATAATTAATATTTTGCCTTTGTAAAGACAAAGGCTAAGACTTTTGAAAAGAACCTGAAGGACGATGTTTGATATACATAATTTAGAAAAGTGAACTTTGATTCCTATTTTACCATATCAGAATAAAGAAATTTTAACAGAAAGTTGCTTATTATGCCACTCGATAGTAACTCTGAAAATAATGGGAATTTTTCAGTAATCTTAGTTCAGTGTCGGGTGAGTGAGTGAGTGAAGATTAACGTCGCACTGTTCAGCTGCACGAGGGCTTTTGGCGACGGACCACGTAATTTTGAACCATGGTCAAGTGACGTGGACGACACCTGAGCTGGCACCCCCTCTCCTAACTACCACACCACACCAACGGGAGGACGTTTCAGCTCTCGACAGATTTAGCGTGCATCGCTGCCCTACACGTCGGGTAGTGGTACTGGGCTCGAACTCGTGACAAAGCTAGCCACGATCCGATGCCTATACCACTCGGCTACCGCGGCCACTAGTTCAGTGCCGGTAGAGCAGTCTTAGCTAGATATAAACAAATAATTATTATCGAACAATTTTCAATTAAAAGGAGAATGTTTTTATAAATAAGTATTTAGTGTAATATTCTAAAAACAATTTTGTACGCATTTGGCAATTCAAGTTATACTAAATATAAAAACTAAACAAAAAATATTATTCGTCAGTATGCTTTTTCGAAATCCCGGTTTCCAACGTAGTTAGTTACCTCAAACAAAAAATGATCTGATTTTGGATGGTTTTGAGTAATAATGCAACAAATAGTATTTGAAAAATAAAACGAATTTTCAAGTGGAATTGAAAAGTATATAATAGGTTTTTTCTTTTGTCGCCTATATAACATTTTCTATACATTATTTGTCCCAAAATAAGTTTTAAGGGTCATAATAATGAAACAAAATTCTTATGCAATAGAAAATATAGTTTTTGTAGAACCCACAAAATGCATTCTATTTATAGAATTACAAAATCATTTATTAAAATTAAAAAGGTGTTTTCAGAGTATTTTCTTTGAACTCAAGAATAATTTTAATACTCTGTGACTCGTAAGAAAATAACTAATTTCAAAATGAATGCAGATTTTTCAACCAAAAAGTTAGTTTTTCTTTCTGTTAAGATATACATTCTATCTTACTTTAACGATGGAGGAACAATGACTGGGATTTCGATTTCCATTACATTCAATATACCTATGAAATGGAACCGGTATGAGAAACAATTGTGCAGCGAATGTTGCCTGTTATATTGTTTGTGGTTGAAGAAGCATATATGAGAAAAATCGAAGAGTAGCTGCAGGCTAAAAAGCACTTCCACAACTTTAATAACAGAACAGGAATCGATTCAAACACAATAGGTTTTTATTACACAGCCAAGCTTCTTATACAACTCGAATCCTAATCAACCGATCTAGACTTATTTTGACTTAATATTCGGAAAAAAGTTTGGTTATAACACGTTAACTATTTTCAGTGTTATTCGCCTTAAATATGGAAGCAAAAAGGTAAAATTTATGCAATGTATTTGGCATCACGTACGCATGGGTTATTCTTCAGTGACGGATTTAGGTTCAATGGTGCCATAGGCCCAAGTTAATTTGACGCCCTTATATATAATAATAATAATAATAGTAATAATGGATTCGAATTAAATTTAGATATTGAATTTAGGCATTAATTAGCAATAAGTCTCCTCGCATTCCGGTACAACACAGTGGAAAATTATAGGTTGAGCCAGCATGTTCACGTCAGCACAATGAGTAAAGTGTATCTTTATTGCAAGGCTCTAAAATTTAAGAGAGAAATATAAGGAATGTTTTGTATCACTGGAATATAATTTAACTGGCTCACACAACTTGAAGAGTACCAGAGCTATTAAAAACTTTGCTTGCCAGATATACTGCGGATTCAATACATTTTCCATATAACATCAAAAAATACAATTCATATTTCCAAAAGACATTGTTTGAAGAAATGCGCCTTTGCAAACACACCTCTGATTTAACGAAAATATCGATAAGCATTGTAAAATTAACCCTTTGCCCTCGAGGAATCCAGAATAGAGCCTTCAAAATTTATCTCTTCAAACTTGAGATCTCCACTATGGAGACAATGTAAATAATTTTAGATTCAGAACATAAGGGCAAAACTAAGCTGTAATAACTTCACGTATTTGGTTAACAAGTTAAAAATGAAATCAATTAAGGAAAGTTTTGTGTATGTATATTTATGCATTTCTTTTTATAAAAATATCCTACCTCAATTTCAAATGTTTAAGCATACTAAAAACATGTGCTTTCTCTTTTCTTTCTTTTAAACAGACTGAGCCACAGCAACGCGGGGCAGGGTATAGCTAGTATAACAATAATAATAATATGGATAGTAATTATGAATTATACATAGAATTAGATTTAGGTATTGAATTTAGATATTAATTAAACATATAAAGAAAAGAAGCAAAACACAAAATCGATTTAAAACTTTTGCATCCTCGAAAATTTTGGCGCCCCTAAAAATTTGCCGTCTTACGTCCCGGTCACGCGGACCTAATCCTAAATCCATCACAGTTATTCTTAATTTCCGATATTCATGAATTATTCACACTTTTTTCTTTAAAAACATTATTACGACTATATATTCCTGCGTATAACGCGCCCCTATACTTGAAAAATATATTTTTTTAATTTATAGGTATTTTTGCGTATAACGCGCACACTTTTTTTACGAAGTAATTTGAAGTGCACATGTGCAATGCTTTTATCTTTTGAAGTCAGTTATTCGTGTTTTGAGTAACTGTATACTTCTAGAATTAAAACCCTAAAGTTCAAGAAAAGATGTGATGGCACTTATGTGGATGTTAGAAGGTGAAAAACCATTTACAAAAGAAAGCCAAACGCGTCCTTTCAGTACCGAAATAGTGTGTGAATAGGTAATATGTATATATATATATAGAGAGAGAGAGAATTAAATATAGAATCTGATATTATTCAAATGTCATTTTAGCGATTTAGATGCAGTGAGAGATGATAAACAGTATTCAGATATGTATAGAAATCTAATAAGCGAGCGTTTTATGCTTATCTTTTCTTTATTTTTAAAGCTATTATTTTTATATCCGGCATATAACATACATACGTAAGTTTTGATCTCATTTTTCAATTCCTACTATTAGCTCACACTCTCTATTTATTTATTTATTTATATCTTGGTGGAATTTTCAATCGTTAAAGAAATACATTTTAAAGCGCTCAATTAAGCTGAAATTTTATATACATAATTATTTTGGATGACAATACAATAATTTAATTATAATTAATAACAATTAATTGTGATTAAAACTAATTATTTAAAGAATTACAAATACAGCTACGTTGGTATCCTTTTTGGCGACTTATGTCAAAACTTGAAAGTTTTTTTTTCTCACGTTTTAAAGCATTCAGTTGAACCGAAATTTTATATACCCGATTATTTTGGAGGACAATACGATACTTTAGTGATAATTAATAAAACTTAATTACCACTTAATGTTGTGATTCTGTCCTATGTATATACATATTTATATGAATTGTAACTATTTAATAAAAATTAGCTAAATTAAATTTTTCTTTGTTGATCTCAGTAGGAACTGACTTAATTTTTTTTATATTACTTGTTTGTGTTAAAAATGCTTACAAAATACACATGAGGGAAGCGCAAAACTCATTATAATATATTGGCCTTGTTATTATAACTTTGGAAAGACTAATTCCCATACTAAACTTTTATTTTCTTATTGACCTTGGCATCATAAATAGTTTCAAACAGTGACAAATGAAGAAAAGAAACAGAAGTTCAAACCAGCTAACATTCCGTTTAGTATTAGCTGGTCAGCTAATAGACGGATATTCCTCAAGAAAACGGAGAGGACATCTCGCTAGCTTCGAAGCAAAGAAGTGCGTTGTTCCGAATGATGTCCGCTTAGTCAGTGTGGGAAATCATACGCCAAAGATGCTTTTCAACTAGATACGATGTAGGAAATATAGCAGAAAGGGACTAGAAAAGAGGACCCGATAAACATGTGTGCAGAATGTGATGTCCCCTTGTGCATTGCAACATGCTTCTCATCTTTTCATGGCAAATAATCAGCATTAAATTTAAGTTTTTTTTATGACGGTGAATGGTTCCATGGGTTCCAATTTTCCCACCCCTAAAGTTTAAATTCAAACATAAAATTCGTCGATATAAAATACATTTCCTTAAATGCTGTTGTTTAACTGTTAATAAAACATAAAAAGCCGAGAAATTCAAAAGCAAAATAAATGGCCCACGAAAGGGATATGCTTGAAGAATTATTAAATGTCATAGAAAAGCACGGGAACTGATTGAAGAATACTATCCGCAAGAAAAAAATGAACCCTCGAAGAAGACGAAAATTAGAAAAAGATATTTTGTGCATAGCATGATGTACGAAAAAAAGGGGGGGTAATATATCAAAAAGCTTTGGCTGATTTGCTAGTTAAAAACAGCGGGTTTTTTTTAACCCCTTACTTTTCATTTTGAGAACACGAAGCAGTGAAAGAGAATGTTCCATTATTTTTTACTTTCGACCTTTTTGTCATTAAGTTCTTGCTATTATAGTTCATTTTCTCCCTATATATATATATATATATATATAATTACCTATATATCTAATTCAAATTTTCATTTGTTAATAAAATATTTTTATTCATCCAAATAAAATACTTTTTATTCATTCACTTCTAATCCAAAAGTCCTGGTATCGAATTCCACCTGGGATTGCCTAATTTCGGGAAATACGATTTATTTTTTACTATTCTATTTTATAGGAATAATTAAATTTAATTAATGAATAAATAGTAACAAACGAAAATAATAGCTAAACACACTATATAGAAAAGAAAATGGAAAATTGCAAGGAAAATCCTTTTCTATTTTGCCACTTAATATTGTGATTCTGTCATATGTATATACATATTTATATTAATTGTAACTGTTTCATAAAAAGTAACTAAAAATTTTTTTTTCTTGACCTAAATAAGAATTGACTTAATTATTATTTTAATGTTACTTATTTTTCATTCCCTAGGGAAAAATTTAAAAATATTTTGTTTCTTAACAAAATTGTGGATCCGTATATTCGTATAGATATAATGTTTCACTTAGTGTGGATTCATAACGTAGTATTTTCGAGGAACCAATTAGCAGGGCTAAATGAGATATCACTGTAACTCATTTTTTTCTGATTTTTTATAGTTGAGAAAATAAAAAGATTTTTAAACAACATATAAATTTCATGGGTAAGATTTTTTCTTAAATAAACACATAGGTGTTATAAAAAATTAAATTCTGTTTTCAATTTTTAATTCATTTTGGAATTTTAAGTAATAGCGTAAAACATAGAAATACAACTTAAATTCAGTGATATTTAAAAATAGGCTTAACCATATGAAGCCTTTTAAGATTTTTGTAAAAGCAATATCTTGACACCTTGTAAATGGATATAAAATCCTCAGAAACTCTACCCGTATTTATTTATATTAAGCTGCGCGCGCGATACAGTATTCTCCAACATTTGTACATGTAATCAATATTAATTTTTAAATAGCTCTTCTAGTACACAATTTTTAAGAACAATTACATGATTTATGGTGGCAAAACAAAAATGGCACATGGAAAATAAATTGGAATAAGTACAGGAATACAAAAAAGATAGAATAATATCAAACCAGTGCTGGACTTGAAAATGAAATAAGATAAAATTAACATGACAAAACAGATTACATTAGTTGTATCACGCAATCTAATAATCCTTCAAATACAGCATTGTATGGCGGTCTCTATGGGGATACAATGTTATAAAAGCAGATAGGAAAAAAATGGAATTGAAAGGATAAAACTGTTATTCTCTTCGTGTTTGTTAAGAGTTGTTCCATCAAAAAAGCAATCTGTTTTTGTGTGTTATTCGCTACTGACTTGTTTTATATTCTGTTCGAAATGTAAATTGAGGCTTTAATTATTTTGTGACTATATTCGATGTAAGAAATGGACATTCAAAATAATGATGAAAATTAGATATTATAATAGTTGGCTGAGTTGTGTTGGTAAGTTATCAATTTATTTATGAATTATATTGGAAATTTGATAACATTTCTTAACTCTGTGAGGCATTTTTTCCCCTACAATATTTGGCTCCTTAATATTTGATAAGTTAAAAGATAAAATTATATTATTTCTTTAAGATATATCACAAGTAAAATATATTCCATATATTTAAACAATACTTGATAAAAATATATTCCTTATATTTAGAAGAGTGACGGGCAAAGGGCTCAATTCATGACGATCACATGATAAAGAAACACGTGTTCTCCATTGAATTCAAAATTGACATTAAACTAATTGTGCTTGTTGTTCTATATGTAAAACTTAGATAAAATTTCAAATTTTATAATTGGGTAAAGATGTTTAAATGTTATTAAAAAATTCTTCAAAAAGATCTTTTAATATTAAAAAAATCTTATTTTATGCACTTAAAATACATTTAAATACAATGCATTTTGTATACATTGTGACGGGCTTACGCGTCTCTTTTCATTAACATGTCCTTTGGGTTCTTTGGGGCCATAATTAATGGCAACTCTTATCCAACCAAAACCAAGAAGTGAAGCGTGAAGAAAAGATGCAAATTAGGAAGCTTTTAAATATCAGAAGTTAGAGTAAGCGAGGTGGCAATTTGAGGGATGTTATAATTCAAGCGTGAAGAGGTTTTCGAAAGATTAAGTGACAGCTAACAGAAGTTATTCGTGACAGAGAGCCATTAGGTCAAGGTGCATACCATTGCACTCCAGTAAATCCTCAAGTTCCAGAAAGATTGGATTGATCGGTCGACATTAAGGTAGGAGTGACTATTTAATATTAGGATCAGTGATAGCATTGAAATTGAGTTTAGGCGAGTTAATTATTGATCGTGGTTCGGGTTACGTTATTTTGGTATTATATATTTATATTGTGTGTTTAGCCACCGTAGATTCTCTCACATATATTATTATTATCTAATCTGTTAGATGTTTAAGTTTTAAGATCTTATTAAAGTCAAATTAAGATCATGGCAGCTTCTAGTTCTTCCGTTATTCCTACACCTCTAGCTCACGCTGATAACCAAGGAGAAGGGCACCCGAGGGGGGCCTTTACATCATATGTACTTTTTAAGTGAAAGTTTCTGCAAAGAGCAAAAGTTGGCAAACTGCGTAAACTTTTTAGCTGGAAATACAAGATAGCTTTTATTGGGTGACTATGATGTCACATGAGTTTTTGAACTGATTGGCTAGAATATCACGGGGTTATCACTATCATATGACAATGACGTCACATGAATTTATCTCATTGTTTTGGCTCGAGGGCTATATTGTGGAAGCAATGGATACCCAACAGTCGTACGTTTGTAAAATGATAGCAGCATTTTGTTTACTTAACATCTCATAGAAGGTCTAAATTGTACCATAAAAATAAATATAAAAAATAAAAGTCTCAGTTTTATTCAATTTATTTATATTGCATCACACTTTTCTGCAATTTTTTGAAATCAAAAATGGAATTGTGCCTTTTGAATTTATCATCACAGTCTGCAAATTAATGGGAACCACCTTGTCTCTATATTTCCTCTTGTTGATTTACATGCAAGAAAGCTTTGCTGACAAATATATGTCGAGCCAAATATGGAAAACATTTTCTCTATATTTCCTTTTATTGACTGTTTTTATCAGGCTGCTATATTTTCTCTCCCCTGATGTAGGATATTAGAAAAGTTCTTTTATATAAAACAAATAAGACACATCACTTTTTCCTCTATCTAAGATATTTTCGGAAATAAATTCCTCCTCTTAAAATCTTGCAACATAAGAGAACAGAAAAATAAGTAAGAAAAATCTCAAAAGTTACAATATGAATTGCGATAGCTAAAAACTATTTCAAGATGTGGGATAAACAGCAAAAATATTTTGCTGTTTAATTAATGTGTGATTGATTGATTGATTGATTGAATATTAACGTCGCACTGTTAGCTACACGATTTTGGCGACGGACTTCTTAATTTTGAACCATGGTCAAGTGATGGACGACACCTGAGCTGGAACAACTACCACACCACACCAACGGGAGGACGTTTCAGCTCTCGACAGATTTAACGTGCATCGCTGCCCTACACGGCGGGTCTTTAGTGGTACTGGGCTCGAACCCGTGACAAAGCAAGCCACGGTCCGATACCTATACCACTCGGCTACCGCGGCCACTTAATTAATGTGTGACATTTGTGTGTATATTATGCGATATTCTTCTTAAAATCAAAAATATAAGAACAATTCAAAATCTGTATAAGATCAGTGAAATACTGAAAGTAGTTGCATATTAGTACTCTAAAAATTTTTTTTCATTTTTCAATCCCTACTATTAGTTCACTTTCTCCCTATATATATGTATATATATATATCTTGTTCAAGTTTTCAATCGTTGATAAAATACTATCCATTCAAGTTCAAGTAAATTTTTTAAAACTTGTATTGGATGACACTTAATGTGAATACAGTTTTTTCAAATATCAATTCATTAATCAAATTAAAAAATGAATAAAGAGTAACAAACAAAAATAATAGTCCAACAGCATATATAGAAGGGAAAATCGTTCGCCGTGTCCCTATAGCGCAATATATATATATATATATAGATAGATAGATATAGATATAGATAGGACTTCTAATCCAATGGTCGTGGATTCATCTCCCACCTGGGGTGGCCTAATTTCTGAGAATGTGACTTCTTTTTTACTATACTATTTTATTAGAATAATTAAACTTAGTTAATGAATAAATAGTAAGAAACAAAAAAAATAGTCCATCACCATATATAGAAAGTAAAAAAGGAAAATCGCTTTCTATTTTGCCACTTAATATTGTGATTCAGCCATATGTATGACAGAATCGCAACATGAGAATAATTGCATTTTCTCATTACAATTTAATTACACATTTAGTTAATTTATTAAACAATTATCTTATTTTTGAAAATTATAAATGTGACTCCAAGAATCTAAAAAGAACACTCGATGCTCAATGCAGAAAGAAAGATTTCTAAAACAGTGGCTATTTTGAAGAAAAAGAACGTGTTGGCATGTACTTCTCAAAGGAAGCAAGTGTAAATTATCTTTTAGTAATATATACCTTCTACTTATATTCCTATTCTTCTTCTTTCTTGAAATTTGATAATTTCCGTTTTTCTGAGTGATTTCACAACAGCATACCGATCTATAATCGTCAAAAGAGGATGTGGTTGCAAAAAAATAACTGAGACAGTCGCCAAAACCATCAACACCACGTGAGTTCAGCAATCCACTCTGGTAGCAACTCCTCCCCTTGGCCAATGAATCCCTTTGGAATTTCCGCCGACTGTACACTGGAAAAATGCCCGATTACGATCTTTCAAATCATCAGATATCCCATCTCTATAAATACCCTCAACAGTTCTCCTAAATAAACTGCTACCAAAAGACCTTTCCCAGTGTGCGCTCATGGCAATGTTTCATGCTCCATTACGCTGTATTCTCCAGAAGAGGGGCACAGTTGAAAAAAGTAACGGATAAGTAAAACATAAAAGATCTGTACAAGATAGATGCTAATCTTACGGCTTTGGATACGCTATGAGAAGCGTGAAAGATTCTATCTTTGCTTATCTGTTGCAAAAACAGTGAAACTGAATCTTTCCGTCCATGAGATTTGTTGGAACAAAAAAGGTCGGTAAGGGAAACTGCTTTACCAGACCGCGGCGAATTTGAACGAATTCTTTTTTTTTTTCATTATTCTTTTTAGTTTCGTTTCTTGCGCGCAGAAGACGACATACAGAATATTTTGGAACGCTTGATGGGGAAGAGAGATAAGTATAGGTTCCGTTCGGATATTTTTCAGTTTACCGAGAAGTCGTTCATATAAATTTTATTTTTAGTTTAAATGTGTCGTATCGAGAAAGAGTAATTGCATTTGTCATCACAAAATAATGAATGATAAACGCTAAAAAAAACATATAAAAAAGAAAATGTCTCAATTTTATTTATAAGAACAATTTATTTTTAGTTTTTAGTTTCAACATATCTCAAATATATATTAAGGATTCAAGGTTATATTTAATTTCATGACGTCTGTTATTTTAATACCACATATTACAGCTACTAATGCGACCATGGTAGACGAGCGGTCGAGTTCGCGAACCAATGACCTGGTGTTATGTGTATTTAGTCATGGTCTGGGACATAACGGAGAGTATTATCGACCCCTGCAAAGTCAGGTTTGGGGCCACAAGCCGAATCTTACAAAAGGGTATGTACGTTGAGCCAGTCAGGCATTAAACCCCTTAGAATCCTGGGTCCAATGAGACCATCCTGGTGATGTGAGGGTTGTGGGGGTGTACATTACGACACTGGTCATTGTTTTGAGTCCTGGCAACGCTGTAAATCCACCACGTAAATGAAATCAGTAGCGTAAAGTACAACACGCATCGCGGGGGCCCCATGATTCTAGGGGCCTAAAGCCTGATTGACGCCATGTACATATCCTTTGTAAGATCTGGCTTGGGGCCCCAAACCCGACTTTGCAGGGGGTGACTAATATTCTCCGTTACGCCACTAGATGGGATGATGTATGTTACGTTCAAAGTCATCCCTTTATCATTCTCTGTACATTTACAAGTGGGGTACCAGCTCAGGGGTTATACTCATCACTTGACCTTGGTTCAAAACTAGGAGGTCTGTCGCCAATAGCTCCAGAGACGGATTTAGGTTCGATGGCACTCTAACCCCAAGTTAATTTGACGCCCTTATATAATAATAATAATGATAATACGAATAGGAATAATGGATTCGAATTAATTGAATTTAGGCATGAATTACGCCTCATATTACATAAAAATATGAACATTTTATGCGAGATTAAAAAATAATAATAATAAAGTTTTTGAGTAACCGGGCAAAGATATAATTAAATAGGGTGAATTAATATTTTGTGCTATAATGATGAGCAATGAAACGCTACATTTAAAAATTTTTAAGAAAAAATTACGAAAAATCTAACGTCAATAGATAAATGCTGTACTTAACGAAAACCTTTCTAGCACCTGTTTGTTAGATATTTTAAATTTTACTACTTACACAATTAATTATTTTTAAAAATAGTTCTTCCCTTTTAATATTGACTTCTTGAGGTGGTCAAAGCAAGAAAGAAAAGCATTAAAATTCGGTCTTACACTTGATGAAAAACGAAATCGATTTCAAATTTTTGCCACTTCGAAAATTTTGGCGTCCCTAAAAATTTGCCGCCCAAGGCCCAGGCCCATTCATTTCAAATGAAAAGGATTTTCTCGCTATTGCGCCAAATGCTTTGATATTTTTGTCTAACTACTTATATTAGCACATGTAACAAAGGTTTATTTGCATTTCTGAATCAATGCAATACTTGATTTTTTTTAATAACTGAATTTAGAATTTATACCTTTTTACAGGAATTTTTAATAAACATTCATATAAAAAGTGTATTTTACAATTATCTCAGTCATGTTATCACAAAACCTATACCAACTTTTCTAATACATAAATAAATGTACTTGTTAATCAAATTTCATGTGTGTACGTCCGTTATTATAAGAATATCATTTTAAAACCATATTTTAAAATTTTTGTTAAAAGATTAAAGGGTAAGAGAGAATTTTGTGGTATCTTCAGCGCAAAAACTGTTTTTTACAAGTATACATACACACAGGAAGCAACAAAAAAATTTACGAAAATCATTAAGAGGTCTCAGGAGTGTTAAATTTCTCTAGAGGTCTGAAAATACAAACAATTTTCAAACAGGAATAATTCTTTCAAATTTAAATTAAATAATTCGAATCTTTTACACATTATTTATAAAGGAATGGGGCTTCAGAAAAGTATAAAATGTTTAAAATATAATCTTAATTTTAAAAATTATAAGTATATGAAAATAAGAAACTTTTCTATTATTTATTAAGTTTTATTAAGAAATATTTATTAAGTTTTACGTCGCACATGCTATTTTCTAAAATAGTAGCTTTAATTACTAGCTATAAGTTAATTTATAAAGTTAAATGTATTCTTATTACACTGTAGCTATTTTTATATAAATATAATAATAACTTACATATTTTAATAAATAAAGAAAATACATTTTTAAAAAGTATTTATAAAATTGCAATATTTTACAAATATTTTGAAACGCAAAAGATATATAATACTAAAATTAGGTATGGCTGAAAGAGTATGATGCATTTTATAATTCCTATAAAGTTTTATACATCAGAGGGGCTACTATTTTAGAAAATAGCGTGTGCAACGCAAAAAATACTTAATATTTATCATAGAATTTTCATATGCTTATGATTTTTAAAATTATTATTATATTTTAAACATTTTATACTTTTTTGAAGCCTCATTCTTTTATAAATAATGTGTAAAAGATTTGAATGATTTAATTTAAATTTAAAAGAATTATACCAGTTCGAATATTGTTTATATTTTCAGACCTCTAGAGAAATTTAACACCCCTAAGACCCCTTAAGAAATTTCTTACAACCCTGTAATATCAACATGCAATTTCAATTTTATTATCATCAGCTAAAATTCTTGAAAAACTTCTGAAATCAAAAGAGAAATAAAACTATTGCTCCCTTCCAGGGGTGGGTTTAACGGCAAGTGTTCCGGACGGACGCCTTAAGCTTCGACTTCCAAATGCCCTGGTGGCCGTTGTAGCCGAGTAAGGGTCAAGAACTCCTTCCTGGTGGGCGAGTCTTGAGTTCGAGTCCGGGAATCACAAAAGACTCGTCATGTATAGGGGCTGATGCACTTAAATCTGTCGAGGCTCAAAGTTCCCTCGTGGGCGTGGTGTGGATGTTTGGCTGTCAGCTCACGTGTTGTCCTCGTCACTCGACCAGAGTCCAAAATTACAAGGTCCGTCGCCAATACCCCTCGTGCTGATTCTCGGTGTGAAGTTAATGACGTTGACTGCTTGTTGGAACACTTGCTCTCTTATACCTTCATCTTATGCCTTGATGAGTTGGGAGTTTCGTTTTGAAACGATAGAGCTTGCCATGTTTATTTTATAGTATTCAAATATCAAAGTTAAAATTTTAAAATTATGTACTGCTGTATATTAGGTTGATTTATTGATTTAATATTAACGTCGCACTGTTCAGCTACACGAGGGCTTTTGGCGACGGACCACGTAATTTTGAACCATGGTCAAGTGACGTGGACGACACCTGAGCTGGCACCCCCCTCTCCTAACTACCACACCACACCAAGCTGTATATTAGGAGAAAATCATTTAAATTGCTACAGCCGTTGTGTTCTTTACGTTGTTATTAGCGAGAAAATTATTTGTCCATTATTTGATTCTATGTGCGCTGATCATACACGTTCATAGATCTGTTACCAGTAGCTAATGAGCGACCAGCTTCACTCCGAGTGCACTACTAAATTTAAATTTTGTACTTTTTTCCCAATTAAAATTATGGTTAATGTGAAAAACACGATCATGTAAAATATAGTTCTCTATTTCTATCTTTCTGAGGACCTAAATGCTTTTTTACTACTGGAGCTTCAATCAATATTAATCCACAGCTGCTTCATCCAGACAAAGTTATAGATTTTTCAGAACTATCGCTGGAATTTTCTTTGTAGAAATAAGCACTAAGTTCGTTCAATTTTTCCGCAGTGTATAAATCTCCAGCTACAAAATCATAAGAAACTCCGCTGAATCCTGATTTATGTAATTTCTGTGCCAACAAGAAACCGAACAAACGAGTACTAGTTGATAACACGAACTCTGAAAGCTATGGACAGGCTGACAAACGGGCACCCACACGTCGCATGTTCCCCCGGATCTTCGGCAATATATAACAGATCCCTCATGATTTCTTTTGGCATGATGGCAAGCTTGACTCTACTGGTGGAATTCCTGAAGAGTCTGTTCCACTCTTAACTAATATGAAAAAGAAACGGAAAGAAAGAACGAAGAAAATAAAAGAAGAGAGAAAAGTAAGTACGGATGCATCATTTGCCAAAACTTTGATAATGATCTGCCCGCCTTTTTAAAAGATGTTCGTCCCGATAGCACAAAAAAGATGGGCTAGGGGAGGATGGGAAAAAAATAGGGTTGTGAAAGCTTGGAGTCAACAGTTTGAGGTGGGGAATCAAGAGTTAGCGAAAAAGAAGGCGGAAGGAAGGAAAAGAGAAGAATGTAAAAGAAAAATAATAATACTGTATTTAGATTTCTTTTTTCTTGTTTTTATTTGCGGGACCGTTCGGTGAACAGGAAATAGTGCTTGAAAGAGGGCTTCTAGTTGCAGATGGATTGTCATTTCAAATGCTTTGGCATATTGCTGAGCGAAATAGAATTTGACAAGAGCGCTAAGTGCCATAAGAGACAGTCAATAGCGATTGTTTGTGTAATAAAAAGGGGGATTGTGTGTGTTTTTACATAGTATAATGATGATGTAAACGATTTGTTGTTTCAGATACTTATCCCTTTTGAGAATGAATGCTAAGCAGTGGTTTCGTATCAGCGAAATATCAAACAATCGCATATAGCTATGAAAAAAACAATTATTTATTTTTAGAACACATTATAAGCAATTAAGCAAGCCCGTTTCTAAGTTGGGGAAGGTTGAATAAACAAATGTGCAAGAGACAAAATAAGAAAAAAACGCAGTCTCAGGATAAAGTAGTGGCTGTAGTAGAGTTGAGTGGTGATAAACATGAATACATGGTCGGCGTTTTTTAAATCCAGCGGTGGCCATGTTTCTGTTTTGTGTTGCGAAGCCATAATATTTTACATCTGTCGAGGATTAAGATACTCAGTGTGAAAATTTTGAGGAAGGAGTGCCAGCTCAGGTTGTGGCGGCTCTATCCGCGACCTTCGCACTAACAAATCCTTTTGGGGAATCTTTCGTCCTAATAAACTATTTTATTAAAACGCTCCCTCCGAAGAAAAGAACGTGAACATGTAAATTATGACTACTATATAAAGTCTAGGCTTTCAAGTTAGAAAAAGAGAGGTAGGGTAGGCTGTTGGCGGAACAGTGATTAATCAAATCAAAAATGTAACGCAGATATTTAGTATTTGATCATTTTAATAATTAAGGTGAGACGATTTGCCACTGGAGATTGAGTATAGATTAGATAACTAGAAAGGCAGTGTACTTGAAGCAGAAGTAAGTGTTACTGATAATTAAAGTCTTCTCATGCTTCACGTACTTTGTTAATTGTCTACATATTGCTTTAATTGGGTGCATCTCTTAGTTTTGGTTGAACAAACTTGTGTTGTTATTTGTGTTGAAAATAAACTAAGTAATTTTTTAACATATATATAGCTAGTCTTCTTTTACTTTCTCTTATATTTCTAGGCGCGAAGTCGAGATTCTTATAAGATGTCATCTTCATCATTTTTTTTTTTTTGACCGCGGTTTAAAATTACCAGGTGCATTGCTAATAGACAACATGTTCCCTTATATTGCGACGTTAATGAATATTCACTCACTCACACAAAAATAGGTTTAGGTGTTTCATGACGTTGCAGTACATATATGATAACAATAATAATTAATACTTTTTTAAGTCAATCTCATCTTGAAAGACAGCAAAATGTTCTTAATTGATCTATTTTTTTTATCACTTTCTTTGAACTTGAACGAGCGCTTTTTACAATAGACCACGTAATTTTAAACCTCGCTCAAGTGACGAGGATGATATCTGAATTATCACCCCCCCCCTTCCAAACAATCACACCATGCCAACGTAAGGGCTTTGAGCCTCGACGGGTTTAACGCGCATAATCCTGCTGCACGTCGGAATTTAAGTGACACTAAGGTTAGAACCCATGGCTCAATAATGTCGACAACGAGTTCGCGATCATGTTTACTCGTCTACGGAAGTATCAGATGATCTTAAAAAGACGCGCGAAAAACCAAACAAACAATAATTTGCAAAGCCATTTATAAATTATTTATACAAGTAAATTAATGTTTCCAAGGGATTTATGTGATCCTCTCAAATCCCCAATTGATGACTCGGTTAAAAGCGAGTTTAAAAATGACACGTCATAATCCTTTAAATGATCCAAAAGCGCTATCCAAACATATCAGTATCACTATTAAGATGAATTCAATTCAAAGAAGGAAACCCGATCCTTCAACTCGCGTCCCTTGATTAATATTCATAGTTACGGTTTCAGTTAAGGGACGTCAATTTGCCGGTTACCGTAAATTTCCAATCGTCTGAAATTTCTATCGAGGCGGTCATATTAAGCTGCCTAATGAGGTACACTTGATTCTTCCTTCATCTGGGGGTGCAATATCTCATCTCCCACTCATAACGTCACCCTTTCGAAATCTTGTCGTTCCAATATTTCATTCCACTTCACCCCTTCCCGAACCCTTCCCCCTCCATGCCACCTTCTCGATATATATATGGCAAGAACTCTCAGTGAACATGTATGCAAATATGAAATATCGCAATTACGAATTCTGCAACTGTTCGTGTGTACATTTATCTTCACTGTGCCTCCCCCCCCCCTCGTCGTTTCGCTTTTCGTCATATTAATTTGGAATGCCGGAGCAATTCGAATTCCATTGCGTCGCTTTCTGTATGAATTAAACTCGGAGAAAATAATTCCACTGTGACTTACGAAAACCAGTGACATCAGTCAACTTCTAGATGGCTGAAGATATTTTACGTTGAGGGACTTATTAAGACGAGGCGAAATTTCATATGAACCAATCCCGCCATTCGAAATTGTCAAAGTCAGACGATGCATATACTGTTCCATTTTAACTTCGAACGTCGCCAGCCCTCCCACTAATCTGAAATGCATGCCGGGAGATTTGACGAATACGCAATTAATGAGATGTTAATAGCGACGAACAGCTTTTCATATGCAATCAGTTTCACGCGGATTTAGGAGTAAAATGCTTATTGGGTAGCGATACGAAGGGAACTATATTACTCCGCCAGAGTTGGACAGCTTTGTTGCTTGAGTATTCCTGCGCAAAATACTTTTCGATGCTGTTGTCCAGTGCTTAAGAATGCACCCCATACATGCATTTGTGATGAATGAATTACTACACGGCTGTGGTTTGCGATGTGTGTTTCAGTCGCTCTGGTTTTCTGCACGATTGGGATCTGGCGATTTTCTATTATTTGCATAATTCCGAGTAATTTTCGAGAAACTTGTCGCATATGAATAGAACCCCGGCGTGTTGGAAATTAGATGTCTGGGATCAAAGTTTATTTTGAATAATCATGTTGAGATGGTTATCCTCGAAGATATGACCATTCAAGAAACATGAAAGTCATCTGTAAACTTAGATTTTATGTTCCGAATTTTGGAAAATAAATTTAAATAACTTTGATCACATTGCTTTTGGAATTCATTCCAGACAAAAACCCTTTTTTTTTTTAGTAGTTGTCTAAAATGTATTAATGTTTTACATTGGTAAAAGGTACATAAAAAAAGTAGATGCACTACTTAAGGTATCCGACTACGTTCGGAACCGTGATTTTGCAAAAGCGTATAAATACATAATATTTATGATATTTAGTGTCACTTAGATTAGAAAATGTATATAAAATTGTTTTAAGAATACTATTGCAATAAAAAATTATTTAAGTACAATATTTTGACAAAAAATGAACATAGAATGACCCATTTTCAAAATATTCTCCTTTTGTGAAAAATTATTCTATTATAATAATATTTTGCCTGTATATAGCTCAGACCTCTGTACAGAGGCTCAACTAGAAGTTTTGAAATATATAACTTAGAAGAGGGTTTATATCCATTTTTTACAACAGAGGGAAGAAATTTTAAGAAAAAAAAAGGCCGATAATTATTTCAATGGGTTGTAACACTGAAAATAATGTGAATTTTTCAAACTCATAGTCTGAGCTATATACAGGCAAAATATTATTATAACAGAAGCATTTTTCACAAAAGGAGAACATCTTGAAAAAAGGTTATTCTAAGTTAATTTTTTACCACAATAGAGTATTTAAATAGATTTTTTTGTCACAATGTCCTTAAAACAATTTTATACACGTATTCTAATCTAAGTGACGCCAAATATCATGAAAATTATACATTTATGCACTTTTTTAAAATCACGGTTTCGAACGTAGAGTCGCATACCTTAAGTCATTTTACGATTCTTTAAAAATATATACAATGTTATCGAAATGAATGACCCGATTACAAAATTTAATAATTCCCAGATGAATAAACAAAAGAAAATTATCATTAATATGCCATTTGTAAAGGTAAAATATGAAACTTTGAGTTTGTAACATTGTTTTTGTCAAATCGGTGGCAGAAATGTTATAATTGGGAACAGAAGTGGAAATTGCGTCGCAGTGTTAGAAAGAGTTTTGTGTGCTCTCGTTCACAAAAAGTCTGCCTGTAATCACGGTTCAGCGTGAACTTCAGAGAAAGTACCATAGAAATGCACCGACATTAAGATTATAAGAAGATGGTGCAAATAGTTACAGGAAACTGGATGCCTGTGTAAAGGTTAAAGTCCAGGGTGACCAGGTTCGCAATGATATTATACGAGTGACCAAAGGAAGTCACATTAAACATTTGTGAAAACAAATTTTACTTTACGTCAAAAAACGTTACGTACGGAAAAAATTTCATATTTTATCTTTATAAGGACAGCTTAATTATCCTTTTCTATTCATTTATATCTGGGAATTATTAATTTTTACAATCGGATGAATCATTTCTTATAACCCTGTATTATACATAGTTTTTATATGACTTTTATAGATTATTTAAAATTTAAGTATTGAAAGTGAAACACACTTGTGGATTTGAAATGGTAAAAGTACATACTTTATTCAAATTGCTATGAATATGAGATTAACCTCTTTGGGTTGGTAGTATCATATAGGAAACAAGAAAAGGATATGCTACCTCCTATATATACTAGTTTAGTCCTATATACTAGTCTATATACTATATCTACTTTGAACGTACTATATAGAGAGAGGGCTTATAACTGTTTAATAAAATAAATCTTACTGTTTTAGATAAAAACTAAAGTCAAATATTTCATTTCGGATAGTGACAGTTTTTTTCGTTCTGTTTGAAGTTTTAATATTGTTATTTTTTTATTACTTAAAAATATACTTTCCTTAATATTAAATAATAAAATATAAACTCAGGTCCATGGTTTTCAATTCGAAAAACGTTCAAACATTGATAATACATTTTGACATTTCAATACTATAAAATATACTTAAGCGTATATTTTGATATGCTTTTTTTCATTGTATTAATCTAAAATTTTGCGGTTTAAAATATATACTACACACACACATATATCCCGCGCGTGCGTCTCCTATATTATAACGTAAAAACAACACTTAATTATACCTTTACAGTACAAAAAAAGAAAGGCGAATTCCTGGAATATTTTAAAATTTCAAAGATACAACATAGTAAATGAGTTTATATGCCTGTGTTATATATATATATTATCATAAGAACTTTTTCTCTAATATTTCAACAACTTTTTCGATTTAAAATGTAAAATAAAATACTATCACTTTCTTTAATGCAGTTACAGTAAAAGTTCTTAGTTGAAAAGGCTGTTGCATTCGCAGCCATGTACTTTTTTTTTGTATATCATTGCCCATGGGCTTTGAAAAAAGTTTTATATCCGATCTACTAACTATTAACGTCAGATATAATGAAACAGTTTCGCATTTCTTATGTAAAACTTTGGAAGAAGGCGTTTTTTTAATGTTTTATAAAGTACAAAGGCAATATCCATTTTCAGAGTTTCGATACTCTTTCCTAAGAACAGAAATAGATTTTTATGTTTTTATTTGTATTAATTTCTCTTTGTATATTTTATTGAGAAATTAATACGAATGTTTGTTTAGAAATTAATAAATTTTTTTACTCCCCTAGTATTTTTATAAAAGAAATCATTTCAACATATATCACAATTATATGTAAGGTACACGTATCTGAAATTAAATTAACGCAAAAGACTTAAAACAGATTTTAAACGATGCATACTGATTAATATAAATTCTTAATTTATGTAAATTATTTCAAAGATCTACAATAATGAAATTAAATTAATTAGAAAGATATCTACTTTCATTCTAACTGAGAAAAAAACTTAAGTTTTGAGTGAAAGTATTTCTTTTTCTTTTTTTCCGCCTTTTATTTCAGAACCTTGATTTATTCTTATTTTTCAGGCCATTTCAAGTAAGCTAATAACAAATTAATCATTACTGAAATTGTTCTTCAAAGACAAATGAGCCTTTTACGACATACTTAATTTATGAGCATTACTTATGAGAAAATGACAGTAATTAATTCTGAGTCAAACACGGCAAACTTTTCACCCGATAGTTCATTAATCTTTATTAAATCAAATATAGAACTAATATCTTAGTAATTAATAGCTTAAATTACATATAAAAAGAGGGATTTAGAGAAACGACACTTTTTGCGTATTGTATTAAAAGATTTTACATTTGTTATCTGATTGAAGTCATCAGCAAAGTAAGAAAATAACTTACAGAAAAACAGTTAGAAATGTGATTAATTTTATTTTCAGCATTTAAATGTTATTCTGATAAAACGGAAACTTAAATTCTTGAATAATAATGAAATTTTGGAAATATTTGGTTGGTGCGTATGGAACTTCGGATTTTTAAGTGGATATATAAAAAACTGCAGATCTTTTTTTAAAAGCAATTTAGTTAATCAAGATATGTTCCATTTGCTTCAGTATGCCTTTCCCAACGATATTTTAAAGCATAAATGACTGTTAAAGAAACTCTGATTTTTACAATCATTAAACTCTGATATGAAATCATTCAAACTGTCTTCATTTTCATACTATATAGCCCGTAGAAACTGTACTAAATGTTTTTAAAAAATGGAAGTCGATTGACGAAAAATCCCGATGAATACAAGATGGATGCTGCAAAATTTCACACTTTAATTCATTTATTTCTCAATTGTGTCACCCATCCGGTATAGTGGTTAGCGACGGTGACTGCTGTGCCGTAGGGTCTGGATTCAAATTCTGGAGAAGGCACGGGTGGTTATAAATGTATAGGCATGGGGGTAGTCTAAATAGCCATACAGCCCCAAGTCCTCTCGTGAGGTTGGTGGAAGGGAAAGAGAGGTACGAAGCACCTGCCCTCCCCGCAGGAAGTTCTCCCATAAAATTGGGGTGGAATCGAGCTAAATCGTTCTGTCACCTGTATGGTGCTCAAGGCCACGGCTAACGACAGGCGTACATCTAGCCCAGTGGTCTTCAAACCTTTTCAACTCACGAAACTCCTAGGACTTGGAGGTGTTTTCGTCGAATCCCTAGAACTAGAAAGTATTTTCGTGGAACCCTGCTCCACACACACTCTTAGAATACATCTCAAAATAATATTTTAAGTAGATTAACAATATATCACATGACAAAGGCAATTAAAAGAGTATTGCATATCTTTGAGAAAAATTTCTCTCTTATACACATTGTACTAAACGGCATTAAAATGTTTACAGCTGTGTGAGAAATACTGTGTATTTTGCATGAGAGAATTTATAACATAAAATTTAGAATCTGTTCCTGTTTAAATTTAGACTTTTAACATCGAATCTGTTGATATGTTGTAGGTGTTTTTAGACAAATACAAAAAGGTGAATTCATTTTGCATACACATTTATAAGTTTCTTTTTGATTTTTTTACTGTGACTCGTGGAACCCCTGGGTAAGCCTCGAGGAACCCCAGGGTTCCGTGCAACACAGTGTGAAGACCACTGATTAGCCCCTTACCATGATGAATTTCGTGGACCTGTATCTGACACAGTCGAGATTAGGCGGTATAAGAAACAACAACATTTCTCAATTGTCTTGAACGACGTAAGCGGCCGAACATTGTCGTGGAGGAGTATTGGGTGATGACGATTATCAAGTGGTGGATGTATGATTTTCATTTTCAATTTTTCCTGCATTTCATCAAAGTACCGGTAGTACAATACAGTTGGATTCGCTTCTATCAGTGATTAGAGCAACACTTTTCGCAGATGTTTTGGGTATTCCACAAGGTTCATTTTGTAATGAAAAACTCCCAGATAAAAATGTTTCAAACTAACATTGCACTTTTCGATCGTTAACAATATTCTCCCCCAAATGCCTGGGGCTGCGATAGCCCAGTGGTCAAGGTATTAGATCATAGTAGGCATGTCATGAGTTCGGGCCCAGTACCACTTAAGACCCGCCGTGTAGGGCAGCGATGCACGTTAAATCTATCGAGAGCTGAAACGTCCTCCCGTTAGTGTGGTGTGGTAATTAGGAGAGGGGGTGCCAGCTCAGGTGTTACCCACGTCACTTGTCCATGGTTCAAAATTACGAGGTCCGTCGCCGAAAGGCTGCGTGTAGCTGAACAGTACGACATTAATATTCACTCACTCACCCCAAATGCCTAGGACACTTTTGAGAAAATCTCTTTAGAAGTGTGAACCTGGCAATGGATAATAGGACTATAAGCGAGGTTATGTCCAAAACAAAAGCATGGCGAAAGCAGGGAGACAAGCGTTAACATGTACAGAAAATATGACATTTCAAATGAACCAACCAAATATTAGGCAAATATTTAAAAACCCTGAAACGGTTAACATATATTTTTAAAATACTTTGCAGTTTAAAAAACCAAAAGCAAAACAGATATTTATTCGTGACTTAAATGTGTATTTATATATGTAGGTATAAAAGGAACGCTGTATTTCAAAATCTTTGGAAAATATAACGCATGATTTCACAGTCTGATATCGTAATTATATTTTTCTTTCCATAAACAATAAAGTCTATATATATATATATGTGGCATGCAGCCAAAAGCAAAACACAGTCTTCGCGCGCAGGCGCATCAAAGTAAAAGCAGAACTGAAACTTGTGAATTAGAGCAGAGAAAGAGAGAAGCAGCGAGAGAAAGAAAGCGAGAGGTGCGCGAGCAGGCGTTACCTTCTGAATATCATCGTCAAACTTATCTGTAAAAACTACCTTTTTAATTAATTTTTGTTTAATGTTAAAATAAATTAGAAGACCAACGTATTGGACCCCTTGTTGTCTCCCACAAATTATGGGGGCTCGGCCGCGATCGACAAAATTTCGATTTTGAACCAAAGTCTGGACAATGAACAACAGCGTCCGTGAAGGAGACGCTCCGCCATTTTTCGGAAACTTCGTTCAACCTGTGTAGAGGTTGGATTTTTCAACTTCATTCCGCCTGTGTAGAGGTCGGAACAAATAACAAAATAACCTGTGTAGAGGTATTTTGCAACGAACCATCGACAAATATTCCGCCTGTGTAGAGGTTGGAAAACCCATCGACGAAAATCCCGCCTGTGTAGAGGTTGGAACTAATTCAGTGTGAATAATCCGCCTGTGTAGAGGCCGGAACTACAATTTCAACTATATTACCTGCGAAGAGGTGAAATCAGTGGATTCACAACGTTTTTTCTTCATTGGATACATCGTACGTGCGAGCAACAAGGGAGCCAGAAAAAAAAAAGGTAGGATCTTTCCATTTCTAAAATGTATAAAAAACGCTCTTAAAGAGGATCTCATAAGAGTTGTTCAGGAGCTAGACGGTATTGTCGAAAGCACTGACACTATAGTTAAACTAAAGACTAAAATTGAGAACAGTAGTACATTTGAAAGTGATCAGATTTCGTTAAAACTTTAATTCAAAACTGTATAGATGAGAGAGTATCGCAAAACGAAAAGAGGTTTCAGAACAAAAATGTGAGCTCGCGAAACTTCAGTTAGCAAAATTAGAAAAGAAATCGAACTTCAATTAGCTAAAAAATAAAGCATTAAGTTTAAATCCTGCAGCTAAAGTCGAAGAAAAACAGTTCGAAACTAACATAGAAAATATGATAAAAAGTATAAAAACTTTATCTCTTCCCTGTTCCCACCAGATCTGAAAATTTTAATCTGTTCTTCCAATCATTAGAACGCGCATTTTTAACCAAGAAAATAAATGACGAATATAAATCTGAAATTTTAATAAATCTTCTGGGAGAAAGAGCTCATAACGTCTTATTGTATATTAAAGAAGAGGAATTAAATGACTATGAAAAACTAAAATCTATAGTACTCAGAGAATTCCAATTAACCCCTCGCGAGTGTTTAAACTCTAAAATCATCAGGCGAGACATACATCCAATTTGCTGCAAGATTGACGGCAAACTTCCAATATTATTGTTCGTTAAGAAAAGTTAATTCCTTTGAATCTCTATGAGATCTTATAATTTCTGATAAATTATTTGAAACTTTAAATAAGGAAACCGCAACTCATATTGGCATTCGAGAAGCAGAAGATTGGTTTAGGCCTATTGATTTAGCTAAAAGAGTGTGATATTTATATTTCATCTAGAAGCGGATCACATAAAGAAATTCCTATTACTTATGGATATACCCAAGACCCCTTTAAAAATAAATCACAAAACTTTAAAACAAAGATTAAAGAGAACTATCCCCAATATCATGAAAGAGAAAATAAAAATTGCTTTATATGCAGCGATTCATCTCATTGCGCAAGAGACTGTGAGAAGCGTTTTAAACCTAAAGAATCTAATGATCACATCCATAATAAAACAAACGTGAATACTTTGAAAATCGAGAGCGAAAAACAAAATAGCGATAAATGCGCAAATCTTCAATACGTAAACATTTTTTGTGGAAAATCAGCCCGTAACAGCATTGATTGAAGGTTGCCAGATCCCCCAGTTTTAAATTCCTCACTAATTAGAGTGCAAACACCTTCCGAAGAGATCATAACATTAAGCTCATGTTTTGGCGAAAAGCGAATGGTAGAAGTTAAACCCATAAATATTTCTCTTAATCAACACTCTCCTAGCTTAAGTGTTGGAACGGCAATATCACCGACCTTGACCGAAGAATTTATTATACATCCCAGTGTATATTCTGAAATAGAGAAACTAGGCCACGCAAAGAGCGATGTTTTATTGAATGAAAGTGAATCCTCTTTAGGTGCTCATACTTATGCTTATTCAAGTGTTTCTTTTCCAAATGTTTCTGTTTCAAATGTGATAAAAAACTGTAGTTATGATTTGCCATATGTTAAGAACTTTAATACTAGAAATGATTCGAGTTCTCTAATTAAGGATTATAAATGTAATAAAATTAAGAGTACTAAGTTAAAATTGAGTATTGTAAGAGAAAAATGTTCTGATATAGTATTGTGTAAGAAAGCCAATGGTGCCATGAAAACGAGTTCCGTGGAATTTATCTCCCAATCTCCTACCCCTTCACCTATGAATAGTAATTATCGACGGTTTGTGTTGCTCCGAAAAATTTTTGAGCCTTGGCAGTGGAAACGAAGGAAAAAAGAGAAATCGTTTCGAACAGACGTCAGAACTCTACAGAGAAAAATATCGATGCGTTCAACCAAAGATCAACTTGTTGAAAAGATGTTCTTATGCCGGTGAAACACAATGTTTTCCTGTGGAACCTTCCGGATGTCGAAGAGGTGCCTTCACATGATGGAGAAACTGTCTAGTTCAGAAAAATTATGATATGTTTAATCTCTATATATTTGTCGTATAGTCCTTGTCTGTTCCGTTTTTTTTTTTGTATGTTTCAGATTCTCCTCTGGTCTCCATGGAAATACCGCTGCGGACAGCGTACGGTCAGGCTGGCCGTTGTGGCATGCAGCCAAAAGCAAAACACAGTCTTCGCGCGCAGGCGCATCAAAGTAAAAGCAGAACTGAAACTTGTGAATTAGAGCAGAGAAAGAGAGAAGCAGCGAGAGAAAGAACGCGAGAGGTGCGCGAGCAGGCGTTACCTTCTGAATATCATCGTCAAACTTATCTGTAAAAACTACCTTTTTAATTAATTTTTGTTTAATGTTAAAATAAATTAGAAGAAAGACCAACGTATTGGACCCCTTGTTGTCTCCCACATATATAATATTTCAAAAATTTCAAGATGGAAATACATATTTGTGTTTCCTTATTCAAGAAAAATATTCGCATTTGCTATTTTATTTGTATAAATGTATATGCTTAGATAAATATCTTGCATAACCTTTTCGAGGTCAGCTTGGACGTAAGGTTGTAATCTTCTGGGTCACAAAGTCACGAGTTCATTTCTATACTTCGTTGAAAAATCATAGCGAGAAATGAAGGTTCTTGCCCTTTAAATTGAGATGGGATTGAAAATCCACGAAATTATATGATATCAGCTTTGATGTCGTTCTTGTCACATGACTGTAGATCAAAATCACGAGGAACACAGCCAATCGTGTGATAAAATAATAACAGTTATAACATTTATTTTTTCAAAAAAAAAAACTCTTTAAACAAAAAAATATTGTAAAAAAAATAGTCGAATTTTGTAAAGTTGTAAAGAATCTCAGGGGCAGCAAAATTATTCAAGGCGGGCCGCGAGTTGGACACCCCTGCTCTAAAGTACCAATAGTCCTTGTGTTGCTTTAGAGCGCACGTCAGGGGCGTAGCTACCGCCGTATCAATGATACGGGGCCCCCAAGCTACAGGGGCCCCAACATGTGTAACTACAGTTCCTCTAACACGGCTTACATATCTAAAAAAGGCCCGCAAAGTAATTTTGATTTAGGGACTCCTCAAAGCTAGGCTACGCCAGTGGTGAACCTTCATCAGAAATTCAATCAAGTAGTCTGACAAGTTTACCCTTTAAAAGTAAAATTTTTCTGTTTGATGAATTTTAAAAGAAGTTTTCGAGTACTTTAAAAGTCTTGTTATTCTTATAGAAGACACGATGTCATATAAACTCTCTTTTTTAATCAGCCTCTCTTTTTATTTCAGCCTCAATTATGGAAGCGTAATACATTTTGGAGTTTGTTCAAAACTCAAAAAATATGATTCATGCAAATTTTCACGACGGAAATTAAATGATTAATGCAGCTCCTGTTCCTAAATCATCCGAAATGAGCAACATTATGAAAAGTATGCGCAGTTATTCAGACGCACATTCCACTAGTGAAATGAATAACAAAATGGACGATATCAAACAATATGTTGACAATTTGATGCTAAAAAGAACATGTAAAGAATTATTTCTCAAAAACTCAATAAATGTTTTCTTTTTCAAAAAACTTAAAAAAATTTTATGTATTAAAAATCTTTTAGTTCAAGTGAATGTTCTTGTTTTATTGATTTGTATTGAATAAAAGCATATGCATACATATCTATGTAAACAAAATAAACTCTAATAAACTTAATTTTGTTGATATATGTTTTTTTTTTCAATTCCTACTATTAGCTCCCAATCTCTATTTATTTGTTTATTTATCTTGGTGGATTTTCAATCGTTCAAAAAATACATTTTAAAGCGCTCAATTGAGCTGAAATTTTATATACATGATTATTTTGGATGACAATACAATAATTTAATAAAAATTAATTGATTAAAACTAATTATGTAATGAATTACACAAATCCAGCCACGTTGGCATCCTTTTTGGTGACTTAGCGACCCTTTTGGCGACTTGTGTCAAAACTTGAAAATGTTTTCTTCTCACGTTTTAAAGCATTCAGTAGAACTGAAATTTTATAGACACGATTGCTTTTTGGATGATAATACGATACTTTAATGACAATTAATAAAATTAATTACCGTTTAATGTTGTGATTCTGTCCTATGTATATACATTTTTATTAATTGTAACTATTTAATAAAAAGTAGCTAAAATAAAAAATTTCTTTGTTGATCTAAGTAGGAATTGACTTAAACAATTTTTTTTTATATTACTTGTTGTAATATCCTTTAACGCGAAATTCTTTTAACGCATACAAACATTTCAGTTCCCTCAGTTTTGTGTTAAGCGATTTTCACTGTATATGAATTATTAAGCTTAGTTTGTCGCCTGTATCTCATAAAATAAAAATCAATCAGAAGCGCGCTCAGGAATTTTTCAGGGGGGTCAAAAGTTCACCATTCTTGTATCGTGATCCTTTTGATTTTGTCGATTTTCGGGAACAAAACACAGCAAACAACTAATTATTGAATAAATAATTAGCATTAATTAATAAAATTAATCATTAATAACAAATACTTTTACGTACTATATACGTAGAATTATAACCAATCGGAAAAAAATCAAGGGCTTTGGGGGGGGTCCAGATCTCAGGACCCCCCCTTTGTGCGCGCCACTGAAATCAATACAAACACAAAAGTTCAACAGAGACAAAATTGATGAATAGATGAACTCTCAAACGCTTCTTCAGTTTTTTGACAATGCCATATCATTAACGCCTGAATTAATCGTCTCTGGAGTAAATCCCCTTTTGTTCAATGGCTGGAAATCCAAACCCGTCCGTAAAGACCACAACGTCATTCTTCTCATACTCAAACAAACGATTCTTCCAGCAACATTAACTTTAGCAATTTTGTCGCCGACCATCATCGCCGTTTGAAAGGGACCACCGGTCACGGATGGCCGAAGATGTTTCTTTTCGCCCGATGGGAAATTTTCCAAGGAGCCTTTATCTCGGAACAGGGGTGGAAGGGGCTTTTCGGCGACACGATGGGGCATTAATTTATCATAGTGAGAAGGCCAGGACAAAAATGGAATTCTGTAGAATGAATTCTTTCCGGTACAAAATAAAATTACTGTGTAAGAAAATTGTGGAGTTATGAAGTAATGTGTTTCCCCTTAGACTACGGACATAAAAATGGTGATAGCTATCAAAGATAGTGATGATAAAAAAAAGTATGAAATATTTATAAAATAATTTAGTATTTATAACTCTCTATGTAATGAATTAAAATCATAATTTAATTCACTATAAAATAAATAATACATTAATGTTTCTGGCTTGCTTATTCCTGCCGAACTTCAAGGCTTATTAAATAAAGCTAATAAGTCGCATCATTTGGAATCACAATAAGAAGACAAAAGTCGACATCTGAGTAGCCACCCTGAAATCCACGTACCGACAACACGAACATTTAGAGCCCGAGAGATTTAACGACGATTGGCCCTGTGAACGTAGGATTTGTAGTGAAATTAGAATTCGAACACATGGACACAGCTGAAACATCTTCGGTCATAAACTAGTGACCGTACTCCTAAATCCACCGTAATTTGAATTCGCGAAATTGAAAAATAAACTTTTTTTCTCGCAGTAGGTGAATTTTGGTAGCTCAGTAGTTAAAATTATTAGATTTATTGCAAATAAATCAAGGATTCTAATTCTGAGATTCACCCAAAAATCCATTCAAATTCAACAAGATAACAGAATATTCACGGGGATAATTTTAATGTTTTAGAACAACAGTCCCCAACCAGTGGTCCGTGAAAAATTTTAATGGTCTGCAGAAAAATTGGTACATAACACTAAAGGTGTTTAATACTTAAATAAACACAAATTAGTTGCCTATCCAGTTTAGTGGTTAGCGACGCTGACTACTGTGCCGTAAGGTTTGGGTATGAAATTTTTCCATTGGGGAACTTTTTCATACACTCCCTAATAATCGCATTAAAATGCTTATGCATGTGTAGCAAACAATTATAATTATAATATTACAATTATAACAATTCTATATTTTATAATTTTCTGTGATGCTTCAAAATATTTTTAGGCGTTTACCTTTATACTTTCTCTATCCCCTCACACAAAAAAATAGGTTTGAGGGCAATGATTATTCTTGGCTTAGATTCACTTCCTAATCAACTCAAAACAATAACAATACAATACAAAGAAATATCCTCCCCCACCAGGTGAAAAACTTACTACACATCATCGACATAAATATTTTATTTTTTGCTCGATTTAAAAATAGAATCTTATGAGTTCAAACTCAAGAAGCGTTTTCTTTATACAAGGTAAAAAGATAAAAGCAATAATAACCCGCAACCCAGCGCCAAACGGAACCGGAACAGTTGCGAAATCGTCTAAATCTAACAGCGAACCGTTGCTTTTGGTGTTTATGTGTTGAGTGAAGTGTTAAGAAATGAGGGAATCCATTCTTCTAGGCATTAACGTTCCTTTTCCTGTTTCAGCTGTGAAAATAAACTTTCTGGGCGCCGATGTTTTCACATTGTGCTGGCACATGGCGATCGGAGAAAGAAGACGCTTCGAGTTCGACTTTACGATTTTTTAGTGTCAAGGGTGGAATTTTTCGGATGCGTTCATTTTTTTTGTTGCTGCCTTTGGTGAAACTATTTCGAGAATTCGTGACGAAACAAAATGAAGCTTCAAGAATTTGTGTTTATTTTCAGATTAAAATAAATCCAAAGATCTCTAACATGCATGTTGTTTAGTTTTCAAAGTTATATTTAGAGGGACACACGAAACCCTGTAATATTTTTCTTTTATTTGTAAATTTAAATGAAAACGTTTACATTCAACCTATTTGAACACACATCAAAAATAAATTTCAGAAGAGAAATACTATTTCTAAGCAAGCAGTTATAAATTTTCATTTTTTAAAAAAATATATTTCAATATCTCTTAAAATTTCAGCTACTTTTAGAAAATTTAAATATTTTTTGAACATTTATTTTTCTAATATTCTCACAATTCGTCGGATCGGTGGCTTAGAGGTAGCGTGCTTGCCTCGTAAGGCCAGGATAGCGAGGTCGATACGACTGCAGTCGATAGATTTTCTGGATGCGAAAATCACTGCCACGCATGTCATATGATTATGGGGCTTGTAAGAAATCCCTTGAGTATCCATTAGGATCTGGTATTTTCGGTAAAATTAAATCATGGCGATATTTAGCAAACCATGAGAGCTTGAATTAAAAAAAATAATTCAAGCGTCAAAAATTTGGTAGCGAGAGCCTTCACTGAAATGGCTCTCACACTTGAAGGACTTTCCAAATCAGCAGAAGCTTGTTTGACCAAAAGCAGACCATTTGAAAAAAAAATAATCTCACAGTTATGTGCATAACATTAGTACTAAGAGAGATGCTTTTATTTTTACTATTTCTTTTTCATCTGGGACACTATGAAAACATCTACATCCAGCTTGAAGATTTCTTAAAGAACAAGCATTCACCTAAATCCTTATTACATGCACAGTGAGAATCTTCCACTACATTATACGAAACAACTAGAAAATTTTCTAAACTTTTCATTGAATATGAAAAAAGCCTTAGCATTTTAAATATACGATTATCGCGAAAAAAAAAAACCCTGAAAAAATTTACTCGTAGTTAAAGTTTTAACTGTTAGTAAAATAAATAAAAGCTAAATATAGATGTCACGTGTTCTAGTTTCGGTTTTCGATTCGAGATACTTTTAAAAAATTTAAATAAGTCGCTAAATAATGTAGTAAGAGTTGCGAAATTTTTTACACATTTTTAGAAAAGTCGCACGACTAAAATAAAGTAATAAAAAAATTCGTTATTTTGGCCATTTTTAGGGTAAATAAAACGAAGTTTATTTTACTTTGTTTAACTTTTGCCAACGGGTATCTTAAATAATTACTCTTATACCTTATCATACTAGATAATTTTTATATTTACATTATTTTGCTTTCAACAAAATCAATGAATGGTATCACGAATAGTTAGAAATGCGCACACACTCAATAAGTGCAGATATTTAAATTATTTACACACAATTATATTAAAATTCCACATAAGCCCCCGATTAAGGTCTTGGGCTTCATAGCTGGTAAAGTTAAAATCGTTAGAAGTCATGGATTCGAATCCTGAATCCTGATTTCACCAAATGTCTGTGAGTGAGTGAGTGCTCATTAAAGTTACTAAAAAGAGCGTGAGTGCTATTGGTGACGGGTTTTGTAATTCTGAACATCGGTCAAGTGATGAAAATGAAACTTGAGCTGGAACTCCCTCTCCGAACTTCCACACCACGCCAGTAGCAAGCCTCGATAGATTCCACGTGCAACAGTCCCTCTAAATCAGGGGTGGGCATTTAGCAGATCGCGATCGACAGGTGGACCGCCAAGACATTTTGGGGTGACCGCCTCAAGATTAGCAACAAGTAATTATATACCAAAATAATAAACATTAGCTGATATTTGACTGTATTTAGAATTGTTTCATTAAAAATGCATCATATGTTTGTGTATCTTTCATTTTCCTTTAAACAAGGTCTTAAAAGTGTAAGATTTTTATAATCGTTATGCATTTAAGTACAAATTCCGTATTTATTATTAAGTTACAATAAATATTGTAGACCTTTTTCTTAGTTCACCACACCTACGCCATTGGGTTACACTACAACACCTTGAAAAAATTAGAAGTAGCTCGTACCCTTGAAAAGTTCGCCCACCCTTGATCTACATGGATGGTCTCAATTAGCACTTGGGTTCGAACGCATGACACGCCGGTCATGAGTTCGCGACCATTAACCAGTAAGCTACAGTGGTCACCCAAAATATCCTTGATGTAGAAACATACAACGAGTCTTAAGGATCTTACGTGGCGTGGTATAGAAACTAGGAAAATAACATTTTAGCTTACGAGTTATTCTCTGCATTTTATTGTAGCTCAATTTAACATTGTCGGTATAGGAGGTACCGACTATTCTTAATTATCAATAAAGTATCGTATTGTCATTCAAAACAATCGTGTATATATATACAATTTCAGTTTAACTGAATGCTTTAAAACGTGAGAAAAAAAAAACCTTTTCAAGTTTTGACACAAGTCGCCAAAAGTGATGCCAGCCAACGTAGCTATATTTGTAATTCTTTAAATAATTAGTTTTAATTAGTTAATTTTTATTAATTATAGTTAAATTATTGTATTGCCATCCAAAATAATCATGTATATTAAATTTCAGCTCAATTGGGCGCTTTAAAATGTATTTTATTAAGGATTGAAAATGCCACTAAGATAAATAAATAAACAAATAAATATATAGAGAATATGAGTTAATAGTAGGATGTGAATGAAAAAAGAGAAAACTTTATCAAAAAGATCAGAGAAATGTATAACCATTAAATGGATTATATTTAGTATAACGCGTTCTAATTCCTTCAAGTTTTTGAAAAAACTCTACGGGGTACTTTCCTTTAAATATCACACTTGTTTATCGATGAAAAATTTTATTTTGAAAAAAAGATTGTCCTGTATACTTTTTAAATAAATTTTATGGATATAAACTAAAAGGAAAATAATTTTTAAAAAAAATCAAAAATCGACAATCTCCTCCATAAAGTTCCTAATGGGACGCGATATTAGTGACCATCTTTATAATTTAGGTCCTAAAATAATTATTACAAGATACGACGTATTTTACAAAGTTATGATGAGATAGCTCGTTCATTTTGCTATCCTAACCGCCTGTGGTTTAAGTACCTGTGATCTTTATTAATTACGTCGGTTATTAGCTTTATTAAGGAACTCTTTCCCTGGAAGCGTGAAATCTGAGTTTTTATAAAATCCTTTCCTATCTTTATTAAGTAGAGATTGCTCGTCGCGCTACCTATTTATCGCTATTTTTAGTCGCACATGCATTAAGGCAGCAATGGTTAAAGATAGAAAAGAAATATCTATATTTTTAGCCTTCATGAACCAAACTGACCTAAGTCCCACCTAAGTGGAGAAAAACTCTTGGAAGTTTCCGGACCAAGCAAAATGACGACAACTTCTCGAATAAATTATTGAAATTTGTGTTCTTAAAAAGGACAAACGTATAATGTTCCATAAGTACATGTGGTAGCGGTAGCCTAGTGGTCAAGGTAACGGACTTGATGCTGGTGTGTCATGAGTTCGAGCTCAGTACTACTGAAGAGCATCGAGTAGGGGGGGGGCGATGCACGTTAAATACATTGAGGCTCATACGTCCTGCTGTGGTGTAGAAGATAGGGGAGGGAGTGCCAGCTCAGGTGTAGTCCTCGTCACTTGACCACGGTTCAAAATTACGAGGCCCATCGTTAAAACCCCTCGAGTGACTTGGTAGTGCATCGTTAATATTCACTATTCAAAAAATGTTTCAAAATTTAAAAAAATATGTATACTATTCGTGTGCTTTTAAATATAAAGCATTTCGTTTACTTATGTACGTAATTATTATCGACAAATGTGTACATTTTAAAAGAAAGTTTCCGCAAAAAGCAAAACGTTGGCAACAGCGAAGAGCATGAACTGATTAGCTGGGAACACGTTTTTGTATTTATCGTGTGGCTATGACTTCACATGAATATATGAACTAACTGGAAACGCATGTTTATCTTTATCATGTGATTATGACGTCACAAGAATTAAATCCATTGTTTAATTATTTATTTACAAAGAAAACCAAATTTAACTCAAGAGACTCGATTTTCTCTTAAAACAGTGTATTACTTAAATTCCGTAAAAAAAAATATTCAAAACCCCTCCGAAAAATACAAAAGGAAAAGCAAACACCGGCATAACAATCATAAGAGCCTTTTGCATATATTGAGTATAAATTAAAATTTTTATTAAACCGTAATTATCCAAGAAAACTTCTCAGATATACTTGGAACTTTCAGAAAATAAAAGAACGAAAAATTGGAAGAATACTTCAAAACATTTTGTATCACAAATTGAACGTTTTTCCCTTTATAAAACGGGAGTAATTAGTTTTTATTTATTTATGTAAAAGTCCAATGCTTGTTACACGAAATATTCAATAACGTCTTAACTTTCAAGTCTGAATTCTCGATAACTCTTGGTTCCGATAATTTAAAAAAGGTAAGTAGTTTGACTTACACCGCTTTATTATATCACTGACGGTTTTTCATCGACTAATAAATCTGTAATTTGATTCTAAAGACTCCAGTTACGGGGAACAGGTTCTTCTTCCATGCATAATTAGCTAATGTTACCCGGATATATTTAATGCACTCATCCAAGCGTTTCTTTTAGATTGTAAAGAACGGATAATTTAATTTCAAAACGAAAATAACTATTTTTTAACGATTCAAGCTTGCACTTATTAGAAAAATACTTTTTAGACACATAAAATACATTTTTAATTAGGTAAAATGTTGATATAAACAGACATTTAATATGAGGTTAACTTTTAGCAAATTTAAACATTGTAGTACTTTTTTGCATGCTTGTATTAAACAATTCCTGGATTAAATATTCTCAAGCCATCTAGTTGTACTTGAAACTTAGCATTTTAAAAATGAAGGAAGTTATAAAGAAACGTTTTACATTTGGGGGAAATTGTATAATTAATTCTTCAAGATACACATAATAAGGAGGGACGATTTGTTACACATTTTGTATATAAGTAATGAACAAATAATATATTTTCTCAGTCTCATTCATTATTTAATTTTATGAGGATATCGCACGGAAACAATGAGATTAGAAATTTGATCAGATCCCTAAGGGATATAATCTATTGACGGGGGATGTTAAAATAATGTCTCCTCTAGGTCATTTCCTCGATGAAAGCAAGGGATTTGAGCGAATCCTTGATCTGTTACAGTGGCATGATGAAATAATATTGTCAAGAGTTTAAAGTTGTTTATTTAACAAATATGGTGCATTATATAAAACGTAGAAGTAAGTAATATAATAATAGTCAATGAAATACAAATTATTTATTCGATACTAGTTAACAAATAATTAGGAAATTAGGCTGATATTTGTTTATTTGTAACATCTTCCCCTCGGTTGCTGGATATTTGTGGGAGTGATTTCGTGTAAAGGGACGGAAATGTGTAACAGGAACCCGGGGAAGCGTGTGCGGTGGCGTCGATCGACTTGACCTGTTCCCTCCCCCTCTTCAGTTTTTTTACTAATGATGACTTGCTTTGAGCACACAAGGGAGAGCTTACACACTAATTCAATCCCAATGGTGCCATTTTTTTTAAAGATATGGGTTTGATATTTGGGGGATCGATGGTACTGCCTGTTTGGTTAGGAAGTACAAGGACTCGACCCCCAGGTGACTCCCGAATAGCATTTTGCCAATGCATATCCTGACAAGTTCATTTCACTGAAACTGTTCAGGGATTTGATAACATCCTTTACTTTCATCAGGAAAATGACCTTGGAGAGACGTTATTTTAGCATTTCCCATCAATTGATCCTATCTCTTAGGGATAAGATCAAATTCCTAATTTCGTCATTTCCCTACGACAAGAGGACAAATATTTAATAACATAAAATTATAGCTTTTGTGCGATTAATTTAGACTGGGCATTGGAATAAATACCTTAGTAAAATTTATTCGAAATTAGTACTTTTCCACATTTATTGCAGAAAAAAATATTAATAAAACGTACTCCATGTGTAATTAAGTCATGATGTTTTTTTTTTTCTGACATGATGGCAGTTGCATAATATTTAATTAAAAATATCAAGTAATATTTTGAATCGTATTGGTGAATAGCTTTTTATAGAATTGAAGAGCAATTACTTCGCAAATGTAACATTAACACATAAAAATTCGTTTTGAAAGGATCAATATAATCCTTTTGAATTTTAAAAATACTCTCCAAAGGTGAAAGCATGTGCTTTACTTTCTCCTATTTATTTGTCACGAAGAAGTTCATAACATTACTACGAATTCAACAATGAAATATTAATAAATAACATTGAGTTTAATGCAGAGCCATTAAGTTGAGTTACATATCCATAACTTCGGGAGTTCGCGACTACCTGCTTGACGAATAATGTACAGTTATACCATGAACTTGAACAATAGGTGGGACTGAGAGTTGACCGTGGAAGACGAATTAGCATAAGTCGGTGTATGATTTCGCACATAAATTACTTTTACTTGAAACAGGAGACAAAAAAATAATGATTTAGAAGAAAAAATTTTTTAATAAGATTTTAGGTAACACACAAATACAAAATCGCAAAACCGAAGTTATTTTGGAGAACAAACTGTCTGACAAAGTTGTCTGCCAAATCAAAAATTTTTTCTTTCCTCCCGCAAAATTTTCTTGTGGCATGCGAATAATATTTTTTTCTTTTTTGTTTTGTCGAAGAATAATATTTTTCTCTTTTTTTGTTTTGTTGAAAAAATACGCTCACCGATGGAGTCTACATTTTCTAAAATTTGTACCTCTTTTTCAATTAAACAGAGAGACCTTCTGTCAAATTCCCAACCCCGTTATTCAATCTTCTAATTAAACTGGAACTAACATCTCAGTTCTACAATGTCTTCCCATCATTTATATGAGCCCATCAATTGTCTGTCTATTGCCCAGCCCATCACTTCTAAAATTATTTGCCTGGAAAGATCGACAGCTCCTACAATCATAAGCAACTTCACCAATTTTACCATTTTTTTTTCAGACAAAAGACAAATCGACGAGATCTGAAAATCGCGTAACTCCGAATTCGCTGAAGTCGAGGTATTACTGTACGAGTATTCATTATTTATGGGTTGCTAGTTCAGATCTCGCACTTCCAATTACGGTTGTGCAACGGAATGTGTTAAGTGCATGGGACACGTGTTTCCACAGTCAATCAGTTCATTGATTTATGTGATGCCATAATCACATGATAAATGAAGCAACGTGTTTCGAATACCAATCATTTCATGTACTTCTCTGTTGCCAACTTTGTTTTTCGTATATTGTTTTGGTACATAATTGTAAATAATAACAATTCACATAGGTAAACAAAATTAACTTGATTTAAAAGTCGCTCCATATCCCACAAAAAATAATAACTTTAACTGTAACTTGATTTAAAAGTACACATATACAATAAAAAAAAGTATTTTTCTCTTTCTTAATTTTATAATCTTTTGAAATATCTTAACATTTAAACATCTTTATCTAATTATAAAATTCGAAAATTTTGTTTAAACTTTACAGTTAGAACAAAATGTACAAGTCTGATGTCAGTTTTGAATTCATTTTAGGACGCGTGATTGGGACCGTCATGATTTTAGACCCTTGACGTGGTAAATCCATTAGGAATCAAGAGTCTTCATCCCGGAGTGAATACGGATATCAGGCTACCGACTAGGATGTCGACCACGTCATTTGATTATCGCTTATAACCCCGAGGCATGTTACTTGCGTTTAGAATTTAACATGGGAGATAAAATCAGTCGGAAAAAATCAACAAACAAATACTAAACACTTAGAATTCCAGTGAAACTCATTCTTTCTATATCAAATAATGTGAAAAGCCTCCTAAAAAAGACAATATTTTGTCGATTCTCTCACTTCTAATAGATGCATTTTCGAGACTAAGTATGAAAATAATCGCTCTTACCTAAGTTAATGTAAGCGGAGCACATTGTGGTGCTCGTGAGGAGTCCCAGCATTATGAGCATCATGTTCATCGTAGCCGACGCGCAGAGTATTGTCTTATATAAAGAATCCTGGCATCTCTGCTGCTGCAACATAGAGGCGACTAGACGACTCATGCTTGGGGCCAATTTTCCTTCCGGGGTGCTTCCGGTTGAGCATCAGTGGCCCATGGTCATTTTTAGACACGAGGAACGGAACCCTGCAAAGAGAAACAAAGATAAGTTTTTGGCGTTATTTATAACAAACAATGGTAAAAATAAAGTATTTTCCGTGTATGTTTTCAAGAACTTTGATTTTTTTTAACCTCAACATAGGTTAAATAAGAGTTAATCACAACAGAAAAGCAATTGTGGGATTTATTCTATTTCTTCTCCCCCCCCCTTTTTTTTTAAAAAAAATTCTAGTTGACATAATTTTTTAACTTATTTACTGAGATAAAAATTACGTATGTTGTACATTTGTAAACATAACCCCTCAGTTGTGTGATTTTAAATCGGGATGAAGTTATATCCAAGGACTCTTTAAAACTCTTTGAGGCCCTCAACCCAGAGAAATCTTAAGATTTTTTGAGGCCCTGGACCCTTATGTAAAGGTAGATCCTACCTGAGATATTTAGAAGTAGACAGTATATACCAGGGATGGCGAACCAATGGCACGCGTGCCAATGATGGCACCCGACACAATATTTTGGGCACGCCACTTATCAAAATAGTTTGCATTTTAATTCAAAATAACAAATTTCAATATGAAGTATTTATGAACAAACGCGAGTGATCTCTCGCAGTTTCCAGTGAAAATCTCAGTTCAAAGAATTATCGGAAATGCACAAGCTTTTTATGTACTCTGATGTGACTTCATTTAATAAACTGAAATTGTCCCAATTCTATTGGTTGGAAATTGAAATTTTTGAAATACAGCTGTTTATTTCCAGTCTTGTTCAATATGGATTAAAAAATTTGTTGAAAAAAGGAGAAAGTTGGAATTGTGATTGAAACATAGAAATATTAACAAGCAATATAAGTAAAAATGCTAGAAATGATATTTTAGAGAACCATGGAATTCAATTCCAAACACATTTAACAGTTTGAAGAAGCTGGACTACGCTATTTTAACCTTATTTTCATCTACCTACGCCTAAAAGTCATTATTTTTAGAGATGAAAATAGCATTAAAGACTCGCTTAGAAACCGTTTGGCAGATTACTCCAATTCAGCATGCGTTCTGCTAAAAGTAATATCTTACAATCCTAATATAAGTTATTTTTCATCTATATATAATCTGCAACAGTACACACTCTAATATTACTTTAATTTGAATTACACGTATAACTAAAACATTTACTACTATAAAGTACAAAATGTATTTTTTCGTAGCAAATAAAGAGTTTTGAGTGGTTAGTATTTTATTATATATTTTCTCTCATTAATCACAAGTCATAACGATTTGATATGGCACGTCTGTACTTGATCAACTATTTCTTTAGAAAAAATGGCACGTTGATCCATAAAGCTTTGACACCCCTGGTATATAGCATGCATTGTCATACAGACACACAAATACTCGTTCAAATGGTAATTTTATACAAATAAATGTGCACGACTCACAAACTTAAAAACCTAGGCACAAATCGGCTCAACCGAGGGCTGTATTTCTACTAAAGGAGTTGAATGATTGTTAATGGTATAAGGCCTAAACATGGACAACGGTCATCACGTGATGATGCAGTCTTACCACTTTTGCCAATCGACATGCAATTTGAAATTCCCTGTTTTTCGGAGAATATGTACGGGAATAATATTTGACCATCCCAATTATCGGATCATGATCTTATTAAGACAAAGTAGAGAACGAAACGAGGCCCCCCACATAGGGCGAAGCCCTGGGCCCGGGCCCATGCCTTAAGACGTCCTTGGTTATTTCCCTTTCCGTGGAAAAGTAAATATTTAACTTTTTTCCCATTAAAAACGAAGCAGAATTCAAATTAATTTTTTAAATTTGATTTTAATTTTGTTTGACTGGCATCATTTTCATAATTATTATCAATAATTTGTTCATAACATTTCGGGGTAAAATTTCAATGAAAGAATTTATGAACAGTTAGGTGGAGGTAAAGGAGTTAGAAGGAAATTATCTATTTAATTAAAATTAAAATCAGTACACTGACTTATCGTGAAATGGATAATTTCATATGAAGAGTTAGAAAATACCTTAAACTATTAGTTAGGCTGTCACTTTTTAATATTAGCTATATCAAATAGGGGAATGTTGAATTATTTATCTAAAATTCATCAGTAGGATAATTTATCTAGAAAATAGATAAGTTCGTATGAAATACGAAGTTTGGAAATATCTTATATGAATAATTATGCTATAGCTTTAATATTAGCTGTACGAAATAGAGAATTGTCTCAGGTATAAGGGCATTACAATAGTAAAAAAAAACTAAACAAAAGCATATATTGAAACAATGTAATTCAATTAAAGTTGATAAAAAACAGATAGAGTTTATATTTATGATCTAACTGAGATAATCCTAATATATTTTGAGCCATGAATTTCTAACGGCAGTGTAAAACCATTATAAGCGAATAATGATTTTGTAGCATTTTTTAAACAAAACTTTAAAAATTATTATTAAGAAGAAAAAAAAGAATATGTATATATTTATTTAAAACACTTTTTCACAAATTAAGTTTTCCAAACGTTAGGTAAAATTACTTTTATGAAGAATAATATTATAAAAAGAGTTTTATGACTACTTTTTCTAACATACACAGAAAAAAAACAGAGTAATTTTAGATTAAAATAATCAATGTGAAGACTTCCTTTAGAAGCAAAAATATCTTCAATAAACACTTATTCCCCAAATCGTAATTTTCCCCATAAGAAATCCATCAAATAAGAATTATATTAAAAAAAATTCGAACAAATATTCTTTTAAATACACAAAAAGTACCTTCAACCAAACTCGTAAAAATGCAAAATAGAAAGTAATATTATTTCTATCCATAAAACTAATAATTCACTTTTATTTTGATGAGGGGAAAAAATCTCCCTAATACAATTATATATCCATAAAGAACCATGATACAAAAAAATATTTTCCAAGGCAGCCTCTTCCAATAGACACAAAAAGCACCTCTTCATTCAAACAGACGCAAGACAGACAGATCACTTCTGAGAATGTTTGCCGGGGGTGACGAGCAACTGTTGATTTCATCTCAAGACCTCCATCCGCCCAGATTGGATGAAGATACCCGTTGGCACTTTGACGCGGTGGAACTCAAACATCCACCCCTTCCGCAAACAGAACAATGTCAATGTCCAAGGGAGCAATAAGCCATCAGCTGACACCCTACTTCATAAAACTCAGATGGTGTCACGAGTTGGATGGGGATTATATTGAATTGCCCATCCTGTTCTTGTTGAGACATCCAAAAAAATGCACGCCAAAAAGAGAGTTAGATGGCAAAGGGAATGTATTTATTTCGATAGGAGAAGGTTGAGAAATGGACTTGTGAATGATAATAATATAAAAAAAATTCTTCTTAGATCAACCTACTTTCTATAACTACTTATTCAATTCTTACTTAGATCAACAAAAAAAATTTATTTTAGTTACTTTTAATTAATAGTTACAAATAATATAAATATGTATATACATAGGACAGAATCCCAACATTAAGTGGCAATTAATTTTTATTAATTATCATTAAAGTATTGTATTGTCATCCAAATCAATCGTATATATAAAATTTAATTCACACAACAGAATGCTTTAAAACGTAAGAAATAAAATCTTTTTTAAGTTTTGACCCTAGTCGCTAAAAATGAAGCCAACGTAGTTGTATCTGTAATTCTTTAAATATTTAGTTTCAGTCAGTTAATTTTAATTAATTGTAATTAAAATTTCGTTTTGTCACCCAAAACAATAATGTATAGAAAATTATAGGTCAAATGAGCGCTTTAAAATGTGAGAAAAAAACCTTTCAAGTTTTGACACAAGTAGCCGAAAATGTCGCCAACGTGGATGTATTTGCAATTGTTTGAATAATTAGTTTTAATCAATTACTTTTTATTAATAATTATTAAATTACTGTATTGTCATACAAAATAATCGTGTATATAAAATGGAGCTCTGTAAAATGTATTTTATTAAATATTGAAAATTTAAACAAGATAAATATATAAAGAGAGAGTGAGAACTAATAGTAGGAATTGAAAAAGAATTGATGGTGGATTTTTTTATTATTAAGTATCGAAAGTCAAAGAAGAGCAGATAAGTTCACTGTTCAGAAGTGAATTTAACAAGAGGAATTTAACAAGGAACCTGATAACAAGGAGTTTGACGATTGGAAAATTTGATGAGAGATATTGCTTATCTTATTCATCAATGAAATTTCATTTATAACCCTATTTTCTTAAAATAGTGTTACGAACTTCACAGCAATTTAGAAATAATAGGAATACAATACATAATGCCTCAGACATAATACCCCAGCATAATATAAAACTAAAAATAATAATCTGTTTTTTAACTTCAGACAACACACAAGGATTTTAAAACCATGTAATCAACTTTATTAATAAAGTTTGTGGTCCTCTATGGTTGGTATTATTTTGGGTAAAATAATCGTTTAGATTGTGATATATACAGGAATAAATTATATTTCATAATATTTACGTTCCGCAACACAAGAGGTCACAAAACATATCCAAAACACTCATTTCAGAACACAATACACCATCTTACAAAGAAGAAAGGTAATTCCTACCAAGTGCTCTGGCAATCTTACTCAAGCTACCACTTCGCAATGAAAGGAATTTTCCTCCAAAACAACTAGAAGCCCCATCTGACTGTCATTTAATAATAAAAAAAAAGGTAGCTATAAATATACAATGTACACAGACCTCTGTGTGGAAGATTGAATTCTAATAAATACGTAGACGAAAACGCTAAGGGATATTCTCTACAGTAAAAATGAAAATTTTGGTTTGTCTATGGCAGGGGTGGCGAACTTTTTTGATCAACGTGCCATTTTTTCTTTAAGAAATGTTTAAGGAGGTATAGACATGCCGTCAAACAATTTTGACTGGTAATTATTGAGAAAATAATAAAACTAAGTACTCTAACAACTCAAAACTCTTTAATTACAACGAAAAAATAAATTTTGCACAGTATAATAGTAAATATTTTATTTATACGTGTAATTCAAATTAAAGTAACATTAGTGTGAATTCTGTTGTAGTAGATAAGTTGACATATATAACTTGTATTAGGATTGTAAGATGTTACGTTTACTAGAATGCAAGCTGAAATGGAGTCATCTTCCAAACGGTTTCTAAGTGTGTCTTTAATATTATTTTCATCTCTGAAAATAATGACTCGCTGGCATAGATAGACGAAAATATGGTTAAAACAGCATGAGCCAGTTTTTTCTAACAGCTCAATGTATCTGGAATCGAATTCCATATTTCCAAAATTTCATTATTAGCATCTTAACTTATACTGCTTGTTAATATTTCTGTGTTTTTAATCAATTCCAACTTTCTCCTTCTTTCAGCAAATTTTTGATTCCATATTAAACTCTAGACTGGAAATCAATCAGTTGTATTTCAAATTTTTTAATGTACAACCAATAGAATTGCGACAAATTCAGTTTATTAAATGAAGTCACATCAAGATACATAAAAAAACTTAAGCGTTTTCGATAATTCTTTGAACTGAGAAAATCTCGCCGAAAACTACAACCGATCACTCACGTTTCTCACAATACTTCCTATTATTGAACTTAGTTATTTTGAATTAAAATGCAAACCATTTTAGTAAGTGGCGTGCCCAAAATATTATGTCGCGTGCCATCAATGGCACGCGTGCCACTGGTTCGCCATCCCTGGTCTATGGGGTTGAGCCCCCGTGTGCACACCGCTGATTACAAGTTTCGGTCAATATACCCATCAATATTTATTTTTCCTCATGGCAAAACTTGATTCAATCAGGACTCGAATTCTCGATTCTGCGAAACACTGCCAGCAAGGAAATTCATGGCTTATTGCCTGGAGTTACCATAAGCCCCGCAATAAATATATTCTATTAATCAATTAGTAATTTAAATTTATAAAATATCGTAAAATCCCGAGAATAACGAGCACCGGTGTATAATACACACCAGTGCTTTCAAACTACATTTCTTAATTTTTAGGTTTATTCGCCGTATAACGCCCCCCCCTTTTTTTATTAAGAAATCTGAAGTATACATAGCATGCAATGCTTTTACGTTTTACGTTTTAGGGTTATTTATTAGAGGCATTATCCGAGGGTTTTAAAAAAAATAGTGTATTTCTAGTTCATAAGGTATGTCATTTCTTTTAAATAAATAGTACTCCGATCCATGTAGAAGTCTGCATCTTTTCCTTTGCACATCTCTTTTTTTAAGCTATCATTTATATATATATATATATATCCGGCGTATAACGCACACCCTTAAATTTTGATCTTATATTTTGTGCTAAAGGTGCGCCTTATGCACCGAATTTAACGGTAAATAAAATTCCTTCTTTCAGTTACACAAATACATTATAATGAAACAAAATTATTGATACACTATTTGAAACAGCACTTTAAAAAATACTTCACAAGTACAAAAAAATAATTCATTCTACACGGTATTCTATAGAATAAGAATAAACAATTTATCAAGCCTTACGCCAAAGGCTCCCTCCCCCAAATAAATAAAATAAAATTACTAATAATTTTCTGATTTTTCTAAGCGATAACACTTATAATGCAAAACAAACATTTTATTTCACAATAACAACTATAATGCTGGTACATAACAAAAACATTTAAAACGAACGTTACACTGAAAAGAAAAAATCTAGCTTTATTCTATTCTGCGTTATATATCTTCCGACTCTTTCTTACGCCTCAGATTACTGTATTTTTACTGTTTGCTTGAGCGTCATTGCTTATAGCTGGCACACACATTTCATAGTTAAAACAATTACCATATTTTTCTCTTCTTACAAGCATAGCCTTGAATTTCAAAGAAGCAGTAACAATCAAATTGCATAAACGAACAGCACTTTTTTATTTTCGATGGGATGAATGCCATTAAAAGAGCTTATTAGCCACCTAAGCTTGTGAAAAAGTCCATTGTCTAAGGTCAAACTACCAATAACATTCGAAATTAACAACCAAATTGCTTAAGTGTGCATGGTTGTTTATTTCAAATTAGATGTTCTGAATACAAGAGCATGTTTTTTTTAAAAGGAGAAAAAAAATGAATAGAATATATGTAGCAGGTTTTATTAAAGAAATTTTTTCCCTTGTGCAAGTATATCATTTTTCTTTAGTAATAAATGTTGTTTGAAGGTATTTTTATAGCTTTCCTATTGTTTGAATAGAGTAAATTATATCAGTTTTTTAAGGTATAATTGTTGTTTTAACTTTATGAAGAACAGACTTTATAATATAGACACTGAAAGAGCGAGGAAGAATTTTTACATATTTTTTTAAACAATAAGCAATTTATTTTATTAAGTAATTACCATTGCATGCTATCATAAAAATTCTTTTCTTTAAATGCAATGATGAAGATTTAAAACCTGTTAAAAATTTTATTTCGTTTAATTAATTTTTTTAAAAAACTTTTTTTTTGCAGATACATGTGAAGCACCATGATTTCTTAACGCATAAGTAAAAAAAAAAATTATTTATTTTTCAGCTTTTTCATTTGTACATTAATTTCGATAAAATCTTAGTTTAAATCACACCTTTGGTGATGGAGGAAAAAATATACGCCAAATTGCACCAAAAACGCATTTTTTTGCAAAGGACTTTTGTCCCATACGGCGACAATTCGCCAAATTGGCGATAAATAAAGGTGTGCTTTAAAATAGAATCTAACCATAATTTCGTAATTAAACGTTTTACAATAAAAGAAGAATCTAACTATATACAACAGACAACCAAGAAAAAGCGAAGGATTCAAACATTTTGATTTCACCAAAATCTTACCTCAAAAAATGAAACTCAATAAATTTTTACTAATTTTCCATATAGATGGAGATATTTTTTTTACCATAAAAATGTTATGCATGTGTGTGTGTGCCATTTATTCTCAAAAATAAGCAACAACAACAACAACAAAACAGGAAAAAAAACATAACCAGATAACGTTAAAGATGAATGTAGCGTCTGAGAATACTGTTGGCGGGGGATTATGGAATGTTGGCGTGAATCAGCGCGGTTTCGGAGGGTTTGCTGTGTTTTGAAGAGAGAAGGGTTTTTGACTGCAAGCGAGGCGGTCAGAAAAAAAAAAGAAAGTCCCTTGTTTTGGAAGCGCGCAGAGCTGAGTTGTTTTGGGGTAAGGAAATTGAATTCCTTCGGTGAGATCGACGCACAGGCGTGATCTGGTATTATAAAGAACAGATAAAGTCTTGGAAGTGTTTTAACACGACGGTTGAATGTACTGACAAACAAGAGAATTGTGTTTATTCCAGATAATTGTATTTAATCAAGATAATTGTATTTAATCAAGATAATGATATTTGAATTGATTGATCTGAGTAGTAGTTTAGAAAATATAAATGAGAGAAGTTATCACAATGAGAGATAATTATTATTTATTCTATAATCGCAAAATATTTACATCGTGGCCAAGGAATATGCTAAAAAGACTGAAAAACGTTCTTTTAAACCTGATTTTTTAAAAAAACAAACGATTTCAAAATATTATTATATAAAAGCCCATAGCGTAATCTGTTTCGAAATTAAATTAAACTTATATTAAACTATAAATTCCCCTCAGACTTACAATTAATATAAATACTTTATGAATTCTCGATTGTAGACCATCTGCAAAAAGAAATGCAAATTATCGGACTGCTTTTATATTCGGTTCTTCAAAAAATAAGATTCTTATGAATATTTATACAAATATGTTGCGTTCTCTTTTTTAGCAAAATAATCTTTGAAGTCCAAAAAATGACTCCCGAGTAAATTTTAAAAAATAAAAAGAATTTAAAATAAAAGAAATGGCTTTAAGCATTCGAGAAATATTTATTTCCTTCAAAATCAAAAGCTCCATAATATAAATATTGCTAAACAAGTTTGTTTTTCAGATCCATATTCTATCGCACAAGGCATTTCATCCTGTATAATGTTCAAACAATAATAATAACGAATTCTAGTTTAAGATAGCAACAAAAACGATTATTTTGATTTCAGATGTAATTTTCTATAACTGAACATCTTTTATACTTCCATGTTTTAATTTTATAACAAGCAGCTGAATGTTTTATTTACGGAAACAAAAACATGCGATCAGCAGGATATAAAAAGCAGAGGCTTTAACAGAGGCTTACTTCAGATATATTTTTTATTGTTTTATGAATTTGTTTTTATAAATATAAAATGTAAATAACCAACACTTTTTTTCTCCTCTCAATTTTTTAGTCTTTCATTATATATCAATGCTTGGGAAACTCATGCCTTTCTCTGTACTACTCATTATTCTTAGTAACTAAGTTAATATTGGTACTAATTAGATTTCTCATTTACTCCCGTAAAAGAAGGAGCTCTGCGAACACACACGAGTGACTGAACACAAAAAGTTTAATAAGGAGACAGTGAAAAAGAGTTCATCACAAATTAGTGCAATGCTTACAATACATTAATCAAAAGATGACATGCCATTAACGTTCGGACTCTGTTCACTTGATATATAAGATTAATTTCATTTTGTTAATTATAATTACTGTATTACATTGCTAGTAAGTATTTTTGAAAATAAAAAAATAAAACTGAAAGAGAGAAAAAAAATGTTGTATAAATCATTTCCCGCCCCCACCCCCCACCCCCCTTATCTCCCTTTTATATTGAAAGCTACAGTAAGATAGATTGAAAAATAGTGGATAAGAACGACAAGAGATAAAATTTTTTTTACAGTTTATTTTAATTGCTTGCTAGTAATATTATTCTGGGAGAAAGCAACAAGTAAAAATTTCTAAAACAAAAACGAGTTGGAGATGTATCAAATGCAATCACAATAATATTTCTAATTAGTTATCGTGAAATACACAATGGTCCAATACTTTTTTTTTCTCTTTAATAACGAAAAAAATCGATGCATTATGATTTATATACATCAATAAAATATAGTTTACCGATTAATTGTGGTATATAGATTAACTATAATTTTTCATAATCGTTTTTGTAGACAATTCAGGGGCAAATTGAATAAGATAATGACATACAATCAGTGGCGCACACAGGAATTTTTAAAGGGAAGGGGGGCGAATGTTCACCATTCTCGAATCATACCCCAATACGCCACTAAATATATTACTTTGATTGTATCGATTGTCGGGAACAAAAGACGGTAAAAAATGGATTATTTAATAAATAAATAGCTTTAATTAATAAAATAAATTATAATTATCTATTTTACGTACGATATACATAGAACTGTAATCAATAGAAAAAAAGATAAGAAGCTCTGGACCTCCTGGAGCCCCCTTCCCTTGTGTGTGACATTACATGCAATACATACAAATTTTTTACTAGGAATAAAATTTTCCATATCAGTTTTAATCGCTGCCATGCCTCTTATTATTTAGAGCTTTGATAAAATTTTAATGTGTTTTAAGCTGCATATTAAAGCAATATTAAATAATATCTTCCATACCTCGTTTTAAGGTTCTGCACCTACCCAGAAGGCAAACTCCATAGATTGAAAACTTTAAAGAGTAATTTTTATAAAACTACTTATAAGTCATTAATATTTATGACATTCAACGTATAAACAAGCTTTGAGGCTCGCTTTAAACGCACTAAGATTTCAAAACAAAAATAGTTAAACAAATTACAAACATTCACCCATGAATATCTAATCAATGCAAATGACGTAATACATTAAACTTGAACGTGTTTTTTTAGTACGTGGCCATTAGCATCGTAAATATGCTCGAGCTAAATCATTTCTTAAAATAGTAACCGAACCGTTTTTTTATTTATTTTATTTTACTATATTTCACCGCACCGTAAAAAAAAAGAACACAATTTTTCTTAAAGCGAATGAACACGCAAACGATATTGTAGAGTATTATTTTCTTTTCTTCTGAGCAGCGAGATCGATTCGTACTAAGTAGCTTAATAATATTAAATAACTACGAAAAAAAATCGTCTGACGTAAAAGAAAAAAGAAAAAAAAAGAGAGAGTGAAAAAAATCTAGGTAGAAATTTTGTCTTTTAAAAGAATTGTGGAATAAGCGCATTTGAAGAGGTAAAGGAATATAGAGGGCTTGATAACGTTGAGAATTTTATTTGCTAGTCGCCCGGGGGTATAAGCCCCTTTATTAGTTTTTGAAGCCCTCCTCTTTTCATTCAATTCACTCTCTCTTCATGGAAGTTGGCTTAGTTTTCCCTTTTTTCCCCTGTTCTTATAGTTCTCTTAGTTTGAGTTTTTAGAAATTCTTCGTCTTTTTCAAGATATGAGTTTCATGATTCATGAGACAGATTCAATTAGGGGGAAATAGACAACACTTATCCGTATGTGCTGAATATGTGAGTATGCCAGGTGAAGCATGGAATATTTTGACAACCAACTATTTTATTACGTTTCATATATATTTTACTAGCCCTTAACCGCCCACTTCCTTGGGTGTTTCAAGATGTTGTTTGAATATATATATATATTGTTTATATATATATATATATATATATATATATATATATATATATATATTAAATATTGATATATTAGTCGAATCATTAAGCGTTTGATTGTATTGGGAAAAAACAACACATCTTGATCTCTCACATCTTGATTTAAAAAGAGAGAGAGGGACAGGACTTATAAATAATAGTTTTTAATAATTTCTAAAATTGAAGTACACTGCTGGACAATTGCTAAGGACGGATAACACTATCATCCATAGCAACCACAAAATGAAAGGAAGCAAAATGTGGAAAATTAGAATAAGTGCGGGATATTAGTAAGAAGATGTGTATGAGTATATGCAAATTTTTTTCCACGTTTGTTCATCACGTGATAGCGTTCATAAGAGCTTTAAAGGTTTTGACGCGAGTGGACAGTTGTTGTTTCAAGTCAAAGTTTTACAGGAAAGATTTAATAGACGAACTTAAAATTTTTGGCGTGTTTCCCGACATCACATAGATGATTTTATGCGTGGCCGAATTATTGGAAAGATCGAAGAAGGGCGAAAAATAACAGATGTTGCCAGGGAGTTCGACATCGCTCACAGCGTTGTTTCACGGCTGTGGAAGTCATTTAAAACTACTGGAATGTGTAGTAGACGGCACGGGGGAGGTCGTTTAAATAATAGTACGACGCCTGCAGAAGACAGACATATCGTCCTATCAGCAAAAAAGGAACAGGCGCACCACAGCTCAGCAGGTGGCAAATCAGTTTCTTGCTGCCTCCGGAAAGCAGATCTCCCGAAAAACTGTTGCCAGACGTTTGACGGGGGAGGAGGACTATACGCACGCAGACCTGTTGTGTGTGTCCCATTAACCAGACAGCACCGTACTGCCCGTTTGCAATGGTGTCGTGAGCATTGGACTGAACAGGACTGGGCATGCGTACTATTCTCAGATGAGAGTAGGTTCAGTCTGTCATCGGAGTGTAGACGCCAACTGATCTGGCGCGAGAGTGGTACTGCTTATCGTCCAGAAAATATCCAGGAAAAGGACCGATATCCAACATGCAGTATCATGGTGTGGGCCGGCATCATGATCAATGGCCGCACGCGCCTACATGTGGTTGCGAATGGGATATGACGGGCCAACGATACATTGATGAAGTTCTACTTCCTCATGTTCGTCTTTTCCGTGGTGATGTCGGTGATAAATTTGTTTTTATGGACGACAACGCAACATGTCATCGAACACTCGCTGTTCAGGATTGTCTAGACAGCGAGGGTATTTTTATGGCCAGCGCGTTCTCCAGATCTAAACCCCTTTGAAAATGTGTGGGATGCTTTGGTCAGTTGCTGGTCGAAACTATCCACCGACAAACAAGAACACCCTCATCCGTGCACTCAGAGGAATGGGATAAATTGCCTCAACAACTGCTGGATAATGTTGTGCAAAGTATGGTGCGACGTGTGGAATGTTGCATCACACTCCACGGTGGACATTTTCCGTTGATACCTTTCTTTAAGGTGCCTGCTGACTTTTAGATGCATTGTTATTTCTCCGCACGCAGATCAAATGAACATTTCAGATGTTTCACAGCTTTTGTACTTTCCAGAACAATAAATATTCTTTATTCTAATGTCTGAACAGTGTGGCAACTATATTTTATCCTACTAGGCCTCGTGTCTCGCTAGGCCTCATGTTTATGCTACATAGCAACTTGTGATCCGTCCTTAGCAATTGTCCAGCAGTGTATATATGATCTTTTTCGCTTTTGTAATCCCCTCCTTCAAAGTCGATAACTACAAAACCCATTTTTGAGGGATCTCTACTAAAAAAATGTAAACACGTTTGACAAATTTCAAGAGTAAAAAAAAACGGAAATTATGTATCAATAAGCCTCTTAACCCCCTTTAACAATCGATTTCTTTAAGACCCGTACTTAGCGGATTTTATTCAAACAAAAGAAACATGCATACCAAATTTCATTTCTGTAGTTCTTGTAGTTTAAAAACGGGGGTTGTTTTCTTCAATACGACCCAGTTACTATCCGCTTACCCCCAAGGAGTTGATTTCCGTAAAATCAGTTCTTAGCGTACCTCTATTCAACAAAGAAACACGATTAATAAATTCGAATTATGTGAGTCTAACAATTGAATAACAGGAATTATTATCTATAACGCTCCTTAACCCCATTTGGGGTCAATTTTTGCAGAACTTCTTTTGTAACTGATCTCTACTCCTTAAAAAGAACGTACAGACCAAATTTCAAGTCTGTAGGTCTAATAGTTCCCAAACGAGAATGTATTTATCTATAACGCCACTTACCCCCTCGCAACATCCCTTAGGGGGGCGATTTTCAAAAATCCCTTTTTTTTTTGTAACAGATCTCTACGTCATTAGAGGAACATGCCCATTAAATTTCAAATCTGTACTTTTAATAGTTCTGGAGATACCGTGATGAGTGAGTCCATTTATCTCCGATAGATAAAGATAAGTGATGAAAGTGAAGCGAGAAAATCATCAACTCTCTACACGGAAGGTCTTCAGTGGCACCTACCACTAGACAACGCCGGTCACGAGTTTGTGTCCATGACTGTTTCAGCAAATACCAAGTGAGTGATTTTTTATTAACGTCGCATTACAACACAATTCGAGGGCCATTGGTGCCAGACCTCGTCATTTTGAACCACTGTTAAGTGACGAGGACGGTACCTGAGTTGGTACTCCAACTATAACTTGTTTTTGCTAATGCCACCTGTCTGGCGGTATCAGATAGAGGCTCACGAAATTCACAGCGACAAAGGGCTGGATGTACGCCTGTTGTTAGCCGTAGCTTTTAGAATCATACAAGTGACAGTATGATTTGGCTTGGTTCCACCCCAATTTTGAGGGAACACTTTGGAGGTTGCCAAGGGCCTCCCACCTCTCTTTCCCTTCCACCATGCTCACGAGAGGACTTGCAGATCGACAACTATTTAGACTGTAAGGAACTACTGCCTGCACCTGGCAACAGGTCGAACAAGAGACGAGATAGAGAAGAGGATCTGGCAACGACAGAAGGAGAAAGGTCGGAACGGGGGAGAAGAGAGGGGTGGCGAAGAAAGCCGGGGTCGTGAAAAGTAGACACGGCTGGACGATGTATCTTAATCTTGAAACATCTCAATATATTCTTTATTTTAAGAAATGTCCCATAGAAGGTGTGGAATAAACCGTGGGACAAAACCCTGTCTGCAATTATTTTCAATTCACAATGCGAACACGATCAGAAAAGAACCCACAAGTTTACATAGACTATACCTCTGTCGCAAAGGCACTTTACATTTGCAAACGTCTACGCCTTCTCCAGGATATGAACCCAGACCCTACGGCTCAAAATTCAGCGTTACTAACCACTATACCGATGGACGGCCCCATAACTTCCACACCACACCAAAGGGAGGACTTTGAGCTACGAGCTGTGCATCAGCCACTCTACACGGTGAGTCTTCAACGTATTAGGACTCGAACTAGCAACTCGATAACGCCAACTACGAATTCATATCCATGACCACTGGCCTACCTTGAGCACTAAAGGAAGAAGCCATCTGAAAAAATTTTTGGTGTTTTTCGAAAGAATTCGAAAATGTTTACTTATGGTTTATTTGAGATAATGCTATCGGGGCATTTTTCTCCCGAGAATAAAATAAATAAACAAACAAATAAATAAACAAATTTAAAGGATTTTAATGCATAACTGCTAAAAGGGAAAAAATCCTACTGAAATTATTGTAATTGGAGTTAAAGAAAAACGACATAAGACGAAAGCGTAAAAACTTCAAAAAAACTATAATTTAAAGGATTAATGATTTTTAATTCCTTTTTCATCTGGAAATACAGCAAACAATTCATTAATTATTTTCATTAAAAAGTAGAACTGAGAATAAAATAATTATCCCTAAGGCAATTTTTTCAAAAGCAAATTTATCAACAAATTCTATGAATTGATGCATTTTTTTATGCCACTAACTTTATTAGATTAAAAATAGATAGTAAACACATATTACAAACACAAATCTTCGTTTCCTAATTAGTACAGCTCTCATTTTAAATCCTGATAACAAAAGTAAATTTATTTAACGAATTTATAAAAAAAAGGCAATGAATAACTCTCTCTCTCTCTCTCTCTCTCTGATGCTTATTAATATATTCATAAATTCAACAATTAGCATTCACGATGTCCCACCTCTTTTGATAATTTTTATGCTTTTTATATTATCTGATATTCAACGTAGTTTGTCAGGTTTTTTCCAATTCTTTATCAACGTTTTTAATTTTTAGCATTTATATAGCCATTTTTGTATTATTGCCTAATTAAACTCTTTAATTCATTTTCAAAAATATTAAAATAACACTTATTTGCTCTCAATTTTACATACATTCTAGTTGAAAAGATTAGTTTAAAAAATTGTATGTGCCCATTAAAGAATGGAAAAATACTCTGATGTAAAAAAAAATTACACAATGTACGTAATTTGTGCTTGTTTTTAATTAAAGGGAAATAATTTTTTTTTAAAAAAGGAGAGGAAGTATATAATATATATTTTTTAATTTGAATTCAAATGCTGCATTATACTTCCCTTTTTGTTCTTCTATAACTAGCCCTTAAAATTCGAAGCTAAGCTTTTTATATAAAACAATGGTTAACTCAGGAAATTATACAAAGATTTTTTTTTTTATAATCCATTAAACCAAGATATTTTTAGAAGCTTTTAACACCATTCTAATGAACAACTGAAATGAAATATTATAAATTAATGCTGATGAAAAATTTTCCTCCCAATATGCTTTTCAAACGGAATAAAAAAAATATTGTGTGTGTGTGTTCTATTAAATTTCATATCTCTATACCCAATAACTTGTGTACGATTTCTGAAGTTCACATAATGCTTCACAAGTTGATTTAGGATTCCCTTGAAACGGTTGCCGAACGACAGATTCGTTACTCATAGTAGGTTTGTCACTTTTAGGAAGATTCTTAAAGCCGTCTGTTTCGTTCAACATTTCATACCATCGTTTTATTGATTTTTCACCAGGAGATTTGCTTCCATAACCAAATCGAAATTTGCAATGGACAATAATAGGCGATTTAATAAACCATAGCATGCATTGTACTTTATCTTGAATCAACGCCATTTCGGCAAAAAAAAATGGTCTTCCGTTTCCCCGAGATACTCTTGAAGCAGCATTCACGCCATATCCTTCCTCAATGGCTCGGCAGCCCAGGGTGGGCCTTGGCCTTCCCAAGAAGCCTTTTCCATGCCAGCCTTCTTCCAGGGAGTGTTCTCCAATTCTTAGTTCTCAAACTAGGAGATCTTTTTTTAGGCAATCAATCCGTCTAAGATTTGACCTGCCCTTTCTTTGTGTCCCAAGTGGTTGGGCACTTAAGACTTTTTTAGTGGTGCGGTCTTCGTCCATTCTGATAAAGTGGCCTGCCCATTTAATTCGTTGTATTTTGATGAAGTTAACGATGACAGATTCTTTATATGATTGATAAAGCTCTAAATGTGATCTTCTTCGCCACGTTCCATTTTGCTGAATTCCCCCAAAAATAAATCTTAAAGTTTTCCTTTCGTAGATACTTACCATGTTCTCATCAGTTCGAGACTTCATATGCAAAAGGTAATACTGGTCTTAAAAAATTTTATACAATAGAACCTTTGATTTGCTTTTGCATTCACGCCATATACTGCCCAAACAATAAAAAGACCTATCCAAAGAAAGAAAATTTATAGAAACTTTTTACAATATTAATACTTCGGTACTCAGTATTAACCCACTAGCATTTCAACAAACTTAGTTATTTTCTTTAGAATGGTATCAAGTAGGTTACCGTACTTTTTTAAAACCTTTGGCGATTAATCTTTGGTATCAAGTTAGTTTTTGGCGATAAATCCGAAGCATGGAGTTTGTACGTACATGTAGATACTTCTGTTTGGGATTTTATTATAGTACAGAACAGAAAAACTAGAGCAAAAAATAATTTTTTGAAGAAACACCAAATGTGGGAATCAAAGGTTTACTTTCATAATTATTTTGCACAGAACTAAGTTTTAGGTTTCCTATACCGTACTTACTTGAATCTAAGCTGCACTACTTTTCCAGTGTTAATGCTACTGAAAATCGGGTGCAGCTTATAATCGAAGGCAAAACATTTCTTTGAAGGAGGAAATTGAGATTCCACCCTTTTCTCAAAAGAAAAACTGTAACCTTCCATTTTGTCCACTAACATTTATTCGAAACATTCTGCAGTTCATTAAAAAAATTCAGCCTATCCTGAACATTGTTGTCTGTTTGTATTTAGGAAATGTTTTTGTATACACCTTCTTTTAATTACATAAACATCAAAGATATTGGTAATAGCATCAAAATGAGTTCACTATGATGCAAATATGAAAAGGAAGGCAAATTTATATGCAGAAAAAAAGGAAACACAGCAACGGCTACTGAAAATTTGACACGGATGAAGCAAATATACGTCAATGGGGTAAACAAAATGATACATTTTTTCCTTGTAAACGCTCAACAGTCTTTGATGATTCTTTTACATTCTCCTATAATGCATTCTTTTAAAAAAAAATGTTGCATAACAAATGCATCGAATGGTACGAAAGACGACATCGTGGGGGGAAATGGTGACTCCGGCACCAATTCCAAAGTCAACTGTGACAATGAGAGTGACGAATCATTTTTAAAACATATGTTACTGACGGTTAGAGTAATTATAGGCTCATGTATGTATTTGAAAGTTTTTAATATAATGGTAAAATAAAGTATATAAATTATTAACTCCTTATTATTTCTCATTAAAATTTTTTTTGATTATCTTTAGTATCGGAGTTCGGTGATTCCTTTACAAAACTTTACATTCTTTTTTCTCAAAAACGTGTAGAGAATTGGGGGTGCGGTTTAGAATCGATGATGACTTAGATTCGAGTAAATACTTATAATTATATTACTTACATCGTTTGTTCGTGCACTTAACAAATCTTAATTTTTTTAATAAACAATATCGTTTATGTTATCAAAAAATCATTGGCTATTGCTCGTTACATTCTAAGTGTTCTCCTAATTGCCCTTAGTGTAACTCTTTACCCTCTAAAATTACAGCCCATTAATATCGATTCTTGTCACAATCGATGATTTATATTGATTGTGATCGATGGATTTTTCAAGGTATATGATTGTACCAGTTTCCTTCCTAAGGCTATCCGTATCACTCTCAATCTCCAGCTTGAGTCGTTGTGTTTACATGTAGCCTTAGGGGGAGAGTCGTTCCTTTATTAGCTTTACTTTCTCAAACATTTTTTCTCCTTTACTTTCTCTTTTTCCTTCTTTATTTGTATATTTTTCCCTCTCCTACTTCCTTACCCGTCATTGGGAAAGCAAGGAAGTACATCTTGCAAGCATTTCGATTCGATTCCAAGGGAAGAAATTTCACTTTAGCCCATGCTTACAGCCAAATCTTCGAAATGAGGTTTGCTGCATAGGGATTATTTCGATGGGGAAAAAAATTCATGGGAAGTTTAAGTTCTTTTTTTCTTTGCTGCTTTTAAAGATTTTTTTTTTGAAGGTGTGCTGTTTCGATGAGACATAGATGGCGAAAGATGTACGTTTCGGAAGAAAAATTTTAATGTACTCCAGAAAACTGATTTTTTTTATTTAAAAAAATTCTTTTCTTTGACTTTATTTTATTTTGTTCGTCTGCTCTGAAGTTTTTATTCACAGTGAAATATTTTTTTGAAGGAGGAAAGCTGTGTATTTTGACTTCGAAATAATATTGTCACAGTACTTTTTTCGATTTGCTACCTTCTATAATTTTTTTAAAAAATAAAAACATTTTTCCTTTTTTGTTTCAGAAAAAAGCAATAAAACCCCTACAATTTTACTTGAGCTTTAATAAATTGTGCCACATGTCTTGTAGTTTATGACTGCGTAGTACAGATAGCGATGTAAGGCAGTATCGACGTCTACCAAGTGCCATCATTTAATATATTTATTTGACAATCCGGCTCCAGTTAACGCCCTTCGCTACTGGCATATGCATAAATCTAATGCACGTTTTCATTCTTCCCCCTGAGGTTCAAGGTTATGTGATCAGGTGTGGTATCAAATTCACCTTTCATTTTGCAATGTTATATATATTTATTCTCATTTTGTATTTTCATTTAAACAGAAAACGGCAACTGAAACCAATGTAAAAAATTTTTCTTACAAGTTGTAGTTTTATAATCGTTTTCAATCCTTTGGGGAAAAACACTTCAATAAAATATATACATACATTTTTTTTATTTCAAAGCTATATTTTCAAGCTATTGGCTTGATTCTCAGAAAATGCGTGAAACATTTTCCTTCGCTCTATGAAAACTCTATAGCATTTTCCAATTTTTAATTATAACTTGCATTTGATGTAACATTCCATAACTAATTATATCCTCTTAATTTCCTTTATCGAAATTACAATGCGAAGGTAAAGAAGTTTATTTATCAAAATAACCTCGCAATATTGCACCTTAGGTGATTATTTTCATAGAAACGAATAGCGGTGTGCTCAAGTAGTCACTCTCCCAAATACTGACCGCTCTAAATGATGATTAACTTCGATGACCGGACGAAAACCGATGCTTTCAGCATGCGCAGAGTATGGAACCCAAGAAATAGCTTTCAAAAATAAAGTAATCTCCGATTTACATGTTTCTCAAGAAATAAGCAAATATTAAAAAATGAAGTGTATCGGACGCCCACATGTAAATAATAAAATTTTATTCTACACTTAAATTATTAGAGTACAGAAAGGATTGAATTTACTTTAAAACTATCATAATTTAATGATAAACTACATGGTTTAAATTAGTAGCACATTTTCAGAAAGAAAGGTATCCCGATTATTAACTTAAAGTCGTTTACTTATAATATATTACAAACATCTTAAAAATTTATATACATTCAAAAAATACACATTTTTTAAAAATTTTTATCGTATACAAGTACAGAGTCAGTTCGACATTAAAATGCCAGTGATGAAATATCTAGAATATATATTATCACTGAAAAAAAAAAGGATGGGCTAAAAATGTGTAATATATCAAAATATATTCTTTACTATAAATGAGATTAAAGTCAGAATATAATAACAATTATTATTATTATACCCAGGGGGTTCTCACTCGCCTCTGGAGCTCGACTGTCTTTTCAGATCTCTGGTCACACCACGGTCAGATAATATTGCACTCCATTCGCCACATCCACGGAAAGGTGCGATCCCAGTGGACCCCCTAATTTGGCGTCATTTTTTTAGAATTTTAGCGCCAGGTTGGCAATTTTTGAACGAATGTTGCTTGCTTAAAGTTCATCGCAATTGGGCCGTTTTAAAAAACGCTGTTTTTCCTTTGGTTCCATTTGGCGAATATTTTTCAAGTCAAAAATTTGGGGTTCAAGAAGGAATTTACCATTTAAAGACACAAGACTTCAGTTATAGCTACATGTTTTGTGGGATAAGGAGCAACAAAAGCTATTATCCCCATTATGGACTAAGATATATTCCTTAGACCTAGTCTCTATTTTGTTAGCAATCCACATTTTTATCCTTTGCATTTGTAGTTGTTTAACTGTTAAGCTATTGAATTCTCATTAGAATTACTGTAGTAAACCAAAAAAAGCCTTGCCTTGCCATTTTGAACTATTGTCTAATAAGTGACAGAATAGTATCTAACTCTCTATGCTTTTAGATGAGTACTTTGGAAGGATCTTAGGTTAGTCTAAATACTGGTCTAGATATTTTATCCAAATTAGTTATGCTTGGTCAGAGGAAACAAGTATGTCTCCAGTGGATGTGCCTGGGAACGAAGCTGCTGATGCGCTGGCTGGTAGGGGATGTGATCTCCCTAAACCCAGTTCCACTGTCTTAACCCATTCGGAAATTCATTCCTTCCAAAAAAATAAAATGAATTTGATTTGGCGAAACCCTCCTGCTCACCACTGGTACGCAGCTAAGAGTCCTGGCCTATCTATGCAGTGAAGGAGTTCCAGGGCTCATCAGACGGCCTTGGCGTTACTTAGAAGCGGTCACCTGCGTAGTATGACTTTTGTGCAGTGAGTAAAGTCTTTCTTTACCTGTCCCTGCTCTCTCCTTGCTTCTCTTGATCATCTTCTGGATTGCCGGGGCATTTCCCTGCGACAGTTGTATGAAGAGCAAGGCCTGGTGTGTGAGACTATTACTTGGAAAGGTCAAATGGACTTGGTGTAGGCTTTCCTGCTCCAAGGGGATTGGAAACAACAACAACTATAGAAGGATAACAAATCCTCTTCGAATTTAAGGTGAAAAACCCCACAATTCTTTAGCGGAAATAAATACATATGAAAACCTTTTATTATCTATCCACTACATTTACAAGTTTTTAATTTTTTTTTTTTTAAAAAAAGAATTACAAGAATTTTGATAGCTGAGCATTTTACGCTTTTTGTGGAAAAACTCTTTATATTTAAGCAGAAATTTTCTCAAAATGAAAGTCAACTAATCATAAAAGTCACTTGCAAGAAACCTGGTATAACTAGAAGTGATTACAATAGTTAAAATATAGTTTCAGATATAATTAAAATGTTAAGACGGCCCATTATATCGTGTCTGAAATGATAATTTATAACCAAGGTCACTAAAGTCATGCCTAATAAGCTCGAACCATTATTTGTGCTCGAGTTTCAGCTATTATTATATCTAATTAATTGTTTTTGTTGAATGGATGAATAAATTTTGCATAATAACTGTTGCGTATAAATTTAAATATCATTATGTGTTTGTACGGTTCATTACTTTAGTTTTTCTTCTCCTTTTAATAATACTATAAGATGGTAAATTATATTGAAGAATGCACGTTAATGATTTAAAAACTTATATCTAAACCCTAATCCAGACTCTATCAATCCATATTAAATCCACGTCAACTATTTTAAAAACAGTAATAATTTTTTGTTCAAAACACAATCTAGACATTTTCTTCCTCCTCTTGCTGTTTTGGAGAAATATCTTATATATATAAAACGAGAAGGTGCAGTAAACTTCACGAATTAATATGTACTTGTGTAAAAGTACATTTCATTACTTAATATATTTGCATTTGGAAATGAATTTTGACTATCTGGTAGGAACAGAATTTATGAAATAGAATAAAAAAACGGAGGAACTTCACAAACACTCATACTTATAAAACGCGGGAAAATTTTATCAGTTCATATAAAACATTTTCAAAAAAAATAGGCATTAAATGTTTGTTTTTAATTTTTGCTTACTGTTACAGCGTAAAGTACCAAGAGAAACTGATAAGAAACTTGGTTTTTAAATTAAGATATTTTCCACATCAAAACACGTTCGTATGATTATATAATATATGATTTTCTTCCTTAAAAGTTTGGAAGGTTTATTGAAAAGTGTCCCCTTTAACTGAATATTGATTTTTAGTTTAGTATAGGAAGTTTTGTGAGGAAGAAATATAGTTTGAAAAAAAAATAGTATTTCAAAATATATGATGTTCCCTCATATGTTGATGAAATTAGTAGAGAATATTACAATACTGGACTACATATTTCATTGTTATATTGAAATATACAATGTAGTTTTAAATCTGAAAAAGCGTTTTGACATTTTTAACATTAGTCGAAAAGCAGCATTGAGAAAAAAAAGAGTCAAATTAATTCAATATCCTAAAATTAAAAACTTAACAAAAGAAATAATGTTTAGTTATAAATTTTGAGCTCATAACGCCGGCGAAAAAAATCAAAGTAAAACTTAATAGTTATTATAAACTAACCAATTTCTTTAAGAACACAAATATAAATATATATTTCACACACCTTTAAATAAATAATTTTCTGTTGTAATACTGACATAATGTCAAGAATAACTAATTTTTTGGAGACACAATACGTTCTATAAAACCGTAGTTATATAAAACGATTAAATATCCTTTTCTGAGAATTCCTAAGTACACATACAGACACAGAAAAGAAAGAAATATTTTCTAAAAATAATTACAGAAAAAAAATTACGATTATCTCAACTAACCGAACAGAATCATAAGTTCCTGTCACAGCAGTAACAATTTTTCTCTTTTGCTAATGGCAACCGGAAGAAATTCCCACATGAAAAAAAAGCGATCAGCTAAAAATTCCCTAAATACATCGTCCAGCGACACTCAAGCGATATTTACGGAAAAAACTTCCAACTCTCCGTGTGGCAACACGACACCATTCGAAATTGCATTATCTGCGATAACATTCGAGCCACAAGAGGACATAAAAAGCCATTGGCGACGGCATTACTGTCACTGTAACCATCTCCACCATTCGTTATCTTCCATCTACGAAATGAACCCATTATTCCCCGAGATATGTTACAAATAAAGAAAATGAAAACATTCCTCCCTCCTTTGGAAACAGAAATGTAAAGGGACATAGAGAAATAAAAAAAATAAATAATAAGAATCGTCGATTTGAAAGCGAAAGAATCGTTTCAAAAAAATCATAAACCCAAACAAATGCCTGTCGTCTGACTCGGTGACAGTTGAAATCATAGAGAACAAACCGACTGTCCAAATAAAATGCAAATAAATATAGATTGCCGCTTCTCGGCCGGGGACACTTTTCATGTCAGTGTATCAAAAGGGGAGCATTCACAAAAATTTGATTTTAAAACGAGGAAATACTTACGATCTTCACTTTTTTCTTTGGTTCGAAAAGGAGGTTGGATAAGTTTAACAGATATTCTTTTTTCTTGTTAAATTTAGGTGAGCTTCAGATTTTTAGCAAAATGCAACAAGTGTTAATCCCTTAACCGGTCAATTTTTTGCTCAAAATGTTTAAAATAAAAAGGTATATTTTTTATTGTTTATAACTAAGCATAATACTCAAAAGAATGAGGAAGTAGAAGAATTTTATTTTAATTTTCAATTTTAAAGTTTTCACGTTATTTTTAATTTTGTAATTGTGGAACACAAAGCCCCCTAAATGTTTTCTCTTTATAAGTACATTCTGCACGGATGAAGAATGTTTCATAAATCTGAAAAGAATTTCTCTCATGCTTACAAAAACAAATTTCATGATCGTATCTATTTTTCAAATGGTTGAGGATTTTGTGTGCGTGCATAAACAATTTGAAGCATGGTGTAATACTAAGTCTTACGTTGCAATGGGAACAGAGATAATATTGACTTATTTGGATTATCTTTCCATTTTCATTTCTTCTCAAGCAACAAATTAGATATTGCCCCGCCAATCTTTGTTCTTCATCGGATATTTTCGAGAATCTAATTTCCTGCCTTCAATGAAAAATTCCCACCTTCACAGTAAAGAAAATCCCGGATGAGAATTATTCAATACCATGGACACAAACTGTATCTCTTAAAAACATTAGCATTAATAATCTCACTATAAGAATTAAAAATATGTGCAAATAAAGATAAAAATAAAAAGAAAATATCAGTGTCCGCAGAGCGTACGGGCAAACCGGTTGTGGTCAGCTTTCGAAAGCCCGTACGATGTACGGGCAAACCAGTTAAGGGGTTAATTAGGTGTGCTTCATTTAGCGAAGTGCAAAAAGTGTTAAAAACGTTTATGACTCATGCATAAAAAATTTCATTTAAAGTCTTAGAATGATCAAAAGGTATTGCAAATGTATTATTATTGTGAATAAATTTTTATCGATATTGGAAGAATAATGACATAAATTAAGATTAATGCAGCAATATCTGAAACTTCTTGTCTGATGTTTTCCATGTAAAGAAAAATCAGGAAAAATCAAAGTTGAAACGAAAAGGTTTTATAATCCTGTGACACTAAAACAACAGTGTCACGGTCGTTGCAAGAATCTCTACAATTTGGTTCTTCTTTCCAAGCACACTTATGACATTAATTAAGATAGTGCATAAGTCTCTGCAGCTTAAAAAGTATTTTTCGTTTAACTATAAAAATTTAAATTACATTTTACAAAATCGTTAAAAGAAATATTTTTTTAAAACACTAATATTTTACAGAGAGTAGAAAGAGAGAGAGAGAGAGTATGTAGTAACATTTTTGTTGCCTTTATAAAATTTATTACCTTAGAAATAATAGGAAAAAGAAGAAAAATTGTTGTGACAAGATGAATATTCGGTGATTAAGTTTAAAAACTTTCTTCAGTCTTAAAAGACAATCCAATTTTTATACCAACAATGATTGTGCGTCAACTAATATTCCTACTCACTTAAAACGAAACACTACAAATGTAAGATTACAGTACATAACTTCAAAAAAAAAAAAACTATGAAATTGTCGTATTAATGTATATTATCTAACCTGGAGTGCTTATGAAATGAAGATTACGACTATGGAGGGTTTAAAATTTAAGAACTAATGAACGATGATTTTGCACTTTCAGTCTAGATCAAAGAACAAGTTAGATCAGAGACATACACATACTACTTGTATCGGTGGGCCTAATTGTTTTTAAAACATGTACCTTATCTGCATATTTAAAAAAAAACATGTAAATCAGATTTGTGGGGACCGATTAGAAGATGTTAAAATCGAAAGGGGCTGCAAATTGCAACTAATGTCACAAAATCTTTAATAGTGGGATGTAGTTGCAGAGTGTAGGTACTGGATCACATACCGATCACCATGGACAGTATGTTGTGCAACCCTGATGTAGACGAAAGCGCTGAGGGGCAATTATTCTAAAAATTAAAAAAAATTGCTGCATTCGGGAGATTTTAGCCCCTTGTGTACACCCCCAAAGCCCTTGAGTACATCATTTAGACTTAGGTCGACTAAAAAGAATACGATTATAGAAAGGGTTTAACCACAGTATTAGATCATTTTTAACAGCCATCTTTCTTTTCAACGTCCTTTCTCAATTTTATCAACAAATGTATGAGAAAACATTCATGAAAAGGCATTCGACCCACGATTTTGCAGCAAAATAAGACCTATAATAGGTAAATGAATTGTTCTTAATTTCACGCTAAGGTCCCAATTAACCGGTGCTTCGAAAAGAGACAGGTCTATGTCCCTCAGGTCCCATTCTATCACAAAGAACAAGGTTACCATCTGGATAACTCCTTTTCTGGAGATCCCTGAGCCAAAACGATCGCAGAATCAATTTAGGAGAGAGACGAAGAGTTATGGCTCTTCGGACCCCTTCGGTCTCTGGGGGGTGATGTCACTCCGCAGTTTCGGGATCGGGGCCCATTCATCTCGCCAGTCAACCCCTCGATAAATTTCCGGTCAAAAAGTGGACCTTCTTTGAAAAGTCATCCGTCATTGGACCGGTCGGTTTTGAAATATTTATTTTCTAGAATGTGATTGGCTCGGAGAGAGATCTTCAAACTTGTTTTACGAAACCCTGGGATTCCACGAGCCAAGATAAAAAAAATCGGAGGGAAAATTATAAATCTGTATGCAAAATGAATTCACGTTCTGCATGAAGTGTATATATAACCATACTTTTATATTCATCAGTTCAAAGTTTTGCATTTATTTTTCCATTTGTCTAAAAAATAGACATCTATAATGAAGGAGAGAAAAAAAACTTATTGAATTATCAACAAATTCGACGTTAAAATTTAAATTTAAGCAAGGACAGCTCTTAAATTTTAGGTTGCATTCATATAAAATACACGGGGTATCTCAAACAGCTATAAACATTTTAATGCCATTCAGAACAATGTAATTAAAAAAAATGTTTCTCAATGTAAGTGGTTACAAAAATATTATATATATATATATATATATATATATAAATATAGCACTTTTCCGTTTCTCCGTCGGAAATCACGTAAAGGAACACAAAATGCACACAAAAAAAGTTATAAATGTCACTTCTCATTGGGTTTTCATCTATTTTTGATGTATTATGAAAAAGGCATTACTAATAAGTAAAGACAGAGACTTGCTTTGAAAATGTGGCGGTAAAGGGTTACCAGCGGAAATATTCCGTTTGGCATCGGTCGTATCATTTTTGGCCTCTTTATTGCTTGCGCCGGAGAAACAGAAAAGAACCACACACAAAAATGGCGAATATGAAATGCAACACATTACACATACCAGTTACCAAACGCAATGCATTGTAATGGCGTGGCACATAGTGCACTAGGAGGCTTGACACATAGCACACGATAGACAAGGAAGAGGGCGCTGCTGTGAACTGTTTTGGGTGTTCAGCGGGAAGGAGAGAAGAAGGTGGTCTCGAACGTAAAATGGAGAAAGCTGCCCGTAGTTCCCGATGCGATTTATAGTTGTAAATATAGTTGTAAATAAATATAGTGATGTGCTTTGAAGGAAATAATAAAAACGGTAAATCCGGTTAATTTGAGTAATGATTAATTCAACTACAAGACGATCTTACAGCATGGATAGGTGACACATGGATCACAAATTAATAGTATTTATGTGAGTAAATTACATTTAAATAAAATTTCATAACAAATACAGTAGTTTTCTTATGTCTATACAATAGGTATTTAGAACATGTTGAACAACTTTAAATATTATTGTAAGATGTATTCTTCTGCGTGTACAGAATGGGGTTCCTATAAACACCTTCTAGTTCTAAGGGTTCCGTGAGTTGAAAAAGCTTGAAGAGACCACTGCTTTAGAGATTCGTTGATATTGAAAAATAAATCTTTGTTCAATAATAAACAGAAAAACTTCAGAATTATTATATAGATCCAGGGTGGCAAACCCAAATGACCTTGCGGGCCACTTCGGAAAAACATTATAATCTCGCGGGCCGCACGTAAAAATATGTACCTTTATATCAGATTTGGAAACAAAAAAACATTTATTGAAGTGGAGACTTAAAACAGAATGAATTATTATTATTGTTTTCATTTTTTTTCATGTATACAGACATAGATAATATTTAATAATGTTTATATAATATAATAATGCACTGATCAAATAATGTTTAAAATATTACAGTTGCCATTTTCCTGAAAATTACGGTGTTCCTTTGGAATTGATCTTCCGTTACTCGTTGCTGAAATTTGATTGTGCTGTCATTCGCAAACGATTACGTATACATTGTCTTTTATCTTAACCGTCCTGAATATTTTTTAAACTTTAAAAAACATCTTTTTGACTGCCTCTTGCTTTTTGGGCATTCCAAACAGAATAGGAGGAGGAGAAATGAAAGTCGCACACACAGAGAATCATGTACCATCCATAGTAATGGATATGCATAATGCAATTCGGAATTTATTAAAAAAAGTAATTTATTATAGTAAAATCAAATGTAACTGTTTGATAAAACATAAATCTATTTTAATCTAAAGGACATTTCTATCATCAAAAAGAACTCATTTTAAAACAAGAACAGGTAACAGGCAAATACATTGTAGATTTATATATATATATATTTCCTCTCAAATAAATTTGAAAATAAAAAACTTTAAAAACCTGATACTTAAAAAAATTTTAAAACGATTCGGCGGCCGCAACTTACGTACTGGCGGGCCGCGTGTTGAACACTCCTGATATAAGACTACTGAGCCTCTGGAATACATTTTATTGTATTGCGTTTCGAAAAAAAATGAACCAATTCGTTTTTCAAAAATTTAAAACAATCTTCGTATATTATTTATGAATTTATTTTTCCAAATCTTTCTTCAATGAAATCTATTTTTAAACGCAAATGGCGTAGTAGTTTTTTGTCATCATTAATAAACCATTCATAAAAAATAAACACGGAACTTGATATCGTACCATCAAGAGATAAAAAAAATTATTTTAAATTGTTTTGAATATAGATGGAAATCAATATGGTTGGGAAAAAATGGTAACATCATATCACTCAAATCATGGTTTTTATATTTTTGAATTATTTGAAGAATTTATTTTTAGAACGTCATATTCTGCATTATTTGAATAAATTATCTTTCAATGATTACTGTTTTCTAGAAGCAATAGAGATTTTACATGGTCATTAATAAATCATTTTTCAGTTCAAAACAATACTTGATGACATATTATTAAAAAATGTCATTGAAGCCAGGAGCGGTGACGTACTACAAATAAAAAACGTACAAGAAAATGTTTTAGGTAGAAGCTAAATAATCCGGTTTGAAAAACTTTAATAATTTTTGTATTTTTCCGAGTTTTTAAATGTTTTTGAAAAGTTTATTATTCAGTAGAAAACTGCAATAGTATTGAAGTTAATCTTTGTACGGATGCTAAATAAATTATTCTTCAATTACTTCCTGGATTGAATCTTTGCTGCAGTGATTTTCTATCCCATTAATACAGACCATTCTTTATTATAAATATTAATAAGCTCTTGATGACATATTGTCATGAATACGTTAAAATTTTAATGTATATAAAGACCATTTTAGATTGTTTGAGGTAGAAGTAAACAAATACAATAGGAAAAAAATTAATTTATTTATATTTTTTTAGAATATTTAGTTTTCAGAAGACAAATGCTGTAATTGATTTGTACGGGATGATTGAATCATTCTCAGTTCCATTTTGTTTTCAAAAATTGCAGTGATTTTTAAGATTATCAATCATCATTCGAGATTATGGAAAATAATTTCCATCTTCATTCCATAATGAATACGGAACTTTCAAGAGATAACAAGTCAACAAATCTATTTTAAAATTTATTTTAACGGAAAGAAAGCGATTTTATTTCAGGTTAAGAAAAAACCTTAAGTAATATTAATATTTTTACAAACATGTTAATTTTTCAAAATAAAAAACTTTTAAAGAACTTATTTATAGAAGATTAATAAATAATTCTTTCATGATATATCTGCGTTACAGAATTTTCGTAGTGACTTTTCAGATTATTTTTAAATTATCCTGCAATAATAAACTCGAATTTTTTTATATCAAGAAAAATAATGCATAAATAAAAGCAATTTTAAAGTATTTTAGACAGAAGCTAACGAATACGAAGTAGAAGCAAAAATTATGAAGATGATTGTAGTAATCAATCCATAGGTAATTATATACATATAAATAACTAATTCTTCAATGATAATATTTTCAAGAAGAAGGTATGGTTTTCATAATGGTTGAAATAAAATGTAGGATCAGCATACTCAGTCTTATAAGTACTTTATAAATGATTGCATAAAATGTTTCTTATAGCGAATAAACAGTTTAAGAATAACACAACCGGATTTCACTATTCTAAAATATTCTCTACGTCTTCTAATCTTAGAGATTTTGTAAATACAGTCGAACCTCGATATTGTGAAGCTTAAAATTGCAAATTTTTCTGTAGAGCGAACTTTTTCCTGAAACCAAGAACATTTTCCGATTTGATTTTCTTCTTAAGATAACCTCCCCATAGTGAAGTGCATTTTCTATATAACGAACTTTTTCTCTTGTGATTCAATTTTTTTCTCTCTGTTTTTAAAGTATTTCTGGACATTTCAAGTTATTCTCCCTTTTAACACATTTTATGGAGGTCAAAAATCTTGAACTGGTTTTTATTAGGTGCCCAAAACCCCCAAAAGCAGTAGAATTCTGGGCGTTTCACCCAAGAAGTGTAACCTTTAACCCACATTGTCCAGTTCACCAGAAACATCTTTGATATCCCCTTGCCCCCTCCAGCGCAGTTGTCTCGTGTCCCGTGTCCTTAAGTAGTGTTCATTGATCAGTCGTACTGGTAACTTCGTTTCTTGTGGCTCGAAAACGTCAAAACATAAGCGCTTGAGCATCAAAGAAAAAAATTTAATTCTTCAGGAAGTGGATAAAGGCGTCAAGAAACTTTCCTTGCAGTTTTTCTTACTTTTTTTTGATAAGTAAGATATATAAAACAAATAAATATTAATTTACAAGAGGGTGTGAATAACTACTTTTTTAATGTATCGTGTTTATGAGTTTAAAATGTGTTTTATGCTGTTTATAAAGAAAATTGAAAGATGAACCTCTATATAACGAATTTTCCATATAACGAGTTTTTTTTCGGGATATAGCAACTTCATTATATAGAGGTCCGACTGTATATTATACCTTTAATATTTTGGTTATAGTTTTGTTTGAGGATGAAAAATCAAGTGTTTCATAAGAATAATGAATATCTAATCAAAATTTTAACCATCTACATTTTTTTTTAAATGGACCCCAGAATCACTTGAGGATGTTTTGCTCTTGGAAGCTTAAAAAGTAAGATGCATCTTGTCATTAACCAGAATAAATCCAAAGATATGACTTGCACTAGTTTAAATAATCCATATTTTGAAATGAGAGAGTACAACAAGTTTGAAACTGTCCATAACTTCAAACATTTAGGTTCTTAAATGAACACACGCTGAATGGCATAACGCAGACCAATCACATCCAGTGGCGCAACGAAGAATATCAGCCCCCTACAAAGTCAAGTTTTAGACCTCAAGCCGTATTTTACATTTATTACAAACCTATAACATGATGTAGGCTTTGGACCCAATAAAATCTTGCCCTTCCCCCGCAATGCGAAGGTTGCGGAGATGTACATTACGCCACGGATTACATCTGCTAACAGATGTATTTTGGACTATAAAAGTTATTTAAAATCTAACTTCACACACACGAACACAGAAAACTTAACACTATACATTTACAAACTTTTTTTGATTAGGTCTTTTCTCACATAACGTTGTTGAAACAAGCACAATGACGGTGAAATATAGAATCATGCTACATTTGAAAGAAGAATTTTAAGAAGCATATTTGGTGGGATTAAATTTAATAATGATTGAAAAAGAAAAACCAACTCGGAAATTTTTACAAACTTTTTAAAGAGTCTGATATTACTGCATTTATAGAAATACTGAGGATCAAATGGACAGGGTACTTATAATAAGATTGAATGACAATTGAGCCATTACAAAGTTAGCCATTATAAAGTTCGACTTGGAAAAACCATCTAGTACATGAAAAAGAAGCAAATCAAAATTTATGTGCACTGAATGATCGAAAAAAAAAAGACTTCACAGGTGATAAAGTTACAAATTGGAAAATTCAAACGAAGAACAGCTTGAAATGGAGTTCTTAATAAGTTCTATTCGGGACTGTCACGCTAGCAACAAACTGTTTTAAAGTATAATATTAGCAATTAGCTTGGATATTAAATGCAAATTTTTATACATTGTAACATTGTAACATATATATATACAGTTCAGTTTTATCGAAATCAATATACCTGAGTTATTAATGGCGTAATGGAGAATATTAGGGCCCTTCATCAAAGTTGCATTTTGCTTTTGATATTTTATAAATCGATTAAAACACGTACTTGGCATTAGTCAGGCTTAAGGGCCCCCTAGAATCTTGCCTGCCCCGCGATGCGGGACTGTTCGTTACGCCACTGTAGGCTGTACATTCTGACTTAACATATTTTATGCACTAGAAAATAGGAAAGACGTTTTCGGGATACCTAAAAGTAAGTTTTGGTTCCAAAAAGCATACTTCTATTATAAATAATTATTTATAACCCTTTTTACGAAGAAAAAAACCATGAAAGTATTCTGCATTCCCTATGAAAGAATATTATAGTTGAATTCTATACAACACATTGAACCATCCATTACATATTACAATAAATATCGATGTGTCAAAAGTCGCAATGTCAGTAAGTTACATATGCAATAAAATAAAATACTGCCCACAAAAATAACACAAGACCTCTTTCATATATTTCGCCCACACAAAAACACTTAGCAATTCCAGTTCTCGCCACAAAAGTATCACACTTGATCTATGCTGTCCGTTTACCAGAATATTATGTGTGCTACTCTAAACAACAACACAATATAAAAATCTAGCTCATAAATATCGGGAAATAGCAATAACTACTCTTCCATCACTTACACCACGAGTTGAGACACCACAACGGTTAATATGTCTTTACGAGTATCGGTAGTAAACCTCGTAGGACTCTATTCAGCAATAAAGTTCTCGAAGACATCCATAAATTTTGATCTTGGGACAAGCACTTCTGCTTCTGTTTTCTCTAAATCCGCCTTAAAACAGTTTTGTAACTCGTCTTTTTTTGCTACTTTTTTCTCATTCCACGCCCGTTTAGCGATACATGGGGAAAAGCATTGCCATTGGTGAATTGTCTAAAAATTTACGATGTTCGTCACAGAGCAGTCTTTTCTTTATGCGTTTCATTTCTAGAATTGCAGTGAAATGCGAGAAATGTTTTTTTTTCAGTGTTCGAATGCGGCGGGAATTATGGAAAGAAAGAACACTTAGGTGATTGCATGATGTTAAAGACTTTTCAGTTGGAAAGAAAATGGCTTGGAAATGGATAATTTTTAAAAAAATATATCAAAGGATGGTAAACAGTTGAAAGATATATTTGTCTGAACATTGATATCTTCGTTTAAAGTAGTTTGTGTAAAGAATGTTTCAAAAGATTGACTTTCAATGATGAAAACATTGTAGAAAAAGAGTTTTATCATGAAGTTGAAATGATGATATAATAAAAACGAATTTTTCTTTTCATATGAAATATAAAACTGAATGCAGTATTTTATATTTAAAACGAGTACATACAATGATAATTTCATTAAAAAAAATCCATGGTGAATATTGCTGCAGCATAGAAGAAACAACTATTCTCTTAGAAGGATTTTTCGAAATTTTGATTTCCAGATTAATTTTCATAGCATAAAATACACCTATTAATACAACAATAATTATGATTAATTCACATTATTTACAATAATTATTAGTACACGGATTGAATCTTTGTGCTTTATGTATAATTTTAATGTATAGTGTTGAAAAATTGTCCTATTCGCAATCAGTTTGACTATGTCTTTTTAGTGGAAAACTTGTTCGTAAATTGAGAAAAGCTTTTACAATAGAATGAATCGAAAATATTATCTGACATAATTTTAAAACTTACCTATACGGAAAAGATGTTCTCTGGTATATAGATGAAGTTAAAATAAATCAAAACAAAAATTGATTGATATGTTAAGTACTACTATAAAGAGAATGGAGTTTAGATATTTGAGAGTTTTTTTATGGTAAAAAGTCAAAGTAACTTTAATTAAATTAAAACAGGTATTTTAGTAATTTTCAACATTTATAGTGAGGAGAGGACACTTACGGAATAGTTGCAATAAAAAAATCCTCAGGTACATCAACAGCTTCTTTAATATTAATTTTTTTTAAAAAAAAAAATACTGTCGAGAAGTGACAGTGCACGATAAAACGGAATATGGAAAAAAGTTTGAATTGGACTGATTCGACGGTTCAAGGGGAGAGTTGGGGTTATGAAATATTGCAATGTACATTGTTCTATTCACTACTTAGTCCTCATTGTACTATTCATTTATCAATAATCATCGCTTTCATTATATATATATTGTAGAAAACCAATTTTATTTTGAGTCTAAGACCATCAAACTAAAATTAAAAGTTCTACCATTTTTTCGAAAATTCAACCCTTTTGTGATAATATAAACTTTTAAAGTTATTTTTATTATTTTTCTTCTAATCTCCATAGAACATTTTTTCCATATAGGAAGATCAAATTAACAATAATTTTTATAAATATATATATATATATATATATATATATATATATATAGAGAGAGAGAGAGAGAGAGAGAGAGAGATAGACAGATAGATAGATAGATAGATAGATATAATAATTCCCTCTGGCATCCTTTTAATTAACTCTTTTAATAATATTGAAATAATCTTTTAATTGTTTGGTTCAAAACTAACACCCTGATCATAATCGTAATCGATTAATATTATTACATCAGAAATCCCTCTCCCGCCCATTCTATCCAATCAGAACTACAATTACGTAATCATCACGCGCTTGCACTGTTAGTATAAAACCAAACTTCTTGTGTAATCCCGCTCTCTTCCTTTTTTGCCGTCATCATGTAAAAATGTACATAGCTGCTCTTTGTGTTTTTGTGATGTGCCCTCCAAGATGTTGCTATTATTTGTCTCCTGTCCACTTTGCTTTAATATCGTCGCAAGTTTGCGTGTCTCGTCAACGTGAAAATGTACAGCAATGTTGTCCTAAGCTTTTGATGTGTGCTTCAAAATAAAGATGAACGTCCACTGAAGATGTGTGTAATGAAAACCTACTAACACTCGAAAAAATACTACACTCGGCCAATATTTTACAGAAATATATATATATATATATATATATATATATTTTAAATCTTATTTTTCCATTTTATATATATATAATTTTTAATCTAGTGTCCTTCATTGTATGTTCTCTTTACTGTCTCTATGTTTTTTTCGAATGTGATTGATGTGAATGTTTATCTCTTGTTTGTAGAGAATTAGACTATATATATATATATATATATATATATATATATATATATATATATATATATATATATATATATATATATATAAGAACGACCCACTCTATTGTATATTATAAAAAAAAATTCCAAACTAGCTTTTGTATATACTATAGGCATTTATCCTCAATAATATTCATACCTAACAACAGATCATATATTGCAACGTATTAATTGAAAAAATAATGGATTTAATAATCATTATAGACTACTTTTAATAAAATTAAACCCAATAAAAAATTATCTCACAATTTTCATTGACAGTTAACTTTCGAATTTAATTTCAAAGTTATGTGTTATTACGTTTAAATTATTTTTCGTAGAAGCATATTTCCATAATATATAACTTCACAGTCTTATACTATTGAAAATAAGATAATTAACAACGTTATAGCGAAGTTAAAGACAAAAAAGAAGCATAAATACGTTGACGTTTTCAAGGAAGATTTTTGATGCGGGGTCTCGGATTTCTTATGTGACAACATTTCATAAATACGGAACAAAAATAAGAAGTGTTCCGACGGCAATTCGATCCGTTACGGGAATTATCGGAAATGCTATATTCCATCAGAAATTTACTTCCTGGAAACAGCATATGCTAATTTTTCCTGAGTAGATTCGTACGTCGGGTGGAAAAAAAAGCTTTTAAGAAGTCACGTCAAATATTACTAAAGCATATGCAAATCTTCGAAATCTCAGCTATAGAATGTAAAAACACCGCGCAATTTATTTTCTCTGAATTCGAATATTATTTTTTTTCGACACATCTGAGTTTCGAAAGGTCCTGAAAAAATATTTGCATGTTTAAATTTACGGTATTTTCATCATTTCTTTGCTTTCTTTTCTTTCCTATTTTTTTAGCAGTTTTTTTAAAGGAATGTTTTGAAGGATGAAAACATTTTGTTCGCTAAAAAGAACACTGCTTTTTAGATTGGAGTGAAAAATGCATAAATATATTTTTTAAGAGAAAAATATGCAGTCATTATGCTGAAATCAAGTAATTAGGGAGGATAGGAAAAGGCTTTTTAGAATTTTATGCATTTGCATTCTATTTAAACAAAATGCATCAACGGTGATGCGAGTTTGAAAGCAATACATTAGAAAAATGGAGCTGCTTAAAAATCTTTCGTTTCTGCATCCACGTAATAGAAATTTGTGTTTTGGATTGCAGTCTTTAAAGAGTTTATTGGATTCAATTAGTTTCTTTTCATGTGGATAAAAATAATTTGAATCGAATTCGAAATGCCACGGTACACTTTTCCCCCTAGGAATTAGAAAGGGAGAAAATGTTACTTACAAAAAAAAATCATTAGCAAAGTGGGTACTTAACTATTCAAAATACAGAATTAATTTCAAAAATATCTCTCATTCCAAAACAGATATTTTTAACATTTCTTATGTAGTTTCAGCACATTTATAAATACAATATAATAAAAATTAGTTAGGTATGGCTTATACCTAATCAAAACTTGTAAATACTTGAGCTTTTTAACTTTAAAATTACGTTAAGGTTAAACTAAATTAGATACAAACAATTGCTTAATTATCTGACGTGATATGTAAAATCCACTTGTAATCATCCAAACAAGGAATTAGAAATTGTGAAACAGGATTCTTAGAAAAACATATGTTTAGTAGATTTGTACTTAGCAAAAGTAACATATTTGCCAAATTTCAATTCTGTCAGTTTAACAACTCAAAAGTATGCTTTTTTTATCTTTCTCCCCATAATCAATCGAAATACGCCTTCAGAGTTGATTTCTGCAAATCTCTACTCAACAAAAGAAACATATTTGCCAAATATCAAGTTTAGTCTAATAATTTAAAAACTGAAATTTTTTCTACGATGTCTTGTTAACCCATAGCCCCCTTGAAAGGTGATTTATCGTTCTTAATGGATCTTAACTCGAGAAAAGAAACATGTATGAGGAATTTCAAGTCTATCGCTCTAATAGTTCTACGAGATCTCGTGATGATTCAGTGAACGAGAGATTGGGAATCGTTTTTCTCCTATGTGTAATGTAATAAGGGAGTTGTATTTGTATTTATCTATCTATATATAGAAAGAGAGTGATAAATCTAAATAAAACTCAATTATTAGATGTTCGGAAAATAAATACCTAAGAAAAAATATGTACTCTTTAAAGAAATTTTCCTTTTTCATTTTATACCTGGTAATGCTCTTAACGAAAAGCTCCATAACATGTTTTTAACAGTAATAACAAACAATTATCTTATATAAAAAAAGAATATGGTATTTACGTATTATCGCAACAATCGCCAAATCTATTAATAACTCGCCAAGTTGACAACCCCGATTTTCTGTGTGTCGCAAGCGCTGAATTGGCACCCATGTACTTCATTTCATGTAATATTGCCCATAGGTTGCGATAGTACGTAAGTACTAAAAATGTTAATTATCTAAAGAAAGAAAAACAAGAGTATACCATTCAGATACTATCCTGATTTATAATTTTAAATTGAAAATTTTTAAATGGTTTTATAAGTATTAAAACACCCTTTTCCATCAAATCATCCCTTCCACTGTACATTAATGCCTTTTTCTTCAATGAGTAGTCTCTGTATTTGCCCATAACTGTGAAATATATCTAGGCAGGATATTCTGCTTATTAACGGCGTAAATATTAGAATATTCTGCTTATTTGTAAGCATTGCAAGTCATATTTTAAAAGATAAGGTTGTAGAAAATCCCAATCTGCAACTTTTTTTTGGGGGGGGGATGTTCCCCATAAATGTAATTTTATGAAGAATATGCTTTTTGAAGTCCATCCTGCAAAATTGGGCTATAAAAAATATTTTAGACAAATTAAATTTTTAACCTATTTTCTTTAATCCAATACATTTCATAATGACTCCGTGCGACTGAAAACCAACCAAACCTGAAAATGCAATATTTAAACTCAAACACACACCGGCCAACGCCTTGCTAAAAAAAAGAAAGAAAGAAAAATCTAAGCATAATTTACCCAGAAATCTCTTTTTAGCAAACATGAAAAAATATCTATTCAAAGTTACTTATCTTAGCCATTCAATGTAAATTCATTTAAATAATTTTAATATACATCAATAAAAACAATCTCAAACAGCAATAGGCCATCGCTACATCTTAAAATAAATGCATTAACCAAATTCCATTATTCTTAACTACAAATCGAAGCGGACTTAAAGAGAAAAAACATATAATTGAAGAGATACACCTTGAAATATAATAGCTCGCGACAAAACGCATGTAAAACGATAAAATTCTAGACATACTTAACCAGTCAAGAAAGTAATAATAAGAATTTTCAAGAGATAAGAGTTTCCTTTGATCTGAAGAAACGACTTATGTACCGCTTATTTACCATTGTATAATTTATATCTCCATAAAGATTACACAACAGATAAAGCGCGTTTACATTCATTCTTGTGTACTTAACAACCAAATACCTTTATGTGGAAGATTCGCTGATTCTAAGGCACGCCTACGTTGGCGGTATTTATTCGACATATAATCCCATCCATTCTTTACTTAACCGTTTTAGATGATAATTTCATTGGGCAACACTGGTGATTTCCGTGTGACGAGAATGAGCGTATGTGGCGTACATCTCCACCAACGGTATCTCAGAGTTGGTCGTTGTTAGAGATAAAACTGTCCTATATCCATTTGTCAAGAGGAGGAAGTCGAGGTTGTAAAAAAAAAAGATAGCGTAGGCAGGAGTACGTTATCTTGGAATATTTCGGTAACTAATACCCGCTGAGATATCTACATATACCCACACCCTTGCAGCGAAATATTGGAATTTTGAGTAAAGAAAAATCTTGGGGGCGTTTAAATAAAAAAGAAATTATATGTATATTTTGACACTTCATATTTCCAAAAGAAATTCAAAATTTAAAAATAAAATCGTGAAATTATATCCCTTAAACTTTTCAATATCAAAAATTTAGGAGGTGCTCTAACTCCCCAATGAATAATTAAAAAATATATCAAAATTCATCATTAACTTATGTGAATGTCTTTTTCTAAGATTTTCGAGGCTACTCCAATGCTAACTTCTTAAGCTTCAAATCATAACATTGTTCTTGAAAAATGCTTCAATGTTAACTTTCTGAATTCCCGATATAAATATTTCATTTTCTTTACGTATAAGCCTACTTTTGTATAAATTTCTTTTTCTTTTTTCCTTTAAAGTCTAGAGTGATAGAACTCTGGAGACCGGCTGATTTATGTTGATTTACGTCGCACTGTAATTTGTGTCGTACACGAGGGATATTGGTGATGGACCTCGCAATTTTGAGCCACGGTCGAGTGACATCTGAGCTGGCATCTTCGCTCCTCACATTCACACCAACGGGAGGGCGCTTTGAGCCAGGACAGGTTTAACATGCATCAGCACCTCTGCGCGGCGAGTCTTCAGTGGCATTAGGTTTCGAAACCACGACACGACAAAGAGGGCCACGAGTTTGTAACCATGATTATTCGGTTACTGCGGCGATCTTGGTGTACCAGCTTGATAGCTTATAGTTTTTGTAGCGTGGGTTCATTTTTCCTAGGAGTAGTCGGTCAATTTAAAAAAAAATTAATCTATTGTAGCACACTTCAATTATTTACATTTACAACGAATCAGGTCGACTTTGGTTTCCAAAACCAATTGCCGTATATATTGCTCACCCCAATAACTACAATAAAACAATAGACGAATTGCTATATCTTGCAATTTAACAAGTAGTAATAAAAACACACACACATATACATTTACGTTTGAAGTAATGTTTATGCAGAGTATAAAGTGTGATTCACAGTTAATACTTTTAATAATATATTTTAATAAATAGTAGCATTTTTATACTTTATGCATATTTTAATATTCACCATAATATGCAGTAATGCGTTAAAAAAGTATTTTTTTTTTTCAATGTAAATGAATACAATAATTGCACTGAACATATTATAACAAAGAAGTATATTCAAATTCATTTTGTGTCTATATACATCATTATTCAAAATTAACAAGAGAATCTTTAAGAAAGGTAGACAACATTACAACGAGCAAATCGTAATAATTATATGGCAGCGATTTACCGCCAAATATTACTTGCAGGCATCTATAATTCGCCAAAGATCGCTAATGAAATGGCGTTAATACGTATCAGAAATTCTTGTGTGAGACAGTTGAATCTATAGATGCAAGTGATGCATTGAAGAACAAAAACATGTAAGGGATTTTTGTAAAAGGACGAATACATTTACTTACATCATCATTATTAACAAGTGTCTTTTAAAAAGAATTATGGTGCTTATGTATTATTGCAGCAATCGACAACGTTCAAGGTAACTCGCCAAGTTGGCACCCCCAATTTCGTATGTATCGTTTGCGCTGAATCGGCAATCATGTGCTTCATTTCAAATTAATGTCGCCAATAGGTTGCAATAATACATAGGTATCGCAATTATTATATAATAATTACTCAAAATTCAGTCCAAAACAGTCCTAGGTGCTTAGTAGTTCAATGCCATGACAGACGAACAATATCTAGCTATATTTCACAAAAGTATATTTATATTCATTTAATGAATATTTCATTGTTAATCTGTCAACACTGAAAATCATGTGTTATTGTTGGAGGACATTTTAAGCAATTATTGAAAAAATTGCTATAACAAAGCAATTGTTAATTGTGCCGCAAGTAAACTGCTTCGGTTCCTGTATACTATGTCTATGTTCATGTTTCTAATAGAGTTTTAATAGTGTCTCTTTAACTCTCGTCTCTCCCACCTAAAGTTTTAGAGTTGCAAGTTTATATTCTATTGCACGTTATATTATATTCCCTGCGAATTTTGCTTCATAAAACAGTTGACAAATACGTATACATTATGTTAAGCTTTATGTTATCTCATGTTATCTTTTAAGTCTGAATACATCACTTGCGACTAGAAATTCCTGAAAAATGTTTGAAGTTGTGAACTTTAAGATTTAAATTTTTTTAAGTTCATCCCATGAGTTTTGAATAACACTGTATTTCTACTTTTAATGATCTTTGAATGGTACAAACGATAGATTTAAAAAGTTCATGCCCCTGTGAAATGAAGTTACTTTTAATTGTGCGTTAAATAATAATGAATATCACAAGCAAAGAAATCGTTTGGAATACAAAGTGAGGTTGCTAAAAAAATTCTTAATTTTAAAGCAAAAATCTTTTTTTTTTCAGAAGCACGCTTTCATGCATTTTTTTAAAAAAAATATCATTAAAACGACATTAATAGTCTACTAAAATTTACTTAAGTACCTATTTTCAAAAAAATCAGGATATTAAACTAACACACAGAAATGAAAAATCATAAAATGTTTTATAAGTAGAGAACAATAATGTAAGTTAACACTTCAAATTTTGTAAAAATAAATTTTAAAATTTCGTTTTTTTTTTCATTACTTCATGTAGAATAAATATGCGAAGACCTTATGTAAAGATGTATTCGAAATTTCATATTTATTTCTAATTTTGAATATATAACAGAAAATATCGTAGTTATATAAAATTTTTCATTAATATTATTCTGCTATTTAAACATAACAAGCGAAAAAAAATAGAAAATTATTTCACAAAAGCCATAAAAATAATAAATATAATCACATGAAGTTTCGAATTAAGATTTTATAGTTGCCAATTTATTTACTTAGACAATAGCAATTGTGAAAACATAGAAAAATGAGTTGGAAAACAATAAATAAATAAATATTGTTGATGCTACACTGAAAATTTCGCGGATTATTCAAGTATTGGACAGAAAAAAGAATTATTGATAGATCTTATTGTTTACTTTAGAATAAAATATAAAATAAAGTATGTTTATTTTTAGCCATGACATCCCAGTTTTAAATATATAATCTTATTTTAAGGCTGGAATTTATGTAAAAGAAGATGCAATGAGACTATGAATGTTTTCTTAACAAAACAATAACAAAATATACAAGAGAACAGTTGAAGAATTCAATACTGCATTAAATTTCCCTGCTGTTTAAATAAACCAAAAATTCTCTTCCAGGTATTCGCAAACAGTTTACAGACATTTTTAAACCCATTCATTTCTTGGTATTTTAGTTTCATATTCCCCCCCCCCATAAAACTTGAAATCCAAACAATTTACCGCACTTATCCTCACTTAAAGCAAGCCGTTATCTAAAATCGAATCACAAAAATGGTACCATTAAACTGCACATCCAAGTCCATGACCTCCAAGTCCCATATGCGACTGACTTTTATAAACAGCATATTAAATTCACAGCGGGGGAGGACCAAAAACCAGAACCCGTATCCTAAACCCTCTTCGTAAACATTTGACTCAGCATTAAAACTGGCAGCAGTTTAGTTCCTTTTTCATGACTAACAGCGACCCCACAACCACTATATACATTTTGGAAACTTAGCAACATTAAACCAGTTTTTTTTGTGTTGAAAATGGTTCTTTTATTTTCTTTACCTCCATTAATGTTTTTCATTTATTGCCTCTCGACCAAACAGGACTCTTTTTGTTGGACATGTGGTTTCAAATGTGAATCAAAATCCAACGATCGAAAATTTCTGCCGAAGAATTGACATGTTTATGCACGTTCATCTTTAGTTTATGGGACGAGTTTCACAAAGTGTTGTCTTTCAGCTTTCGACGGACTATCAACAAGTCTTGGCGAGTTCGGTTGTGCCGCCGAGAAGGATTTATGACATCGAGGAGGTCATGTTGTGGAATTTTAAAACTGTTCGAGGAAAAAAAATTATTGTGTGATGGAGAAGGGTGAGATGTTATGTTTATACAAGAGGATTAAAGGTGAAGTTTAAAGAATTCGACAGTTTACATTTGGAGATGAGGCTTGGCAACAAAGAAATTCGCTTTATATACTTAAGGTGTGGTACTTTTTGAAAGTATTAGTCCACTAAACAACAAGCTTTTTATTCATAAAAATGTCTGAGTAACTTAAAAAAATAATTGACAGAAGGGCACGTATATGTACGTCCGAAAAGAACTACAGAAATAGAAGACTTATTGAGGGACGTCTTAATGCATGGGTTAAGTGGGCCCAGTCGAGCCAGTTAGTGCGATTTTAGTCATGCACATTTCTTTGTTTCGGGTTATTGTTTGTACGAATATTTGGCAACGTGTATTATGTACTGTCCCCCTTTAAGTCATAGGTGGGGCCTACATTTGTGTAGGGGCCCAAGGCCTCAATAAGCCTTAAGGCATACCTGGACTTATTTTAATATTAAGGTGACTGACTAAGTACAAACCGTGATTTTGCAAAAGCGTATGAATCAGTAGCGCACACAGGAATTTTTCAGGGGGGTCCGGGTTCAAAAGTTCACCATTCTTGTATCATGCTCCTTTTGATTTTGTCGATTTTCGGGAACAAAACACAGTAAAAAACTAATTTTTGAATAAATAATTAGCATTAATTAACAAAATTAATCATTAATAAAAAGTAATTAATTAAATTTTACGTACTATATACTTAAAATTATAATCAATCGAAAAAAAATCAAGGGCTTCGGGGGGGTCCGGACGCCTAGGACCCCCCTTGTGTGCGCCACTGGTATGAATGAATAATTGTTTTGAGAGATATTTAGGGTTGCTTGAATTAGACATTACATAATAATGGGGTTTGACTAAAATTTTTGCACAACATTATTTGTAATATTATTTACACAGTTAGGATCAATTGAATAAATAACGGGTGCTTTTTGTTAAAGTTTTTCTATTCGAATATTAGACGTTGAATTCGAATTTAGAAGTTGATTTATTCACGAATAAATCAACTTCTAAATTACGTATTTCAAAAATTTTAGTTCAAACTCAATGAAGTATTATATATATATAGGCAAAATAATATTATAGAACCATTTTTCATAACAGATGAATGCTTTAAAAATACGTCATTCTTTTTTCAATTTTTTCCAAAAAAAAAAAAACTGCATTTAATAAGTTTTTCTTGTAATAAGGTTCTTAAAACAATTTGATATATATATTTCAAAATTCAATTGACAATAATTATCAAAAAAAATTACTCATTTATATACTTTTTCAAAATCACGGTTCTGAACGCAGTCAGCCACGTTAAAGGCTAAAAATTAAAGGCTTAAATTTAAAGAAACACTAATTTATAGTGGTAAAATTGAAAATATTAATATTCGCGGCATTCAAGTGGTTGGTATTTGTAGCCGCTTTAGATATACTCTTTTAAGATTAATTAAATCCGTATGTTTGAAGATAGATATTTTGTTCAATTTCAATTACTGATATCTCTTGTAACATTCATTTAATTTCTATAATTGAAAATCACAGTTTCTTACACATTTTTACTTAACATTTAAGTACTGCAAAAGAGATACTTTAAATGTAACGACAATTTACAAACATTTATCTAAAAGTTACTGCCTTCAGATTGAAGAACAGAAGCCATACACTCACATTTACAGAATTAGATAGCCAAAGTTATATTAATTACAAAAGAAAAATATTCTTAAAATGAAATAAGAGCAGAGAAAATAATTGATGTTCTGAAAGTAACAAGAAAGTGCAAAATCTTTTCAGAAGTGCAAAATTTTTAACAATCAATAGATTATTTTTGAAAGAAAGAGAGAGAGAGAGAGAAAGTAAAAAAAAATGAATTTATTATCAAATGTTATATTTCGGAGAGATTGAAGACCCCCTCCCCTCCTCCTGTTATTATCATTACTTACATTTAAACGAACAGTTAAACAATGGCCGAGATCATGCAAATAGCTCAGAGAGAGATGAGCTGCTTTTCATATTTAGTACATTAAGGCGCTCTTGGGGGGATGGGATAGGTGTTGAATTGCCCTACGTTCGACAACAATAATACTGCCAAACACCTTTGTACCTCTTTCAGAATTTAGTTTTCAATATCGCAAGTTCAGATTTAGGATTGGTTCATTGATTGCTTATTAAAGTCGCCCTTAGTAACATGAGAGTTAACTGATGACGGACATCGCAATTTTGAACCATAATCAATTGATAAGGACAACAACTTAGTTGGCACCCACTCACCAAACCTTCACACCACTCCAACATGAGAGCTTTGAGCTCTGATGGGTTTAACATGCTCCGTCTCTCTACGCGAGCGTCTTTTAATACAGACGGAACACGAACCCAAAAGCCGGTAACATCGCACGGTAAAGGAAGACGCGGGCTATTGGCGATGACCTCAAAATTTTTAGCTTCAATCAAGTGACAAGGACGACTGGCACCCTCACTCCAAACTATTTATCGCAACGAGAGGACTTTGAGCTTGACAGATTTTACGTGCATCAGGCCCTCAACACAACGGTTCTTCAGTGGGAACTAAGGATCGAACTCATGACACTTCTCTCTCTCTCTCTCTCGTCCATGAATCCTAGACCATAGTTACTAGGCTACCACTGCCACCCCAAAAGCCTGTAGAAATAACTTTCCCCAAAAGTTGTGGTCAAAGTAGCCTAGTGGCTATGGTCACGGACTCGTGGACGAATTATCATGAATTCGATACTTAGTTGCCACTGAAGAACTGTTATGTTGAGGGCCTGATGCATGTAAAATCTGTCAAGCTCACAAAGTTCTCCCGTCGGAGTGTGGGGGGGGGGCAGCTCAGGCAGTGGTGTAACGGAGAATATTAGAGCCCATCTGCAAAGTTAGCTTTGGGGCACCCAGCCCAAATACATCCATGAAGTCAGTAAGGCCTTAGGCCCCCTAGTATCTCTAGTCCCCCGCAATGCGAGGTTTACTTTATGCCACTGAGCCCAGCCATCGTCCTCGTCGTTTGACCGAGGCTAAAAATTATGAGAATCCATCGCCAATAGCCATCGTCTTGCTTTATAAACCGACGTTAATATTACTCTATCTCCCTCTCTCCTATGAATTAAAGAGACCATAGTGGCGCTCAGATAGTGGATAGCAGTGACGCTTTAGATTTAGAATAATTTCTAAGTTGTCCAATTTCTAAATAAAAATGATTACACCTGAGTGACATGCCATCTGTCTCTTCCCCTAAATCGAATAACTTAGTATTTATACCTTCCCTTTTTTTTCCCATTCTACACATCACAATCTCCTATTATTTTTTTTCCCCCGAAAGTATTTCTTCCACGCTGCTTGACTCAACAATAGCCACTAGAAGAGCGTGCAACCGAGGCTAGTAGTTATAAGGTCAAGTACCAAAGCTACTTTCACATGAAATATCAAAGAGGAGAAACAAAAATAAAGTGAGCTTCTGTGCTAAAAGTGAGAGGCTCAATCAACTCCAATAAAACACGACCTCTTAAAAATAGAAACTTGAGTGATGGCTTCTCCTCAATTACCTCAAGTGCAGTTAATGATTCAACGACTTCTTTCTCACTATCATACAGACTCGAGGGAAAAAAGAATTCAGAAGAGAGGGGAAAAAAATGGACGTACGTAGATACAGGCCCATGGTAGTAAGCCGTCACAGAAGAAAGCATGGCGGTGATGAATAACAAGCGACAGTTATTTATTTATTTTTTGGCCCATTCCATCTTTTTCCTTTTCCCGTTTGACAGCCGAGGGCAGCCATGGAGGATCAAGCTAAGGCGACTTTTGGCTGGATTCGCAAATTGAGTTTTTCACGTAACGCGTTAATGAGCAGTGCGCTTTTGATGTGTGAAAAAAGTGTGTTCCGTTCGGGTGATTGAAAATTGATTGCCTAAGTCATTTACCCTGTTTATGCGCTTCGTAAATAATTTTTACAGCGCTTTTTTATTTGTTTACTTTCAGCGATGAATGTTTCTTTCATGCGTTGGAATTCAGCCCTGATTGCATACGTACTGAAGGCAAGCCAATAGTAATTCGAGAATGCACATGAAACAAATGACAGCCTTATTGCACGAATTATATTTTGATTAAAAGCAATAATATATAATAAAAATATATCAAATAAACTAATACAAATCAAAAACTAAAAGGAAATGAATAATCCGTGGCGAATTTTAAAGAGAGAGATCGAAATAAATCTTCGAATGTAAAATTCATTATCATCTGTGACAGACAATTAAATCCCATCAGCAGCTAAATAACAATAATTAAAATTGACTATAATGTGTATTAAAAAACTTGTAATGTTTAATATTCAGTGGTATACACAAGGGTGGGGAGAGGTCCACCGATCCGGACTCCCAGATAGCTCTGATTTTTTTTTCCGATTGATTATAATCCTATGTAAACAGGACGCAAAGTTTAAGTATTATTTGTTCAATAATTTATTTTTAACTATTTTTTGTTCTCGATAATCGACAAAATCAAAAGAGTATATTTGGTGGCGTATGGGGGAACCGCGTATATGGACTTTGAGAATGGACTTTTGACCTTAGATTCCCCCGAAAAATTGCTATGTGTTCGACTGTTATTGTAATAAGCAAACATAAGTAAGTTATGACATTCAAGAGTGCTATTTAAAATTAAAGAATAAACACAAATGATAACAACCAGTGGCGGTCACAGGATCCAGGGTCGAAAGTCTACCATTCTCGTAACATGCTCTAATATACCGCCCAACATATTCTTTTGATTTTGTCGTTTTTCGGGAACAAAAAACAGTAAAAAATTCATTACTCAATAAATAATTAGCATTAATTAGTAAGCTTAATTATTAAAAAGAAATAAAAACTAAATTTTACGCACTATATACATAAGATTATAATCAATCGAGAAAAAAAATCATGGGTTTTGGGAGGCGAGGCCCACCTCCCTCCCTTGTGTGCGCCACTGATAGCAAGTGAAAAAATAATTACAATCAGGTAATTTCACTTTTTATGATTATCAGTTGAATTATAAAGTGCGTATTCATTTAACCAGCAATTAATGTGTCATTTTTATAATGATAAAATGAATAGTTAAAAAACACTCCTTAAATTATAATTTTCATATGAAAGTTGTATCTTTCTAATTCTACATATTTGATAAAACAAAACTGACATATCAAAATAAATACTTAGATTGACTTAAAGTTGCTAAATTTTTATTTTAATTCCTACATTTCTCCCGGTAAAAAATTTCATAAGCTACACTTTAAAATCAATAATTTATCAAAATGATCAAAATGGTACAGTTGTTTTTCTTGCATAACTTCTTTATTAAAGGGAAAGGCATTTTTACAGAATTATTTGATAATATGCAAATGTGAGAGCAATTTTTTTTTTAACTTGTATAATTTTTAATATTTATGTGATATTTCAAGACCATAAAAATTTAGCAAATGAATGAATTTATGCTTTATAAAATTCAATGCTTCTCACATTTTCTTCTATGATAATTTTATATCTTTTAATATTGGGCTAACATTTACTTTTCAAGAACATGTCAAGGCGGGGGGTCTCCTTAACACTGTTCAAAACAGTACAAACTGAAAATACTTTTTTCATACAGAAAAGTTTCTGATAATAACCCATAGTTAGATTCCAAACAAATATCTCCATATTTAGAAACGGAACGTGTAATATGTGTCAAGTTTTAATGTACTTTTCTTTTTTAAGTTTAAATCAATCAGTTTTCTCATAAATTCGATAATAAGAACATGGAATGTTAAACGTTTGCATAGTTCTTCCTATTTTTAGTTGTTATATCAGCAAATTAAGTCTAATTTAAATAACTTTTTCAAGATAATTTAGGCTTATTTCACGAAGCATTTATGCAAATATTTAAAGACCTGAAATGTGAATTGCATTTTCTAACACACATATATACAACAACGTTCTAGGATACAGCTGTTTGAACAAATTGATGTTTGAAATTCAAAACATTATCATGAGAAACATCAACAATTTCCATGGTAGCTGCTAGGTACATTCAATTAGTAACATGGAGACTTTACATTGAATATAAATTCTAGCTTCAGAATTATTTAGTTGTAAAACGCATAATAATACAATTTATACTATTTATACGGTTTTATTATTCTCTATAATATATATATATATGTGTGGGTGAGTGCGTGTGTTAATGCTTTACGTTTCACTTATTTCTTAGTTGAAAGAATTTTGTAAATTAGTTAGTTAATAAAAAAAGATCTGTGTCCCTTTTAATTTGTCTTATGTCAGTATGGCTTTCTAAAAACGTAGAAGTGATTCTGGAATAAGCCATACGCACATACACATACATCTTATAATCTAATAAGAATAAAAAATATTTCTTCAAATTTGAAAATCTACTAGGTGTTTAAATCACCGTTCAAAAACAACTTTATAAATAAATAAAAATTAGATAGAGAAAATAGTCATTCTTTTAAAAAATGTTTTCCAAAAAATATTTATAAAAACGACTTTGTACGTCCTTTTCCATTATTATCATTATTATTATTATAATTAAATTTGGAGATAAAACTTAATTTAGAACTCTGAATTTACATTTGTATTTACATATGTTAACAAGAACTTTGCATTTGTTTATTCAAGAAAGATTCAAACAACACCCATCATCCACTTTTCTTCAAACAACTTCACGTCACTAAAATTCATTTTACTCACGACTAAGCCTTTCTTGAATGCTCTCAATCCAACTCCTTCACTGCTCAAGATTTTCTATTTCTATCGCAACAACCACCGGATATGCTTTCAGTCTTCTATCCGGTAAACAACCTAATGGTTCAATTACCCTCATTAACACTACTGCGAAGCCCTTTACTTACGAAAGGACCCTTTTGCCGGATTTAACCGTACAGTTCGCGAACTCTATCCCAATCCGGAAGCCTATGAAGTGGCCGGACATATACTGACGGCTTTCACAACCGACGGAATCTATCTTCCCACAGCCCTTAATGACTCCTACCATTAACTTTAATTAAAGGCAATTTTATCAACTGATACAAGTTGACAGTATCGTTTGGGGTGGGACATGTTAGATAAGGAAAAGGGAGGAAATTGAAATCGTTTTCCCGTAAGATTTCCGACGCTAGGGTTTTGCTGGGGAGAAATGGGCGTTTTTCAAGGGGTGGGAGATGGGGGTTTTAATGATTGGATGAGATTTTTGGGTTTTAATGACGTTTATGGGTATGTGTTTTTTTATGTGGTGCTGTTTTTTGTTCATAGAGTCGTCCCGTCAAGGTCAAATGTAAATGGACGTATAGCATGTAAATGACGAGAAAGCAAATGTAATCGTTTTAAAGGGGGATAGCTCTATAAATGTTTTATGCTATAAATCGATGAAAAACGTTTGATTAATTGTTTTGATATCGATTTCTTTATCAGGAAATCGAGGGAGTATTAAAGACGGTTTTAAGAATATAATCACTCTTAATTGTACTGTCTATTAAGAAATTTCATAATGGGCGTGTTAGGGCTCCATCTAAGTCATTCATATGAATTATTTTTTATTTTAAATTTATTTCAGAGCTAATCTCAAAAGGAAAATGAATCGTTTTAGTAATAAAATTCAAATTATTTCATGTGAATAAAAGATTTTGGTCTATCACACTTATTTTGAAACTTAGATATATCAATTATAAAAGCAAACAAAAACTTTTATCACGTAACCATTGCAGAAAAACCATGTAACCACAGTAACCGAATAGTCATAGATGTGAACGCGTCGCCTCAGTTAAAGTGTCAAGTCCTGGTTCTAAAAATTCATCTCGTAGAGGAGTTGACGTACGTTAAATCGATTGAGATTCACAACCCTTAAATTAGCCTGATGTAGAAGTTTGGTGAGTGGGTTGCCTGCTCAGAGGGCAACCTTGTTTCTTGATCAAAGTTCAAGGCTCTGAGGTCCATCGTCAACGGCCCTCGTAATTGACTGGAAGCGAAACATTAATAAATAATCAATCAATCAATCAATCAATCAAAAAGCAACCAAAAGTTAATATTCCTCTTACAGCTTCAAAATACTACCCTCACTCTCTTGCTTTCTGCCTGGCTTATTATCACTTTCTCAATTCCACACTCTACTATAGATTCAAATCCATTACATACCTGCTAAAAGAGAGAGAGGGACCTATTTCCTAAACACTATATATGATTACCGTAAAATCTGGCGTATAACATGCACTTTAAACACAAAAAATTTACGAGTGTACAGTTATACCACTGGGTGTGAATACTCGTGCTTTAAAAATAAAAAATAAAAAAGCGATGAGCAAAAAATTGAATTACACTTCTACATCTGTCGAAATATATATATTTATTTTTTTAAAAAAATATATTCTTTGTGCGAATTTATAGGGCTGTAGTTCTAGAAGTGTACTATTTTTTCTAAAATGTATGTATTAATACCTTGAATAAATGACTTCAAAACGTAAGAGTACTGTACACGTACATTTCAGGAAAGAAGACACGTAAAAAGAAGATTTGCGTTATACGGCAAATATATCTAAAAATCAAAAACTGCAGCTTGGAATAAAGGTGCGCATATCCGGTGCATGCTATATGCCGGATTTTACGGTGACTCATATACATATGTAAATAAATATGTAAATAAATAACCCTTAGAAAAAAATGTGATAATGCTGTATTTAAGACGAACTATTCTTTGATATTGTACACAAATATAAATCTTTTTCTGCATGATTTTATTTGTATAGCATTTTTACTGATGCTTACAGTTATTTTTCAACATAAAATAAAAGTCTTTAAATCGAGTATTCAATCTACAATTTAACTTGTTTTAACGTTTTGAATCTATATATATATATACGTATATATACATAAATATATGATATTGCATCATTTAATACTAATAAATATATATCTGCTTTTTCCTATACTCTCAGCATTTGTTTCCTTTAAAATGTTTCCAATATTTCCCTGTAGCACAGCTATCGATTCTCTGAAATTGTTTCAGAAGAATTTTATAGCTATATACATTACAGTGATATAATTTAAGATTTGAACAAAATGCATTACATATATATTTATATAAAAAGAAATAAATAATTATAGTTCTTACAAAATTTTTATTAAAAGATGTCTTTATCAAAGCCTTGTATCAATCGAGTTAATCATAACGTGAAAATTATATATCAGTATAGCTCGAATAACAATTATCTTAAGTTTAATTCTCCTTTTGTCAAATAAGAAAAGTATCCGTCATCTAAAAAAATAGCGAAAATTATATATTAGCAACAGTAATTAATTCCAAAAATATTTTATCAATTAAGATACCATAAATGGATAAAAAGCACTGATTGAAAATTCATTACAAAAAACTTCAATTAGTTCAGCAATTGTAAAGATATAATATATAAAGCATTATTCTTACTTAAGCATCTTCAGCGGAAATTTTTGAGAAGGTAAAAAATAATTTCATCTATACTATTCGATGCTAACTAATTAGATAATTCATTTCATTTTAAAAATTACATCATCCTTGAATTGCACAGAACACATTTTAAAAAAATTACTTGAGATTTACTAAATATTAAATTAATTCCAATTCTAAGACGATTATTCAATTAATATAAACACACAGTAACAATATTTTACAAATAATCGAAATATACCAATATCGATCAAAAATAAATTTATACATCCAATTAAATTAGGGCACAAAAAAGTATCATTGCTCATTTTGCTCATTTCTACTTACACCAGTAATGAACGTTTACTAAAAAAAAATGTTCCATTCCATTCAAGATTTTGAAAAGAACAATTTTATTCACCAAATTTATTCAATTTTTTAAAAAATATTTAGTAGAACTTAAATAAAAAAGATTTGACGCTCTGTCTCGGTGTTGCTTTTTACTCATTAAACCCTAAAATCACCATTAGAAACTACGATGTTTTCTAGAATTTAAATGACTTGACTATTTATGACTATCGATGTGTTTTATGTTATTGTATTCGTCAACTTCTTCGTCGAGTATAGATCTCGAACATCATGTTTTGGAACTACTAAAGGTCTTATACATTTAAGGGAACTGTGCATTTTGTTTAGAGTGTTAACTGTGTTTTTAATTTTAATAATAGTATTTAGCAATTGCTGTAATGTTAATAAAGTAAATTTAAGAGGAATTTTTCAATCCTTAAACGAAATTTTAGAAAAACTGAACCACAAAAACAAATTCATCTTTTAATAATGCTAATAATTTTTTTAACTTGCACAAAAGAAACATACTTCCTGACAAGTATTTTTTCCTGAAAATGTACAATAAAGTCTCTTTGCAGTAAAATTTACCATACGTTTATCTTCTGCTATTTAAAGTACCATGCGTCCTTTTAAGAAATACTACGAGAATAAATAAGCAGTCAATTTAATATTACTAATACACCCTATCCAATAAATAAAGCTTAAATAAAGAATATTTCTTTACAATCAATCCATTCGAATACACATATTAATACTCGTATCTTTTATAAAAGAATTATTCCCGACATATTTCTTCCTTTAAAAATAGCATACTTAAGAATTCGTAAATCTAGTTTGAAATACAATGCCTAAAGGAAACATCTTTCAGAATATTTAAACAATTCAGCTGTCATTTTTTTCTTCTCTTCTTCGCTTTGAAGAGTAATCGAAGTTCACGAAGAAAGAAAATGGGAAGAAAATAATTCGTAATGAAATCTAGAGGAGGTAGAGGAGGAGGATTCTTTTTGCTGAGGGAGCTTCTCCAACAAAGGTATGTTACTCGAAGAGCAGTTGTAATGAGGATCAGACACAATGTATTGAAACAATTCTTACGAAATAGTTTTCCAAAAAGAAGGATGGTTTCTTTTTTTGTTCTTTCCCCTTAAAATAAGTAATTTCATTTTGTTTGAATAAGGCACACAAAACAAAAATGCAAAAATAAAGGGGTTTTTTTTTAAGTTCAGAGAGAAAGAGATCGATGTTACGTAATATTAAGTTACAAGTTAAAGACGAATAATTTATAAGAAAAAGAACTTATCGCTAGATTGTCCAGAAAAATAATTATGTTCGTGTCATTCGTCGAAATTTCTATTAGCGTGAATCAAAAAATGCCATGTTTAGAACTTATTTTTTCCCCAACGCATTAGAAGTTTTCTTTATCAGAAATGTAAAAAAGAAGTGAGAGAGACGCGCAAAAAGCTAAATGAACACGAATTCTTCGTCTTCATTCCATAAAAAAGCTTCCTTCACCTAGAACTTCTTTTAAGTGTCCAAACATAAGATAGTTCTAAGATGATAAGTCTGGACTATAGGGAGGATCTTCAAACATTTTCTACAGACGTTCATTTAATTTATCATGCGTTAAATTATGTAGCTATGTGGAGTTTTACATATTGTAGGGGAAATGTAACACATCGATATGGAACGTCTTTTATATACAGATATGCTTCTTTAAACTTCACCAAAATCTCACAGCAGTATATTACATTATTTATACTACGGCCATCAAGGAAATTGACGTACAAAAGGTCATCACGAATTCGACAAATTTTTACTTCATGGTCAAGGATCATTTCTATTAGAGCCATTTTTTGATATCTTATTTGAGACCTTAATAAAGTGTCAATATACCGATTTTAGCATTCAATATATTTCAATAGGTATGACAATTATATTTGTCACAAATCTTGTGTAGTAGGTAATTTATGTTTATTCATCATGCTAGCGATTAAATAAGCGAACATATGAAGAATACAACACACACAATACTATAAATTATATTAACTTTAAGTAAATTGACATGGGGTTGTTATGCCGATAAAAAAATATTTTTCATAATTATTTCATCACTTTACTCACTTAAAATTTCATTTCATATTACATGAGCTGCATTCCATTTCATGACGGTCACGTGATAAAAACAATGACGTATTCTCCTTTGAATTCAAAGCTGACATTAGACGTGTACTTGTTGTTCTACTTATAAAACTTAAATAAATTTTCAGATTTGATCATTGTATGTTCAAATATTAAGAGATTCCTCAAAAAGTTTTACAAAATTTAAAATATATATATATTTTTTATTACATGTGTATATTTAATTCAAGTACATTCCATTTGCCTGTGTACAATATTACTGTTTACCAAAATAGACTTCTTAAAAGAATCTCCCAAAAGCAAAAGTTGGCAACAGTGAAGTGATTGACTGGAATCAATTAGTATCACGTGACTATGATGACACATGAATTTAGCCCAATTGCAAATAATGTATTTGTGAACAAAAGCCAAGCAAAATATTCTTCTGTATTAACTCAAAATTGTAATTAATTTATAAATTTCAATGGGGGATTTTTATTTACAGTTAATATTTCATTAATATATCTATTTATTTTCTGGGGATAAAACCTTCATTAACAAAACGGAACAAAAAGTATTGAAACATTCAAACGCGATGAGAGTTCAAATCACTGAGGAATAAAATGTTCAACTTATTTAAGATTGCAAAAAAATAAAAAATTTGAAAAATAATAGAACAATTTTTTTTAAAAATTTTTTTCTGAAGGAGCGATTTTTAATGCATTTAATACTTCATTGAATACAAATGAAATTAAAGTATTCTTTTAAGCTATTATTTATTTTTTAAAAAATCAAGTAAAATAATATATTCATTGTGTATTTTGTAGTATACAAGCAGACATTTAAAAAATAAAAATTAATAATATTTAAGGTATCCGACTACGTTCGGAACAGAGATTTTGCAAAAGCATATAAAGGGATAATATTCATGATATCTAGTGTCACTTAGATTTTAAAATGTACATAAAATTGTTTTAAGAATAGTATTACAATAAAAATTATTTAAGTACAATATTTTGACAAAAAATGAACATAAAATGACCAATATTCGAAATATTCTCCTTTTGTTAAAAATCCTTCTATTATAATTCTGTATGTAGCTCAGATCTCTGTACAGTGACTCAACTAGAATTTTTGAAATATATAACTTAGAAGTGGGTTTATCCACGTTTTTCGACAACAGAGGGGAGAAATTTTAAGAAAAAAAACGCCGATAATTATTTCAATGGGTTGTAACTCTGAAAATAATGTGAATTTTTTAAAAACCATAGTTGAACCTCTATACAGAGGTCTGAGCTGTATACAGGCAAAATATTATTATAATAGAAGCATTTTTCACGAAAGGAAAACATTTTGAAAAAAAGTTATGCTAATTTTTGCCGAAATATTGTATTTAAATAATTTTTTGTCAAAATTTCCTTAAAACACTTTCATACATGTATTCTAATCTATGTGGAACTAAATATCACGAAAATTGTCCATTTATGCGCTTTTTTAAAATCAGGGTTCCGAAAGTAGTCGGATACCTTAACTGAAAAAAAATCACATTTTTAAAAAACACAATGTTCTCTAATTATTAATACTCTTGCTTAGATTCAACAGAAATGTCTTTAAAACATGGGCTATTAAAAAAATTCTCATTTAATTTACTTTTCCTATAGAAAAATAATTTTTATAAATAGAATACGATTCTCTCTCTCACATTTTTAGAGTAATAGGAGAAATCAGAATACATTTTATAAAAACAACCCTTCTTAAATAAACAGCCAAACTGACCTTGGATGTTGAAACTTAACAATGGAATAGGTAGAAGATTTTCTTTCAAATGCGGAAAGAAAACTGAAACCAACGTTTCAAAAATTGACTTGGAGACCGGATGTCACTCAGTGATTAGATAATCATAAAAGTGAAGCCTGAAACCATTTCTCGGTCTACAACAACATCCTTTCCAAAAGGAAGATATGCGTACCTTTCAAATGTAGTTCAAATTTTCTCCATACAAGTGGTTGAATAAAGATAACACTGCATTTCCCAGAAAGAGGGAAGCTTTTAAAATTCAGAGGGGTATACAAATAAGAGTACAAATATCCTTTAAATTCTCTAATATAAGAATTCAATTAATTAAATATATATAATAAATAAAATCAATATACATAACTTTCAAATTATGTGAAATATATCGATGAGGTGATAATTTGTAATTTGTAGTCGCGACAGAAAAAAAAAACGTTTTTATACTAATCACATAATTTTTATTTAATTGTAAGTATAGTTGTGCTGTAGATAGTTATTTTAAGCGTGTGCTTCGCTCAAGAGCAAAAAAACAAGGGAGGTGCCGTGGGTAGCCTAGTGCAGTGATTCGCAACTCCCGGTCCGCGGATCAAATGGTGCCGGGACGCCTAAAGAACATTAACTATTGCCATTTTATTTAAAGTGGTGTATTTCTCTCGGATTTGTGCAACTTTCCACAAAAATCACTTTACATTCCACGTTAAATCACTTTTATTCATTTTTTGGTGTAACTATATTTTATTCTGAAGGCATATTTAAATGTAACTAAATTAAAATTGTTAAACCAAAACAATCTAGTTTATAAACAATCAACGTGTCCCAACCTCAGCGGGCCGCGGTAATATTGTCAAACGTTGACCGGTCCGCAACGATTAAAAGGTTGCGGAGCACTGGCCTAGTGGTTAGAGCATCGGACTCCATACCGGAAGGCCTGGGTTCGATGCCCGTTGCCACCAAATTCCCTTCGAGTACACACGGAGTACGTGCTCGTTAAATCAGTGGGTCCGAAAACCGTGTGGACGGTAGCAGCAGAAACTACGGGAGCAGGGGTCTGGAGAATATTTTCCTCCCTTCGAGGTTGTAACGTCCTAGCCATATAAGTGATGAAACTTAGTTGGTATTTTGAAGAGTTATTTTCCAAGCACACAGGACAGTCCACAGACATAAACAATTTGTACAGTATTTACACTTTTTAAGTAAAAATCATTACTATTCCGAATTTATAACATTCGTAGAGAGATAATCCCTGACGCTCTCTGATGGAGCTAAAAATACAGTCTCTCTTGTCGAGAGGAAAACACACACTTTCCAAATCTCTACCTGCTCACGGATGGAGCGCACAAAATCTTGGCCTCTCTCGTCGAGAAGAAATCACCGTCTCCAAATCTCCACACTGCGCTCACTGGCGGAGCCCACAGAATCGACTGCTCTCGTCGAGAGGTAAACACCGACCGACTCTGGCTTGGCACTCGCGCATGCGCAGTGCTTCGGATCAGTCCGCGTTGCCACCTAGAGTTTTAGAAGAAGTTTAGAGTTCGTTACAAGGTCCATGTATAAATTGTGGAGGCGGAGATAGGTGGTGTCGCCATCTATCGTGTAGAGGTCCAACCTGTCTCAGACTCTGGCAACTTTCATACCTTCCATTTGGAAAGGATATGACAACAACAACAAACACAGGGAATTATTCAAGTTCCCCATGCAAATATGGGAAGAAAAGCAGGGGGAAAAGCAATATGGAAATATAATCACCAGTTAAAAAGAGAAGAAATATGTTAATTATAGAAAGTACTACAGCGGTTCAGGGAATAGTTTGAAACCGCTTAGTGAGGCACGTGTAAGCTATTATGATATCCTTTTAATAGGAACCGACAGTAACTCTGTCAAAAATTTAATCTTGTCATTTGAATAGGAATTCGCTAATAAATCTGTCAAGATGATGTTTTAATTCTTTAGAACTGGGGTGGGCTTTAAGTTGATCGCGATCAACCGGTGGACCAGGGAGGACAGCGGAAGATTAGCAGTTAGTAATTATATACCGAAATATTCAAGATTGGCTGGCAGTACGCAGATGAAGTCTTTTACTGATTATAACTACGATAACTAAGCTTTAGATAAAAATGTTTCATTTTTGTAAAAGTATTTTGAATTGTTTGATAATAAAATGTATAATTTGATATTATTTTATTTGTGGTTATTGTTATTTCGCTTGCATCTTGCGTTTTGCTTTAAACGCGGTTTTAAAAGTGTGAGTTTTTTTTTTAGTTGTGCAGCTAAGAACATATTTCGTGTTTATTATTAAGTTATAATAAATGTTGTAGACTTTTTTTTGTCTCCCCACAACTACGCCCCTGGGTGGACTGCAACACTTTGAAAAAATTAGAAGTAACCCGTACCCTGGAAAAGTCTGCCCACCCCTGCTTTAGAAAAAGATGAAATAAGAGATGCTTTGAAATAAGATATTATAAATAAATTATATAGATATTATGAATAAATAAGATTCTAATTTTAAGTAAATATTAATTTAAGTTATTACATATATATTTAAATTGCAGCATTTTTTCAATTATAACTGCATGAAGATAAAGAGCTTGTGAATATTACTTATAAATTTTTACGAAAAGAGAGATTAGAAGTTCTTTACACAACATTTAAAATCTCTCCTATTACAGATGTTCTCTATAATTCATTTAAAATCTAATTACTTAAGCTCTTTACAAACTATTCAATTTCTCTGCATTAATATCATAAATTATTTTATTAATTTATTGCTTCTTAAATGTTTTCTAAGCTTAAGGCTTCAGAATATATATATACATATACATCATAAATTTAACATGCATTAATACTACAGAAGAATCAGAAAGATAAAACTTAAATTAATTCAATCATACTTACATTGTTAAATTATGGAAGTATATAACCAAACATATAAAGAGTGTTTTTTTTCTAGGTGTAGAAGTTTAAGTTGGCATTACTTTCCAAGATGGCGACCGATTTAACAGCTGTCAAGTGATTTATTCTCAGTTTGATTAGGCAATTCATCATGAATAGACTCACGCCTGAACAACGCTTTCAAATTGTCGTCGAATGGGCCCAAAACGAGATTGCCGTTGTTCCCGATTTTCATAAGCGAATTTAGTTTAGCGATGAAGCGCACTTCTGGTTGAATGGGTACGTCAACAAACAAAACTGCCGCATTTGGAGTGAAGCTAATCCACAAGTGTATGTCGAAACACTTGCCGTTTTGTTTTCTGGATGAAACACAGTTACATCCAGAAAAACTGACTGTTTGGTGCGCTTTATGGGCTGGTGGAATCATTGGTCCGTACTTCTTCAAAAGCGATGAAGGCCACAACGTTACAGTCAATGGTGATCGGTATAGAGCCATGATTACTAACTTTTTCATTCCTGAATTGAACAATCATGATGTCCAGGAGCTGTGGTTCCAACAAGACGGCGCAACATGTCACACAGCTCGTGCCACAATCGATTTATTGAAAGACACGTTTGGTGACCGCCTAATTTCACGTTTTGGACCTGTGAATTGGCCTCCAAGATATTGTGATTTAACACCGCTAGACTATTTTCTGTGGGGCTATGTTAAGTCATTGGTCTATGCGGATAAGCCACAAACGCTTGACCATTTGGAAGACAACATTCGCCGTGTTATTGCCGATATACGGCCACAAATGTTGGAAAAAGTCATCGAAAATTGGACGTCCAGATTGGACTACATCCGAGCCAGCCGTGGCAGTCCTATGCCAGAAATCATATTTAAAATGTAATGCCACAAGATTATATTTCGAATAAAAAAATTCATGTCAATCGAATAATACATCGTTTTTTTATTGCAATTTAAAGTTCTATACCTCTAAAAAAACACCCTATATTTTGCCTGTATATAGCTCAGACCTCTGTTCAGAGGCTCAACTAGAATTTTTGAAATATATAACTTAGAAGTGGGTTTATTCATATTTAACGACAGCAGAGGGGAGCAATTTTAAGAAAAAAACGCGAATAATTATTTCAATTGGTGATAACTGAAAATAATGTAAATTTTTCAAAAATTCTAGCTGAGCCTCTGTAGTGAGGTCTGAGCTATATACAGGCAAAATATTATTATAATAGAACCCTTTTTCACAAAAGGAGAATATTTGGAAAAAAGATTGTTCTAAGTTAATTTTTTGCCAAAATATTATATTTAAATAATTTTTTTGGTCAAAATATCCTTAAAACAATTTTATGCATGTATTCTAATATGAGTGACGCTAAATATCATGAAAATTATCCATTTATGCGCTTTTTTAAAATCACGGTTTCGAACGTAGTCGGATATCTTAAAAAATTCTCTCAATTTATACAATTCAAATAAAAAATATATATAACATATATATTAGGGTAAATTACCAATTTTTATTTCTTTTTTCAGAATTTTGAATCTTTCCTACGAGGTAAAGATATTCTCTGGTATATAGATGAAAAGGTAAACAAAATAAAAAATTAATTTTCCTGTTAAGTACTGCCACAAGGGGAATAAAATGTGGATATTTGAGTTATTTTATGATAAATAGTCAAAGTAATTTTATTAAAGAAAAATGAGCATTTTAGAATTTTTTAACTTTATTGCGGTGAGAAAACACTAAATAGTTACAAGAAAAACATCAGGTATATTTAAAAGCTTCTTTGTGGTATTAAAGTCTTTAAAAAAAAACTACTGTAGAAATTAGAATGCGCGATAAAGTGGACGTCAGAAAGAAATTTGTTTCGAACCGATTTCCCGGTGCGGGGAGACAGAGCTGGAATTATGAAATGTTGCAATGTGTACATTCATTACTCCATATTCACTCAGTGGCGCACACAAGGGGGGGAGGTCCCTGGATTCAGACCCCCATAGCCTTTGAATTTTTTTTGATTGATTATAATCCAATGTATATAGAACTTAAAATTTAATTAAGTACTTGCTATTAATAATTAATTCTATTAATTAATGCTATTTTTTATTTATTTAATAATTAATTTTTACTATTTTTTGTTCCTGAAAATCGACAAAATCAAAAGAATATGTTGGGCTGCGTATTGGAGCATGATACGAGAATGATGGACTTTCACCCTGGACCCCCCTCCCTCTCCCACCTTTGAAAAATTCTAGTGAGCTCCACTGCTTATCAAAAATCATCGCTTTTGGTAGTTTATAGTGTAGAAAAATAATTTTATTTTGAGTTTAATGTCATCCAACAAAAACTAAGTCTTTTTCCATTTATTCGAAAAAATCAACCACTTTGAGACAATCTTAAATTTTGAAATTATTTTTGTTAATCACGTTTCTCTTAACCTCCACACCATAGAACATTTTTTTCATATAGGTACATCCCAATAAATATTAATTTTTTTTCGCTATATAACCGCAATCCATCCTAATATACATATTCGAAGTTTTCTACTGACGATTATTAAAATGTTTCCAGTGAATGACTTAAAAATATATTTCAGTACTTAAGAGAATAAAATTAATAATATTAACGGTAGAGATAAAGCGCATTTTTATTTTAAAGAATAAATATTTAAATATAAAATATTTTAGGTGTTTTTTTTTATCTATACATATAATCGTTTCAGAGTAATAGTTCAAAAACAATTATGTTACAAAAAATGCTTCACATTTAATCGCTTCCATAATGTATCTAAATCCATCTCTTCGATTATTAAAAAAATATATTCCCTATCGAATTCAACGAAATACATTAAAAGATAATAATTATTAACATCCCATCAAAAGTGGAATTCAAAAGCATAAAAATGTTGCTTATATATAAGTAGTTTTTCTAAAAAGAAAAACGGGAACAAACGAACATCTTTTCTCCCATCCCTAGTAAGTTTTAAGCCTCTGTTTAAGCCGATTAAAAAATAAAAGGGGATAGGACCAGTCATCCAGGAATGGCGGGAAAACCAGGAGAAAGAGAGAGATCTAAAGAAAGAAAACAACACATATATACATATAGTGGAAGAAAAGTTGGCGTTGAAATCCTTTATTTCGAACATTTACTTTCGATGTTCTTTCCCCTACCTCTCCAGTCCCGAGATTAGGCAAGTAGATGGCTTAATCCCAAAACTCCCGTTTCCAGGAAAAGGCTTATTCTCCCCGGAACCTTACCTACACGTGTAACAGAGAAGAATTACTCGGCGTGGGTGGGAAGGAGGAGGGTTAGCATTTGCTCTTGGGCAATGAGGAATGTGCGGTGTTATGTAAAGAAATTAGAAATGTGTGTGCATTGTTATTTTTTGTGAAAAGAAATTCGTATAGTAAAAGTAATGGATTTTTTACATGTTGGTTGTTTCTCTTTTACATTAATCGAAGAGTTAAATATTAGTGGAGTAGTTTTAATGGAACACTAAGTAGTTTTTTTTTCGAAGGGGGGATCTTTTTTTTTTTCAAATTTGGTGTTCTTTTCTTAATCTGAAAATGTTCAAGATAGCTCGAGCAGTTTTATTATTTACTAAATGAACAGAAATGACGTTTAATTTAATGAACAAAGGGATTAAAAACGAAATGCACTTTTTTTCCCGAATGGGGTCTTATCGTAAATATTCCTGAGAACTTCATATCAGCATATCTCCCAAAGAATTGTACCGAGATTTGCCAAATAGGAGCTCAAACACGTACATAAAAGTTTAATTAAAAAAAAGAATTTAAAAAAAATTCGTAATTACTATACATTAACTTAATTTAGCTCAGTGGCGCAAAAGCTCACGAAGGCAAAGGCCTACTGTTCCCATTTCAGTAAACGTGATCTTGGGCTCTGAGGTGCAAGAGTAGATGTTTCGGTCAGGCGGTCAGTCTGGCGCGAAACCCACAGTGTTAAGCTGCCAAGCAAGCATGGTACTCATTTATCGACCCACTGAAGAGATGAAAGGCTGAGTCGATCTTACCCAGTCCGGGGTTTGAACCTCACAGCTGTGAGGCACGGAAGCGTGATGCGCTACCACTCAGTCACTGGGCTTAATTATATATTAGAAACAGTAAAAATTATTCAACATATTCTCATGTAATGTCCTTTTGTGATTTGGAAATGAAATTCTTTATGTATACGTATAATTACATTTAAAATCTTGCCTGTGACTCAAATTCCTCTTGAAGGCTACAATACTTTAAAATTGTATTCTTAAATATGCATCAAAAAGAGACCGTTTTGTTAATTTATTTTAAAAAAATTTTTAAAAAATTATCACTAAAATAGCGCATTGGGATTTTCAAAATGTGCGTGTTTTTTTTCTTCTTCTTTATTTATAATTAATTTCAAAATCTCAAGAGTCAAATTCTTTATTTTATGTTTGACTATGATAGACATGTGTAATAGAATTTTCTTAAAAAAACAAATTCTAAATCACGAGAAGTAGTTTAAAATGAAAAAAAATGGCGAATAATTTTAATTATTCACTAGGACAGAATTTTTTTAAAAAAAAGATTGTTATATGATAAGGAAATATATTACACACTTTTCTCATACTAAACCTCAAAAAAATCCTACCTTCACTAAAAATTTTTTTAACATTTTGAGATCAAAATATTCTTACCATTTAAGCATAATTTATATCGAAACGATATTAGAAAGAAATGCAATTATATTGCACAGATACGGTTTCATGTGAAATTCATACACTAATTCCAGAAGCGGATTTAATGGTTGTAGCACAGGTTGCATATAAGCGGCCCCCAAAATTTCAAACCTTTTTTTCTATTAAAAATACGACAAAAGTGAAGAAAAATATAGCAAATATGTTAATGTATTTTTATTTTTCCTCTTTCTCTTTTCAAGGGACCCTATATTTCAACTGATCTTATAACTTATTAATTTAGTATGAAAGATAAAACTATGTAAAATAAACACTTAAAATAAAAATAACTTTTTGCAAAGAAATATCAATTTCATTAAGCATTTTTATGATATCCTCATGACATACATGTAAAATAAACAAGCAAATAGTTTCCTACATGTATTGGGTTATAGATACGCATAAAAAGATTATATATATCATTCGTTCATAATTCTATTAAATCTAAATCATGTAGTGTACAAATTCAGAAATACGTCACTGCACATTATCAACATAAATCATTCTAAGATACATTGTAAAAGAACGCTTATGAAATAAAATGTACATCTTTGCAGAAATATACAACTTCTTACAGGGTTATAAAACAAGAGAAAAAAAATACATCTAATTTCTTTTTCTCTTTTTCCCAAACTTCTTCACCTCTAAAATATATCACCCTCCGCTACTATTCATACACATGATGAAATAGCAGAACGCCTCAGATAATTTTTACTGGCAGCCAGTAACATTCTTTTTTCCTTCCACAAGTTGTGTTCCAAATAATGAAGGTTGAACGCATTAATTCTCGTAATAATTCATTATTTACTCAACGGTAGCTCCCTCTGACGGGGAGTTTCTGTGTTTATTTTTCTCTATGGAGTAGTAACGGACTGTGATTTATATGTCCGCTAGGGCCCGGGCGACAGGAAGCTAAAAACCATTCATGTGTGGCCCAGATGCTGCCAATTATTGCTTGACTAAGTGAGGGAGAGTTTACAAAAGCAAAAAAATGATGTGTAATGTAGTTTCCGATAAAGACACGAGATGGCGCCTTATGAATACATCACGTGATAAATTGTAAATAAATTGATTTGGCATTTAAACAAATTGGACAACAGACTCGTGCTAAAAATGATGGAAAAATACTTAGTTAACAGTATGTTGTAATAAAATTTCTTTCATAAAAAATATTTATTTCTAATGGATCGGGTAGATTAAATTTTATAGAGATAACGTAAAAGTCCTTTTGAGTTAAGGAAAAAAAATAGCAAGACTTTTCAAAAAACAACAAAATTTTTTTGAGTCTATAATAAAAATCTTGGATATTTTTGGATTAATTAGATTGATTGATATACTTTATATGTGGGAGTGATTTTGAGCCCATCTAATCATTTTTTATTCTAATTATTGGTGTAAGTGCTTGATTCATCTTGTTATAGTTTGATTGTAATAGACTTTATCAAAACCACTAGATTTATTAGTGTAAAAACTTTATTTAAAATCTTAAATTTATGAAAATTCTTAAAAAATCCCTCTCGGCATTAGAAAAATTATTCATTAAATATTTAAAATTAACTGCAATTTTCGTTGAAACGCATCTGCTTCAAAAAAAAATAATAATCCGAATATTGTGTGAATTCAGTTCACACAATTCCTATTAATTGTGTGAGTAACTCATTAAACACATTATTTAATGCATTTGGGGAGAGAGAGGGGGAGGTAAGTTTTTCAAAGTCTCTCGCACGTTCGTAAATATGTACTTTTATTCGCTTATTCATTCTATAATACTGATAATAGTTCGTTTTCCCAAATTAAAATATATAATTTTATTTTCAGTTTTTTTTGTAATAGGAGCCCCATGTTTTAACACAACCCACGATATATTTTTAAAAAATTATTTATCAGGGTTAAAATAGAAAAGCCCCAATTAAATGACGAAGGATTCTATTTTAAAAGAGAAAAATATCTCGACTTCCACTCAATAAATTCATGCATGTCTGTGTCACAAATCGTAACATGAAAAAAAGCGAGCAAAAATAAAACATCTCTTACCTGCTCTCTAAAAAGATATTTCCCGAACAACTGTTCTCACCTCTCTTAAGACCGGATATACTATTCTTGGAATATTTCCCATAAAAATATGCACAGACTCTCCAAAAACCCACCCTCTTTAGCAATGTCTCAACAAGTTGCAAGTAGAGAGGGCCAGCCCTTGTTCCGGGCCGCTTGAATCCCTGATTAACGCCAGCTGTGCAATCGTGTTTTACCGTTCTGGAAACGTCAACTTCCATAGTGATTTACAGAACTTGTTTACTCTTAGAATCTCTTCAGGAGGTTTCTAAGTGGGTCTTGTCAAACGCCCTCACCCCCCTATTGCTAAATTGGATCGTCATGCTAAGGGTAAAATTCGGAAATTGGAAATTCTTACTCCTTTTATTTTTATTTTCGTTTTCAGTTTTCGGTTTTCTTTCTTCTTCTCCTCGTTAGCGGTCAAGTTCAGTGGAAAGGCAATAAGCAAGTGCCACTCAAATGTCTTAAATATTTTTTTTCAAACAACTTATTCCCCTAAATTGACAGGTTTAAGATATGTGTCGTACGACTGATATACCGACATAAGTGAGCGTTAGCAATGGTGAATTTTTGGTTGTTGTTTTTGTTCTCGTTTGAAAATAAAATAAAATATAATTCTTAACAGGAAAAATACCAACAATGAACCTGTACAAACTTTGATAAGACCAGTTGCCCTTTAAGGAAGTGATTGCTGGACCCTCAACAAAGCACCAATGCACTTACAGTTGATCTTCGAAAGGAAAAACCTAAGGAAGATCTTTGAACCAGTAAAACATAACGATGTAGGGAGTCTGTACAATTATGAAATTTAAAAAAAAATACATTAAGGCATCCGACTACGTTCGGAACCGTGATTTTAAAAAGCGCATAAATGGGTAATTTTCATGATATTTAGTGTCATTTAGATTAGAATATATGCATAAAATTGTTTTAAGGACATTTTGACAAAAAAAATTATTTAAATACATTATTTTGGCAAAAAATTAACTTAGAATAATCTTTTTTCCAAATGTTCTCTTTTTGTGAAAAATGCTTCTATTAGAATAATATTTTGCCAGTATATTTTACGGCAACAGAGGGGAGCAATTTTAAGAAAAAACGCGAATAATTATTTCAATTGGAGGGAGCCTCTGTAGAGAGGTCTGAGCTATATAAAGGCAAAATAATATTATAATAGAACCATTTTTCACAAAAGGAGAACATTTGGAAAAAAGATTATTCTAAGTTAATTTTTTGCCAAAATATTATATTTAAATAATTTTTTTTGTCAAAATGTCCTTAAAACAATCTTATGCATGTATTCTAATCTGAGTGGCACTAAACATCATGAAAATTATCCATTTATGCGCTTTTTTAAAATTCCGAACGTAGTCGGATACCTTAAACCCAATATTGCAAAAATAGCCAAAACATACCGCATTAGATAGTAGGGTCACTTTATTTGGATATAATGGCCAGGGATATCTTAAGACTCTTTGAGGCTCTGAGCCGAGAGAAGAATTTTTGACGCCTTGGGCCCCTATGCAAAAATGGGCTCTACCTGAGATCTTTCATTGTAGACAGTAGCATGTATTGTCAAACAATCGTTCAAACGGTAATTTGAAAAGTAAATGTGCATGACTCACTATCTCAAAAAGCTAGGAATAAACCGGCTCGACCGGTGGCTGCATTTCAACTAAATGAGTAGAATGATTGTTTATGGTATTAGGCCTAGACATGGACAACGGTCATCACATAATAATACAGTCTTACCACTCTTACTAGTTGACATGCAGTTTGAAATTCCATGTTTTTCGAAGAATATGTTCAATTAATATTTGACCATTAACATTACCTGGATGATGATCTTATTAAGGTAGAGTCCAGCAAGAAACGAGGCCCCCACCGAGGGTGAGACCCTTGGCCCGGGCCCAGTTGACCCATGCTTTAAGACGACCCTAATAATGGCCTATTTCCAACTAGAACACTTTTTCAAGAATCGATGGAACCGAAACAAAGGAAGACCATTAATAAAGTAGCTAGATAACGTTGAAAATGACTTAAAGGTACTTGGAGTAAACCGATGGAGAGCTATTACATCTTACAGAGACCAGTAGCGCATACGGGAATTTTTCAAGGGGGGGGTCCGGGGTCGAAAGCTCACCATTCTTGTATCATGATCCTTTTGATTTTGTCGATTTTCGGGAACAAAACACAGTAAAAAACTAATTGTTGAGTAAATAATCAGCATTAATTAATAAAATTAATCATTAATAAGCAAATACTTAATTAAATTTTACGTACTATATACTTAGAATTATAATAAATCGGAAAAATATCAAGGGCTTTGGGGGATCCGGACCCTCTCCCCCTTGTGTGCGCCACTGACAGAGACATATGGAGAAGACTTTGCGAGACAGCCTGCTGCACTCAAGAACATGGAAAAGTTTTCAAAAAATAAAATGTTAGCTTACGAATGTTGAAATTTATCTTCTGAAAGATTTCTTTATTAATTGTAGTGATAAAATACTATTACATTTAAATTTTTTTAAAAAAAAATGAGAAAATTTAATTCATAATATAAAAATTTTACTGGTATGCTCTTATAATTAAATTCAATACATATATTTAAGAAGCTTTTATTATAATTGTTTATGATACTAAGTACGAATTCTATGAAAAAGTCATTCTTTTTTAATAATTCTCGTATAGAAATTGCATTTTTCCATCCTTAAATTTTCATTACTATCGTCACCAGTCATGCATGGGGACGTATATTTAGAAATGCAATTCCTTTGAAATATAAAATCATAGTTCGGAAATAAATTTGTTATTTATAATTGGTATGTTATGCATGATTTTTTTTCTTTTTTACTTTTTCATATTTGTTACCTAAAAAAACTCAAGAAAACCGGCCTTTTCAGCAACACACGTAAAATAAAATTTTAAAAATATACTGTTTCGTAGAAATTTTTTTTAAAAGATATCTTTTCTCTATACAAAATAACAAAACACATTTTTGTATTTTTAAAAGAATGCATTTACAGAAGATTAATTTTAAGAGTCCATTTTTTTTTTTTTTGCAAACAGAACTTTATTTCTGTGCATTACTCTTTAATAACCACATACCTTACCACATTTTTCTTTTAATAGATACCTTTCAAAAACCTTAAAACACTAAAAGATACTACTTTAATAAATAAAATTGCCCTTAAAAGTAATTCGAATGAATTAAAATGCTCTGCCAAAAAATAACAGATGCGATTTGGTTATAAAAACTTTCATTAAATAATAATATTTATAATTAAGTGAAATTTCTCTTTTTTTTTATTTAAAAGCGAGTACTTAGTTGCAAAATTTTATAACTTTTACTTTTCTCTCTTTTCGTTCTCTCTAATTTGTAAAGCAAAACTTAATTAATAAAAAAAGAATTATCACAAGTCAAACAATAATTAAACGAAAAATAAAAAATAAAAAGCTTTCAAAAGATGTATTCAAGCTCATTATTTCTTAAAACAGCATCGTTTATTATGCTTGCATCTAAAAAAAAAAAAGGATCACTACGGGAGGAAGAAAATCCCGGTAAACACCGGATGAAGGAATTAAATATACTTCTACTTCATTAAGTAAAGTCCTATTCCCCATTCTAAACATCTCCCCTCCCAAAGATAAGTCACCCCCGAAGTCTACACCTCAGTGTGAGACATATCCAACTGAGTGAAATATGATCATGGCTCAAGAATTTTTTTTTGAAAACAGACTAACCTGAGACCCAAAACATTTCCATCTGGGTAAAAAGTGACTTCCAGGATTCGGTAACAAGAGGTCACCATACCTGCCCCCTTGTTCGCAAAAAGCAGGGGGCATAACCTGTAGAGAAACGGTACCCCACCGAGAAAATCATTGGCGACTATGCGGGACGTCCCTTTTGCTGTTGTCAACGCTTATTCTTTTTCTGGTGGTAAACAAGAAAGAATTTTTCAGAAGGAGAGGCACGCCAACTATAGCCAAATCACGTTAAGGAAGATTAGTCTTGTTTGGTGTTCCCGCGCCAAAGTGATTGAAAATGTTTGGCATTGCCAAGAAGAGGGGTACAAAGCCCCCTTTGTCACGTGGCAAATTTGCCACATCTGCTTCAGTTTGTTCAGAGAGCCTTTTTATGCGTCCGCTAACAAAGTAAGTCCCACCGATTTTCAGAAGTCGTGTCATTGTGCAGGGTATAAATCTAATAGAGGCATTGTCAAAGACCAATGACTTTATGATTGTCAAAAGGCAGAGGGTTTTCAACGGTGTGAACTCAAATACAGATTTTTGCTTGGATGTGTTACTGGAAATCGAATGAGAAGGTGTCTGGGGTGTGATTCAATGTTGAGGTTTTTTTCTCCCCTCTCTCTACAAGCTGTTCAATTGAACAATTATACTGACTGTGATGATAAAAAATTATATCCCCTCGAAAACCTAATTTTTAATGAAAAATAACTTACGACATGAATTTATCTTCCTAACTTTTGGTTCTTAAAGAGATTCAAATTTAAATATCATTGTTATCAATTTTTTAGATAATAGAATTTTTTATATCTTCAGCGTGTTAACGCACGAAATGTCATTCAATATAGTAGTAGTTCGTTCACTATTGGATCATTTCAATTATTTTTAATAAAAGGAATTCTAAAAAGGAGTTTACAATCATTCATGCAAATACATGAGTTTTCTGTAGCAATTAGCATTACTCATTTATACATTGGCAGAATTAAATTATTTGTTAATTGTTTGCGATGTTACAAATTTTCTCAAAACCACAAGGTAGCCGTAGGTTCATTTAAATCAACGAAGCATCACCAGTGGCGCACATAAGGGGGGGGGAGTCCGGACCCCCCCTAAAGCCCTTGATATTTTTCCGATTGATTATTATTCTAAGTATAAAGTACGTAAAATGTAATCAAGTATTTGTTATTAATGATTAATTTTATTAATTAATGCGAATTATTTATTCAATAATTAGTTTTTTACTGCGTTTTGTTCCCGAAAATCAACAAAATCAAAAGTAACATGATACAAGAATGGCGAACTCCCGAACCCTCCCCCCTCCCTTGAAAAATTCCTGTGTGCGCTACTGAGCATCACTATCGTTTAAAAGTCATTCTTATTGTTTCCAGTTGTGTACACAGACCACTCTTCTGGGGGGAGGGGGTTGTATTCTGAAAACACGTAGCCGGAAGCACCGAAAGTAATCTCTATGGTTAAAATTTAAAATCCGTTGGGGGAAGAAGGTTTAAAACTCGTTCTTGAGTACGTCATTAATTATTCCATTATTTGAATAATTTCATTTTATTCAACTAAGCGTTACATATTTTACAGTAACCTCTTTATTACTCCTATTGGGTCATATAATGACATTTGACATATTAAAGTGTGTATTCATTAATTCCTTAAAACATCTTTAAATATTTTCTATAGATTATTTTTAAGATATCTTAGTCGCCCAACAGGTGTAATGGTTAGCGAAGCTAACTGTGGTGCCGTAGGGACTGGGTTCGAATCCCGGAGAAGACATGGGTGTTTGTAAATGCATAGTGCCTTCGCGGCATGGGGGTACTCAAATAGTCGTCGAGCCGCAAGTCCTCTCGTGTGGTTGGTGGAAGGGGAAGAGAGGTGGGATGCTTCTGACCACCCACAGAGTGTTCTTCCACTAAATTGGGGTGGAATCGAGCCAATTCGTACTGTCACCTGCATGGTGCTCAAAGCTATGGCTAACGACAGGCGTAACTTAGCCCTTTGCCATGATGAATTTCGTGGGCCTTGGTCTGGCATTTGCCGATCAGGTGGCATTAGTAACAACAACAACAAGATATCTTAAATTGCTGAATGCACATGAGGTTAGTTCTTCCCCTATGTACCTTGTTCCATTAAAAAAAATAGAGAGTTTGAAATTAAAATAAAAACTTTAAATTTATTTAAATGATGCACCTCATATGTGTTGTTATTAAATACTTCATTTCGTTTTTCTTACAAATACGTAATGAAAATATAACAATTAATATTAACTAGAGAATGGTACACTAATTACAAAATATTAGTATTACTAAACCCCAAGCGCTTTCAAATTATATATATATATATATATATATATATAAATATATATATATATATATATATTTCTGAACTTAAAAACCCAAATATGATCAATGAACTGTTACATAAGAATGAAAGATAATCAATAAAATTTTTTAAAATTATGATTTCCAAAGCTCATTTTGTGATTTCTTTATATTTGAACATTATTTTTTATTAAAGTTAATTTTATGTTTAGTATTGAAATAAAGCTACACAAGGCCTGTTTTTAAAGTCAGTTTTATGATCTCAAATTTAAAATAACAACTGTTGTAAATCAAAATTTATAATTTATTACAGAAAGGAAAATAAATAATCATAATTTACAATAATTAGTCATATTTAAACCCTTAAAAACTAAAAATCAAACTTAAAGTTATGTTTCCAGAATTATTTAAGTCAAAACATATAATCCTGGATAATACAATCATGAATCTTAGTATTCATGCGGACATAAGAAGGGGTGGAAAAGCAAAACGATTTTCTGTCCAAAGAAGCAGACGATTCGAGAAATCCTATTAACCTCCCACGCAACACTAAAAATCACCGGGTATCCCACCAAAACCCTTAATCGTCTTTCTGCCTTAAGAACAAGTGAGTAAATCCTCGAAGATGCAGCAACCATCACTTATCCCTCAAGAGCCACCCCTTTCAGGCCTTGCATTCAAGACCACCCCTACCCCCTGTTCCAGACAGCGGCTTCTTAAAGGGTCCCCTTAAACCACGGCGCAAATGTAATCATGACGTTAACTGCTGTTTCCACCCTGTTATCAGCGGTCAGCTTTGGGCCCTATTATGGTAAGTGCTCGGCCGGGTTGACTTCGCCCTCCCTTGGTGAGGGTCGCTCCTTGATAAACGTCTGCGGATAGAGCATAAAGAAAGCCGACTGTGTTCCGGGGTTTCGTGCATGGATTCAATAAGTTCTTAGGGGTTGAGAGGAAGGTTTCGGGATTGGGGAGGGAAGACGTAATGGTAACCTAATAGTTTGTCTGGTGTCTGATGGGATAAAAAATTTCGAATGCTTTTCTCAACGACTTTAAAAATATATTACTTGTATTTTTAAAATGTTTTAACAAAAAAGTAACACTTTTAACATATATTTGAGAGAAATGATATAAAACTTGCCGTGATATATATATATATATATATATATATATATATATATGTATATGTATATGTTTCAGTCACGCACACAAGGGAGGTCCTTGATTTTTTTTCCGATTGATTATAATTCTAAGTATATATTACGTAAAATTTAATTAAGTATTTGTTAGTAATGATTAATTTTATTAATTAATGTTCATTATTTATTCAATAATTAGTGTTTTGCTGTTTTCTTGTTCCCAAAAATCGCCAAAATCAAAAGGAGCATGATAAAAGAATGATGGACTTTCGACCCTGGATCCCCCCCACTCTTCCTTAAAAAATTTCCGTGTTTGCTACTGATATATGTCTTTCGAGGGATTTTAATTCATGTTGGTTTTGAGACCTCCAAGACGGAAATAAGTTGTATTTAATAACGCCTCTAGTGGGAATTAATTATCTCATAAGAAACTGCCATTTCCACGTTTTTAAAACAAAATGATGCAATCTTGCATCACCCACGTATTTTGTCCAATCACGAAAATCTTTAACCGGAAATCATATGATTGTAAAAGATGCCGGTTGATGAAATCTATAAAAGCTGAAATCTCCAGGCGAACGAAGAACGCTTTTGTCCCTCGTATTGCTTCTACTTGCCTTTGTTATTCGTGATGTCTCTTTATGTTTGTGATCGTCAATAAAATGTAGATTTTAGTATATTAAGACGCCTCAATCCTTGAACATTCTACCAACAAAATGTCTTAATTCAAGGGAGATCTACTCTCTCTCTCTCTCTCTCTCTCTCTCTCTCTCTCTCTATATATATATATATATATATATATATTACTTTTGTACTTTTTTGTGGTTACCTTAAAATATATACCTTAGGAAATATATACCTTTACATTTATAATCTAATCCAATGCTTTTTATTTATACAGAGTTACGTGAACTACAAAGAATTGAGTAAAGAGTACGAAAAAAAAATGATGTTTGACAAAATATCTTCCAAAAAGTATATTCACAATAAAATTATTCTTCAAGAACAATATAAAAAAACCGCACTCACATTTAAACAGATAAATCCAAAAGTTTAATTATACACTCACAGAATAGCAATTAACTTATTACTAATATTCTATAAACTTCGTTATAAATAGTACTTGAAAGACCAAAGTTAAAGTAGCTACTAAGTTTCTAAGGAAAAGAAGCACTTGTTTACATTTAATTTCCCAGCGTAAATTAATCGCAGTATGTCAAGACAACTTTTATGCTTTCATATTATCAAATATCAGGAAAATACTTTTCCACGAAATAAAAAATACAAATTTATAATTTATATGCATTATCAGGGAAGCTATAAGAAATAATAATAAAGAAAAACAGGATATATATATATTCCTGCTCAGTAGCGCACACAGGAATTTTTCAAGGGGGGTCCGGGGTCGAAAGTTCACCATTCTTGTATCATGCTCCTTTTCATTTTGTCGATTTTCGGGAACAAAACACAGTAAAAAACTAATTTTTGAATAAATAATCAGCATTAATTAATAAAATTAATCATTAATAACAAGTAATTAATTAAATTTTACGTACTTTATACTTAGAATTATAACCAATCGGAAAAAAATCAAGGGCTTTGGGGGGTCCGGACCCCTAGGACTCCCCTCTTGTGTGCGCCACTGTTCCTGCTGTATATATATGCATTGAATTATCAAGCTTTATATCTTTAGTTTCCAAATTTTTATTATTTTTTATCTAGAGCGTACAAACCCACTCACATGCTTATTAAAAATAGGTCAATACCACGATTCTCTACATAGCACTCTTAACCACACAATTAGATTAAAAGAAAATCCATAGCCTTATAAAGTATAAAATATTTTATCTACAGGTGTACGTTTTCAGAGAGAACAACACACAAAGAGAAAATCGAAAACAGCACTACTTTTATTTTGAAGTATAGAATAATAAAGCCTCAACTGCTGATACATTATTTTCTTTTCCATTTCGAGTGAATTGGACAAATGAACAAGACAAACTAATTAAATCAAAATTATTATTTTCAAGTTTTAAAACACAAAAAAGATAAATAACAACCGCGAAAATAGCTTTCGTACAACATAAAGTAAAAATAAAATTTCGGAAAACTTTCAAAAACATTTAATATTATTTGCAAAAAATTTAAGTTTCTGTAGTAAATTCATAGAAATCCAAACAAAATTTGTCGTGAAGAAAAATGAGCATTCGTTAAACATTTCTTTTACATTCGAGAAAAGCTGATAACCATTCCTATTTCGATAAACCTTTGAGTAGCGAAAGTACAATGGCCATGCCCACGAGCTCGACGATGTACAAATTGAACCACAGATTCCAGTCCTGGTTCTACAAAATTATGCAATGCACAGCAGTGTACAGTGCAGCAATTAATTTTCCCACATACACATACGCATGAAATTAATTTCTTACATTTCAATTTTTACAAAATAAGTAAGCCGTTGAATAGCATAGTCAACCAAACTGTTGCATAGAGCCAAAAATCCTGTGAATATACTTCAATACATCAAAGTCTACATAAAACCTAAAATAAACTATTAGCGGGTGAAATATATGGTTTCTAACATCAGCAGCCCGTTAAAAAGCAATTGTTAACAGAACGGCACACAAAACATCTTGCATTCTGACCGAAGGGTCCCAAATTACCAAACGGATCACTGCATATAAAAGCTATAAACATCCCCAAGTACCACTACTTTTTCCTGTCGCAAACCCCGAATAAAACCGCTGACCATCCGTCCTGGACCGACACCCTCCCCGTTGTCCAATTCACCAAGAATGCCCCCATGTACGAATTTATGGACCAGAAGGAGAGCCGTGTTGAAAGAGTGGATGACAAATGTCGTTTTATTTACCGAAAACTTTTCACCGAGATGAAATAAGATCCAAAATGTAGACTGTGATTTATAACCAAAAGGCAAAAGAGCCCTCCCCCAAAATGGACGATAGAACTGATATTAATAATAATAATAATAAAAAATTCCCTCTTAACTTTGTGTTCCCTCCACTCTAGTAGGTGTAGGAAGAATCTTGGTCCTAGGCCAGGGTGGGGAAAGGACTGACAGTCGAATAAGAAGACATCGTAAATAATAAGCCAAGGCAGCGGAAAGCCTCAGCCTTGGCGTCGCCAAATTGAGGGGGAACTGACTCAGAAAAGATGGAAGGATTTGCCCTGTCCTCTTATTTGTTGTCGTTGGATATTTATTTGACTTTTCAACTAATTTTACAAGAAAAAAACTTGGCAAGGCGTGTTCATTAAAATAGAACTTGAAACTAAGAGGGCAAATGAGATGGTTTTAATTTATAATTGGCTTTATTCTCGAGTTTATTATGTGGTAGAATCATGGATAAAGTACATAGGGTAACATCATCATTGAAGAATATGTTTTTGATACATTATTGCGGAAGAGCAAGCAAAAGTAGAAGTCATTCTTTCAAAATAAAGTTTTGCCACAGGTTATTTTCTAATCAAAAAAAAAAAAAAAAAAAAATATCTCAGTAAAAATTAGTTGAAGGTTGAAATTTATACTTTTCTGAGAAATTCGTTTATTTTCATAATCTACTTGTATCATCTGTGACGAAAAAAATCTATAACTATTAGCGAGTGTCATGTCTCAGTATTCAGGCAATAATGCTATTCGAGAATAGTATTATGTGTTTGAAACTCATAGAATTAGTTATATAAATCCAAATTAAATAAATAAATCAGGAATTTTGAAAATAATAAATATTTTTTAATAAAAATTATCATTTATTAGTTAATCTTCAGCGAATTATCCAAATTTAAGGAAAAAAAGCAATTTATTTTATCAAGATATACAATTACTTTATAATTTATAAATTTATATAATTAATTAATTTTAACCATTAATTATTATGTATTAAAATTAATTGAAACAGTTTTCCCCCTTAAAAATTAAACTTGAATGAAAAACAAATAGAATACGTAAACTACGCTTAGGAAACAAAATTGAGATTTCATGAAAATAATTTAACTTTCTTGCACAAAGATTTATTGCCATTCAGAAACCAACTAAATCGCTATCAGACTTTAAAATTTTATTAAAGAATTTATTTGTTTAAAGCCTTACTTTATATTGATTAAACAAGCAATTTTTTTTAAAAAAAATGTTTTATTTTTATTTTGATTTATATCAAGATAATTTATATAAAGTAAATGATGCAGTCATGAAATAAAATCTACGTCTTACTTGTTAAAAGTTTACGGATATGCTGATACTTTTTTCCGAAAAATTACATATCTTACACAAATTTCATTAACTTCGCAACACAAAAACAGTTATGTGAATAATATGCAATGTATGCATAAAATATAATAATACCTATAAGCCAGAATTTTTAATACTCGTTTCTGAAAAGGTAGACAATTGTTGTATTAGAATATATTACTTATTAAAAGTTTAAAGTCATACATCAGTTATCTGACAAAATCTTTTAATTTTCAGCATCACTAAAGAGGAAGTAGATATGACTTGATACATACAGTGCAAAACACTTTTTAATATTTAATCGATAAACAGCTGGCTGAATTTCTATAGCAATTTCTTTACATTTTGACATCAAATATCAAAAAGAACCCACAAAGTAAAAACTTTAGATAAATAACTTGCGGGAAATTAAAACAAGTGTTGTGATATAATTGCATCATAGTTATAAATAATAGTCAGGTGAATCGTGCAATCAATTTAATCTCTGACATTATCTAAACAATGCTTACAACATTCAACTTTATAATTACTGATTCCAACCAGGCAGGTGTTCCGTTATAGCTATTCTATTTTTTCCCTCATCACGATTTACACGATGCGTTTCAGTCAATAATCAAAACGATTGAAAACAATTAATCGGAATCGATTCATCGATCTGATTGGCTACTTCATTCGATTCCAAAAAAGCAGCCATCTTGAATTCTTAACTTCCGATGGAATAATAATAATACAAATCAAAACAATCCTTTAAATCATATATTTGGGAATAAAATACAATAAACGATACAGAATAAGTGTCCATTAAAACACAGCGGAACAGTTGCACAAACAACGGTTAGATAAGTTTCCATATTTCTAAGAGTTTTGCATAAACATTTCGAACTTCGTCGTTGGCGATTCACGATTTGTGGGTCAGTGATCTTTTTTTTTTTTTTTTTTTTTTGAGGGATAAGAGCTGTGCAATGTTGCTTCTGGCGTGTCATATTTGTATGTTAATTGAAGCAGCAAAAACTTCATTATCATATGTCGTGAGGTAGGCGTTTGTTTTGAAACCGCCGAGACAAATATTCCGGTAGCCAAACTTTCTTTGTGTGAGAAATGGTATGAGACTTTTAAATCGGCTCATGAAATTGTAATGTTCAGGTAATCATTTTTCAAAATAAACTAAAGGTGAGTTTTAGAATGGTATTCGTTTTTCATACTAGGGAATATTCGAGAATATATTTTAAGCCACAACTTTTATGAACATTTGCATACCAAATGGAAAGATTATTTAAATTCAGGAACAAAACCAAACAAAGACATTATATTTCTTTATGATCATATCAAAGTCTGTTACTTAGCAGCAATTTTAACTAACTTCAACATCTAATTCGGATGAAAAAAAACCTTGTTTATAAAAAGGATTAAATATTAAATTTTTAAGTATTCTTTTCTCACATGATTATCTAACTTTAATATTTTTGTTCTATTTTGATACATTGATATTTCTAAGCAAAATTGTTATTTGTAAATATTTCTTATTCACTCTATTTTTATTTAAATATAGCAATGTTATTTACAGATATCGTTATTGAAATAATAGCAAAAAAAAATTCTTATCTAGATAACTTGCTTTTTCTCTATATTCACACTCTCACAAGAATCACACTCTCTTTATATATAAAAGAATTTTTCATGATGCTGTAATACATTTATTTATATATAAAGTATAGTTAATAAAAGAAACTACATATTTACAATAGAATGGGTCAAAACCACATTTTGGACACATTTATATTTATGATGATGGTGAAGCTTTGCATGAACATGCAAAAATAGTTAAACCAGACGATGTATGGATTTGAAATTAGACTGTGTCGTCATGCTAGTAAGAAAATTATGTATTACTGATGAACTGTGTAATGGCACAGCTTAGAAGTGAAAAATGTTCAGAAGAATATACTGCAGTGCAGTATACAATTTTATTAGGAGATAAGAAAGGTGAAATTTATGTATACCAAGAATCACACTGGAGATTCGAGGGGACTTGGATATGCCATTCGTACTGAAACAAACGCAATTCCCTGTTAGATTGACATTTGCCATGGCTAATAATAAAACAAAGTGACAGAGTTCTGAAAAAAACTGTTTATGTGTAACAGCGAATGGAAACGACTGGCGATATTTACTAATGGACAATTGTGTGTGGTTCGTCAAGGTGCAAAAGCAAAGATGGAATAAAAATTAAGCGCAAGTTACAGGAAAAGGTGATTAGGAAGAAGGCACTGAAATGAAGTGCAATTTAAAATGTGGAGATGAAGAGACGCGAAATTAATTTTTCCCTACTTAACAATGTATCGAAAAAAATAGAACTACTTAATACTTGTAAATTACAGTTTTACAATTTGGGCAATGGCTATGAACCAGTGGCGCACACTAGGGGGGTCCTGGCGGTCCAGACCCTCCCAAAGCCCTTGATTTTTTTCCGATTGATTATAATTCTAAGTATATAGTACGTAAACTTTAATTAAACATTTGTTATTAATTATTAATTTTATTAGTTAATGCTAATTATTTATTCAATAATTAGTTTTTTACTGTGTTTTGTTCCCAAAAGTCGACAAAATCAAAAGGATCATGATACAAGAATGGTGAACTTTCGACCCCAGAACCCCCCTTCAAAAATTCCTCTGTGTGCTACTGCTATGAACAGTTAAATATTTTGTTCAATGGGGATTGGTCCACCGTTAAGCGGACAGTGGTTACCCCCTAGTATGTAACATTAAACAAATAAAAACATTTACGCACACGACTATAAAAGAACCTTCGATACAATTTTGTGACAGCAAATTTCCCGACAGGAAATAATATTCTAGCAGATGATGTAATAATTCTAGGCGATAAAAGAATAACAAAATTCTTTAAAATATACTCTGGATTCCAAATAAAGTCATGCGTAGCAACAACAAAATAAAGGGTGTTTTTTTTAGAGGTATAGAACTTTAAATTGCAATAAAACAACGATGTTTTTTTCGATTGACATGAATTTTTTTTTATTCGAAAGATAATATTGCGGCATTACATTTTAAATATGATTTCTGGCATAGGACTGCCACGGCTGGCTCGGATGTAGTCCAATCTGGACGTTCAATTTTCGATGACTTTTTCCAACATTTGTGGCCGTATATCGGCAATAACACGGCGAATGTTGTCTTCCAAATGGTCAAGCGTCTGTGGCTTATCCGCATAGACCAATGACTTTACATAGCCCCACAGAAAATAGTCTAGCGGTGTTAAATCACAAGATCTTGGAGGCCAATTCACAGGTCCAAAACGTGAAATTAGGCGGTCACCAAACGTGTCTTTCAATAAATCGATTGTGGCACGAGCTGCGTGACATGTTGCGCCGTCTTGTTGGAACCACAGCTCCTGGACACGATGATTGTTCAATTCAGGAATGAAAAAGTTAGTAATCATGGCTCTATACCGGTCACCATTGACTGTAACGTTGTGGCCTTCATCGTTTTTGAAGAAGTACGGACCAATGATTCCACCAGCCCATAAAGCGCACCAAACAGTCAGTTTTTCTGGATGTAACGGTGTTTCGACATACACTTGTGGATTAGCTTCACTCCAAATGCGGCAGTTTTGTTTGTTGACGTAGACATTCAACCAGAAGTGCGCTTCATCGCTAAATAAAATTCGCTTATGAAAATCGGGAACAACGGCAATCTCGTTTTGGGCCCATTCGACGAATCTACGCCTTGCTTGATCATATTTAAAATGTAATGCCACAAGATTATCTTTCGAATAAAAAAAAAATCATGTCACTCGAATAATACATCGTTTTTTTATTGCAATTTAAAGTTCTATACCTCTAAAAAAACACCCTTTATTATGCTTCTCGTCTGAATTAATACAAAAAGTGAACAAATGTCATCAAACATCTATGTGTGTGAGATTTAAAATACTCAATGAAAAGATTAAAAGTTTCCAAAGTCATAAAAAAAAATATTGCAAGTTATTGATTATATTGAACTTAATATTAGTTTTAAAGATCAGCATAATCCTTGATTTAAATCCCTGTACAGTAGAATGTCGTTTATCCAAACTTTTATTATTCGGAGCGTCAAATATCAGGACCAGTTTTTTCAGAGACCTTGCAGAGAAAAAACGAAGGTGTACAATGGTACAGCGAAGTACCATTGTAATAAGTGACTATTTTCCCCAATAAAGGTAAAATTCCAACATTTTGCACCCATTTTGCTTTTTCTTCCAGCACGCTTCCCGCATGTGATGATTTTCAATATTCGTATTGTGTCCGGTTTCATATACTGCATGGATTGCATTCAGCTTTCGGTTAACCGAACAACCGCGTATCCGAAATGTGTTCTGTCCCAATTGATTAGGATAAATGATGTTCTACTGTATTGAAACGTAACACGCCGAAAATTAAACTATAAATTATCAGCATCGAAAACTTAAACCTTTGGTTTGGATAACCGATGCAGCTTTTACTATAGTATAATCCATATTATTTTTTTACATAAAAGTCTAGCTGTAGAATATTAATATGAATAAAATAAAACTGAATTTGTTCGTGATTTTCCCCCGCCTGATTTAAGAAACAAAATATAAATCAACTTAACTACTAAAACTATTTTCACTCGTCTACCATGACCTTGTACCGTAGACATCAATTGAACACACTCAAGAATCATTCCACGGTAAAGAAACGGAACTATTTTTTGTTTCTGACTGTTCTTTGTCTTTGTTTGCTTGAAAAGACAAAAACGTAGAAAATTCCTAACAAATACCGTAAAATCCGGTGTATAACGCGCGCTTTGAACACCAAAAATAAGATCGAAATTTAAAGGTGTGCGTTATACGCCGAGTATATAAAGGATAACTTTAAAAAAAAGAGAGATGAACATAAAAAAAATATAGACTTCTACAAAGATCGGAATATTGTTAAGTTAAAAGAAATGACATATCTTCGGAACTTAGAGTTGTGGTTCTAAACATATACTATTTTTTTCAAAAGCCTGGGATAATACCTCTAATAAATGCCTTCAAAACATAAGAGCATTATACACATACATTTCCAGTTCCTTCGTAAAAAAGGGTATGTGTTATATGGTGAAAACACCTAAAAATTAAAAAAAAAAAGGCAGCTTGGGGAAGTATGGTGTCCGTTATATAAGCCGGATTTAACGGTAAGTTAAATCTAAATGCTGTTTTTAGCAGGGTTGTTTTATCGTATGGGTCAACTGGGCCCTGTCCTGGCCCTCGACTATTTCTCGACTCAACCTCAATAAAATCATCACCTGAATAATTTTAATCATCAAATGCTATCCCTGGATATATTCCCCCGAAGAAATGGGAATAGAACTGTAAACCAACTAGCAATAGTGTCAAGACTTCATTATTGTGTCAAGACTCGTACTGCCACAGCTTAGGTCTACCACTATACACCATCATTTTTATGCAGCAGTCGGTCGAGTCAGTTTGTGAGTCACGTAAATTTATGCGTAACGGGTTACTGTATGTACGGGTATTTGATAACGTATACTATATACTCTCAACTTAAAAAGGTCGCAGGTGGGGCTTACTTTTTCGTAGAGAACCAGGGATCAAAAAGTCTTAGGAACGTAGGACCAAAAAATCTTAGGAAGTCATTGACTTTTAGTTCTTTTTAGCCCGTTGTCTTCATTCACACTGAACGGACTCTGAAGCATTATCCTACAACAAAAATTAATATTGTACCATTTTCTATTCCCTATTCCAGGGGTGGGCATTAAGTCGATCGCGATCGACTGGTGGATCACCAAGACATTTGGGGCGGGGGGACCACCTGAAGATTAACAGTTAGTAACTATGTACCGAAATACTCAAGATTGGCCAACAGTATGCAGACTATGTTTTTTTCTGACTATAACTACGAGGACTAACTTCAGATAAAAATGTTTTATTTTTTTAATGTATTTTGAATTGTTTGCTTATAAATGCCTCATTTGATATTATTATTCATGTGGCTATTATTATTATTATGTTTGTATCTTGCGTTTTGCTTTAATCGCGGTTTTAAAAATGTGAGGGTTTTTTTTTATATTTTATTTTAATTATGTATGTAAGTACATATTCCGTATTTATTATTAAAAGTTACAATAAAAATATTGCAGACCTTTTTTCTTATTTCACCACATCTACGTTGCTGGGTGGATCGCAACACCTTGAAAAAATTAGAAGTGGTCCGTACCCTGGAAAAATCTGCCCACCCCTGTCCTATACTGTATTGTTAATTTTGTCTTAAAGTTATTCAGTGACAAACAAGTTATTTTCTCTTTTCAACAGCCCTTTTTGCTGCAGATATAAACTGAATACACATCCATAGATACTCACAGAAGAATTCTCTGCCACCATTTCTAAAAAGAGAGAGAGACCATTAAGCAGAAAATAATTCCATCATGTAACTGAATACCATACCGTATCCAAATGCCGTACATCGTTAAATTTATATATTTCACCCATCCTTGACAAGATCATCATTTACGAAAGAGTACTAAAAAACCACATACATAAGAATAAGAAAAAAGAAATCCTATCACATTTCTTGTACAGAAAGGCCGAAAAACCCATTTAAAAACAAAACCCAACAACATATGAAAAAACCGAGCAACTTCATCCACAATTACGACAGCTCGCTTATAGCGTTAGCAGCAACCCCTGACTCTTGGCGAATGGCTGTCTCAGAAAAAGAGTAGAGAAGAAAAAAGCAAAGAAAAATTGCAAACGGGGGGCACCCCGAAAAAGAAAGAGGCATCGTCTTACGCCGGCCGAGGCCTTATCTAAAAGGACAATTAGCAGGGCCTCGGAGAAACCCGCTCGATGTAATGGGTCCTGATTGCGGGCCGAAACCCGACCTCGTTTTTATCTGGACCGACCCCGGTCCTCGTGAGCTCATCATGAGATAGAAGGAAATGGCTACTGGGATACTCCCTCCCTCAAGAGGGAAAAAATTGAATAAGATAAAAGTCAAACGGAAGAGGTTTGGGTTTGTTTACATTTTGGTGTGGTGCTATCGACAGGATCGTGCTTATGGAGTCTCTTTGAATCATTGGACTACGGATTGTTGCTCATTGCAATATCAGCGACAGTTGAGTGTTTTTTGAACATGGGTGGCCTTGAGGGCTTGTAATGTTGTTTTACTGTGCTTGAGATGTAGGTTTGGTGTCTCATAGTACTTTTGAGATAAAGTTAACCTTCTTAGCAGTGTTCCAAAACTTTTTTTATGTTAGCGATCATGTTTTTTTTTCTTCCTTTTCACATCGCTCGAAAGCAAAAATACACAAGAAATATACCAAACGAACTACTTAATAATTACACTACCTGAACTAACTTACGCGTATGAGTAATCATAGCTATACTGAGTAATTAATTATAGCTATACTTTGTAATCATAGGTTGCTTATATACTTTATAATCATATTGAGTAACCATAGCTATATTGAGTAATCATAGCTATACTTTATAATCACAGCTATACTTTATAATCATAGCTATACTTTATAATCATAGCTATATTGAGTAATCATAGCTATATATTGAGCAATCATAGCTATATTGAGTAATCATAGCTATATTGAGTAATCATAACTATATATTGAGTAATCATAGCTATATTGAGCAATCATAGCTATACTTTATAATCATAGCTACGCGTATAATCATACCTACACTGAGTAATCATAGTTATGCGTATAATAATAGCTATATTGAATAATCATAGTTATGCGTATAATAATAGCTATATTGAATAATCATAGTTATGCGTATAATAATAGCTATATTGAATAATCATAGTTATACAGAGAAATTGTAAAATAATCACATCAATATATCATAATTTTGCTCTATGATCAACAAATAAGGATACATTGTAAACTAATATATTTTTTAAAAAAAGGAAGTTAAAATTATTTTTCTCTCCCTAACTTGTAGAATCATTACTTTATTATATATAATTACCTTCAATTTTATTACTTAATTATATCAATATTTTACTATCATTATTTATTATTATTATTTACAAATAAGGAAAGATTGAGAGAAAAAAATGCACATCTCTCTCTTTTTAAAATTCAATGTATTATATTTAGGTGATAAGTGTAACACAAGAAAATATATTTTAAGACACAAAACAGATTTAATATTAAATATGTACATTACCAATTAATTAGTAAAACATTAAATATTACATTTATATCATTATGAAATTGCGATATAAACCAAATGCATTTGACACAAACTTAAAAGAAAAATAAAATCATTGATAAATCCTCATCACAAAAAAGAAGTCATTCGGAATTCTCAAAGAAATCCCATATATATATATATATATATATATATATATAATGGGATTTATATATATATATATATATGTATATATATTTGGGTCCCCAAACGACACATTGCACATTTATAAATATTTAAAAGTTGTTTTGTGCTACTTTAAAATGTTAAAATATTAAACAGGAAATAAATTAACTGTGAAATAATTTAAAACTAAAAAATAATGCCCTTTCACTGAATTCATAAAAAATGCATCTTTAGCTTTTAAACTGCATTTTTAAAGTACGACATAAAAATTAAAGATAAGAGAAAAGAGATCAAACTATCAAACTCTTGAAAAGCAATAAAACTAGTCAACAAAAAAGTCACTAACTTCTAAAAGTAATAGTAAAAGAAAAAAATTCAATCGCAAAACTAAAACCTAAACGAAACTTACTAGGAAAGTTTAAAAGTAAAAAAAAAAAAAATGTATAAAATAAAAGAAGCGGGAATTATAGAGGAGAAAAGTTCAAATACGCCTCACTAGATGTCGCCCTCCTCCCACAACACGACGAGAGCCTTCAATCATTTAAACAGAGAACTCCGCTGTATCAACCCTATTGGAACTAAAGAAGTAAACTAAGCAAATAAAAATAAAATAAAATTGCTCGAGAAAAGTTCTTGATGGCCATGTAACACGTCGATTTCTCAAATATCAGACGACTTATTTCCCCCCCTCTTCCTTCAGTTTTCTTCAAACGATAAAATGGAAAAAAAGAAGAGGTGACGATTAACTGTTTGAACTTTTCGACCCGACTGTGATTTTCATCTTTTCCTTCACCTGATGCTCTCTTTCGACTTTTTTCTTTTCTTTTCCGTTCTTCCGTTTTCATTTCTTTTTAGGGAGCTCATTTTCCACCTTTTATTTTCGATTTTTATTGGACTGGGTTTTTCAGCGCTCTTCCCCGGTGAGCGACAATTTTTCCTTACGTACAAGATTTGGATGATTTTTTTAATTATTTATTTATTTCAACCTTCCCTTTAAAAAAAAGAAAACACTTATTTACACAAAATCAATACAATATCTTCAGAAATCAGTGAAGAGTATCATGAATTAAACAAACTTTATAAAATGAATCGCAAAATGTTAAGAATAATTGAGATAAATCTCTAACTCTCACTTTTAAGCAAAATCAAAATTCATGATAAGGATTAAAACCATGACGCTTATCACTTATAATTGAATAAGTAAAACTTACTTACATTGTAATAATAGAAGTAATTATATTATAAATAACCGTAAAATACGAGGTATAATGGACACTGTCGTATAACGCGCACTAATACTTTCAAGTTGTATTTTATGTATATTAACCGTATAACACGCACCCCCTTTTTTACTAAGAAACCTGAAATGTAATGAAATGCTCTCATGTTTTGATGTCATTCATTTGAGGTACCCCAGGTTTTTGAAATAATAATAATATGCTCTTCTACTAATGCAACCTTTTAAGTTCATAAGGTATATTATTTCTTTTAAATAAACAGTATTTCCAAGATATCTATTTTTTTTATGTTCATAATTTTTTTTTTCATTTTTAAAGCTATCATTTTTATACCCGGTCTATATCACGTACCCATAAATTTCGACCTTATTTAATGCGTTAAAAGTGCGCGCTCTAAGTTGCATTTTACAATAAGTATTTTAAGTGACATTTTTCTTTTTGGTTTTTTAACATAAAATCATACCAATAATGAACTGATCTTAGTTGATCAAAAGGAGCATTATATAAAGGGTGATTTTTGAGAGGTATAGAACTTTAAATTGCAATAAAACAACGATGTATTATTCGATTGACATGAATTTTTTTTTATTCGAAAGATAATCTTGTGGCATTACATTCTAAATATGATTTCTGGCATAGGACTGCCACGGCTAGCTCGGATGTAGTCCAATCTGGACATCCAATTTTCGATGACTTTTTCCAACATTTGTGGCCGTATATCGGCAATAACACGGCGAATGTTGTCTTCCAAATGGTCAAGCGTTTGTGGCTTATCCGCATAGACCAATGACTTTACATAGCCACACAGAAAATAGTCTAGCGGTGTTAAATCACAAGATCTTGGAGGCCAATTCACAGGTCCAAAACGTGAAATTAGGCGGTCATCAAACGTGTCATTCAATAAATCGATTGTGGCACGAGCTGTGTGACAAGTTGCGCCGTCTTGTTGGAACCACAGCTCCTGGACATCATGATTGTTCAATTCAGGAATGAAAAAGTTAGTAATCATGGCTTTATACCGATCACCATTGACTATAACGTTGTGGCCTTCATCGTTTTTGAAGAAGTATGGACCAATGATTCCACCAGCCCATAAAGCGCACCAAACAGTCAGTTTTTCTGGATGTAACGGTGTTTCGACATGCACTTGTGGATTAGCTTCTCTCTGAATGCGGCAGTTTTGTTTGTTGACGTAGCCATTCAACCAGAAGTGCGCTTCATCGCTAAACAAAATTCGCTTATGAAAATCGACCATTATTTTCGAAATAAAATTACACAATTTGAAAGCGTTGTTCAGGCGTGAGTCTATTCTTGATGAATTGCCAAACCAAACTGAGAATAAATCGTTTGACAACTGTTAAATAGGTCGCCATCTTGGAAAGTAATGCCAAAGTAAACTTCTATACCTGGAAAAAAAAACACTCTGTACAGTCATGCAATCTGCCATGTAAACACTGCATGAAGGGAATTCATATGCATTACTGTGCAATATATGTCATGCATATGCATAACATGCCATACATTTACAAATAAAAATGACATTGTCATTTTACAAGAAAATCTATGCAAAATAGATCCATTAAAAACAATTTCGTGATTTTGTCATTATTATAAATCAAAATTGAACTGCCATCAAAAATGTTTTGATTATTTTAATCATTAAGCTTTTATTTAAATTGAAAATACATAAAAACTTAATTCTTAGAAAATAATCAATCCAGAATAAAAAATGGTTAAATAACTATAAATTTGTAATTCCGAAAATTAATTATAACACTTTTTTTTTTATTCCATATTCTACAGTAACGAAAGAACAACAAATAAACTCTTAAACTACCAACGCGTAAAGCTTCAATAATCAACTCCAAATACTTAAAACTTAAATAGCAATGGATACTGTGCGCGGTAACTTGAGCATAACTTAAACAGATACATAACAACATGGAGAGAATTTCTGTTATTCATCAAAGGCATAGTACTCTAACCTAACTGGTCATAAATTTCAAAATTCCCCGGCTGTTATTTGTTGAAAGCCCGATTGATATACACGGTGAGTTTAATTAATAGATGTTTTGACAGGTATAAATTATTCAGAAAACTGTATTAGAAGCAACATATAAGGAGTAATATATAAATGAAGCTGTTATATAAATAACAATTTATCCCCAAAAGGAAATTTCTATGATTAATTGTGAAAGCAAAACAAAGTATCATTTTAAATAACATGTTGCAGATAAACATAATTTGATAAAGTTTTATTCAGGGCGCGATTTTATTTATATATATATATATAAATACAAGAATATTAATTTAGGAATGCGTAATTAATTAGTATGGCATGAATCTTAATGTTAATATACACTTATTATTTTAGATAGGTAATATTCCGAAATGTATTTAGATGATAAATAATTATGACGTATATAACTCGATAGACTGGATTTTTTAAAGGAATATTTGAAACTTAATTTACTTAAAAGGCAACATTTTCAAATAATTATTTTCGAAAAAATAAGATAGTTGAAGGAAACATGAGTTCATTGAACGTAGGAAATATTTATATGTTTGTGTTATATCCGACACTTCCTTTAGTAGGCGGGACACAATTTTAACAATATCCTTGTTAAAAGCAAGAAGAACGAACACTCGAAACATTTTGCTACGTAAGTTCTACGAAAATAAAAACAAACGTTTTCTTGTTAGTATTGAATATATTTATTACAATATGATTCACAATTTGGCAACAAGGATTTTTTTTTATCTTATGAATGAAAAAGTGCGCGCTTATACCGTAAACTAGTAATTCATTAAATGCTTTTATTTCATTTTTTTTAATCTTATGATGTCACCAAAATGAAAATCAGTGTCCGTCTTGTGGGCTTATTCACCGCAAACTGGAGTAATTCATTAAATGCTTTTATTTCAGTTTTTCTTAAAATTCATATGATAACAGATGACGATGAATTTCGTGGGCCTCTTTTTCTGACTACGTCAGACAGGTGGCATTTTTTTTTTGTGCAACCTGAACAAAGAATTCTTCAAAAAGAAAGCAATAATTATCTGCAAAATAATCATTTATTTACAGAAAGTAATTTTCTTGTTAATATTAAAAGTATTTATAGCAATATGATACACATTTTGGCAAAAAAATATTTTTTTTTCTTTTAAAACGAAATAGTAAGAAAAAAGTGCGTGCTTATACCTGAACTAGCAATTAATTAAAAGCTTTTATTTTTAATAAAAGAGATAAATTTATCATATAACCTGAACAAATAATTCTTTGAAATAAAAGCATAAATAATCTGTCGAATAATGTTATTAGAAAATATAATAATTAATTGCAAAAATAAAAAAGGAGCTTATTAAGGCAACAAAAACACGCTTATTTTGAATTACATACAAAAGGGTAATAATCATTTTCAAATAAAAATTATAGAAAACTCAAAACTAAGAATTTCACTGTAAAATATATAGATAGGGTTTTTTTTTTCAGGATTTACATTCATGAAATATAGATACCAGATTTCAAAAGCTTAATTTATTTTTCTAGCGAATCAGATTAAAAAGTTAAATTTGAAAGAATTAAACGAATAGCAATATATATATTCATACATTCTCCTTCAAATATTATTAAACAATTATATTTATACACTATTAACAAGTTTTAACTCTGTTTTTCCAAACAAACAATAATATATATATATATATATATATATATATATATATATATATATATATATATATATATATATATACATATATATATATACAAACTACATTTCTTTTTTAATAAAACGATTTATAAAGAATATGGTTTTAAAAAAACACCTTCACTTATGTATATATATGCTATGATATAATTCTGAAATTTTTGAAACAGTTTTCATATCGATATTTATTTTATTACTCTTGTATATGAAATTGAAATTCAATTACGAAAACAGAGTATTTTAAGAATTTTTTTTTCTCACATACATGCTGCATAGACTTAGAATATTCGAAAAAATTTTTACCTTTCAACAGAAAAAGAATATAAACATTTATGTACAAAAGAATAATTTTTTTTTTGTAAAACATTTGTTTTGTGAAATGAACTTAAAAGCAATTAACATAAGATATCCACGTAAGTGTATAAGCTTAAGAATATGTTCACCAAAGCAGACAAATTTATGAAATATATAAACTCAAAAACATATGAAAAGTTATCATTTTCATATATTAAAAGGATACGTTAGGTAAACTTTGATTATTTAATTTGAATTTTTTCTAAAAGCATGTTACGCAAAATCATTGTTCACGAAGTAAAACCTAACAAATTTATAAAGCCGAACCGAGGGGGAATGTCATTTGCTATATAACTTTACGACTTATCGACGCAGATACCGTACAACATCGCGATATATCTCTCATCACTTCGCTAGCACAAGCATCATCACATCCTAATCTGATTCTTGGACGAAAAAATGTTTTTATTACCAATGCACGCAGTTTTCTGAATGCTGCCCATACCTCCACTTACGACGATAATGATATTGCAATTTTGGATCAGCATTCTTAACTCAACGGTAATTCTTTACCCATTTTTTTAATGACTTTTCCTATCTCCTTACTGTATCATTTTTCTTTGCCCTTTTTTTTCCACGAGCAAAAGATCTTATGTAATTAAAAACTCATTAAAACGAGCCCGTTATTAAATTAGGAGATAAAAATAACAATTTACCTGAAAAATCACGTAAATTACATATTAACAACGATGTAAAGGTACCCCTCTTTGGCGGTCGGTTTTGAAAATAATATTGTTAATTACATAGCGTACTGTAATTTGTTTTAGAAAGAAAATAAAAATAATCAAAATAAAGAAACATATAATGAGATGTTATTTTACATTTTTAACTCGAACAATGACTTTAAAATAATTAGATTATTTTTGAAAATTAATAGGCATCTAAAAATAGGTTAACTTGTATAAAAGCATTAGATAGCTTTGTATTGTTTAAAATGGTTCAAGACATGGAAAGGGATAAATTTTTTCAAAATAAAGTTTTGTAATGATTGTATTCTAAGGTTTAATTTAATTTGCAGTTAATAACAAACAGTTTTGCTGGCAAAAATAAAACTTTATTTATTATATTCTTTTTTTAAAGAAAATCAGAATGTGAAATGACGCAAAACATTAATAATGTACAAATGAAAAAAATTTAATTTGTAAATTTATATGTTAATGCCGTCATAATTCTAGCAGACAGCTGTTGAATGCATATTTGGATATTCTTTACTGAATATAGGATTATAACCATTTGTAAAAGCTAAATATTAAAAATTCATTGATTTTGTGATCTCTTTGCAACATTATGCTGTAAAAAATCGTAACTATTCACTATTCTAGCTTTTTTTCATTGTTTATGAAAACTATATTCGAATCTGTGTTTGTAAATATCACGTCATTTAGAATTATATTTTCCCATTCTAAAAACATTTGGTACTCGTAGTTCTTTAGGATATTTTTCTAAACAAAAAATAATTCGTTCATTTTAGATGCTACTGTTATACATAAAACTACTTTCAAATGGAATATGTAAAATATAATAAGATATTTGTATCGAGTAAAAAAAATACAATGGTCCTTTAAAATAAAGTGGTAACTTCACAAAATATAGATAGCAATATATAATTTTTTTTAGTTCTAGTAAGAAAGATCTAAAATGTAAAAGCTAATTTAACCATCTTCAATTATTATCAAAATCTAGTGATAAATGTTACGAGGAAAAAAAATTATTATTAAGATTGTTCCACACTTCTGTATAAATACTCCACTCCTTTTTTAACACGCTTTTATAATTTCAATACCTACATAATTCATAGCAAACATTTTTGTGTAGTAAATAAATTATTTGTTTTTGCTTAAATAAAAACATTTCAACGGAAGATTTTTTTAAAAAAATTAATAATTAATACTTAAGAGAATCTAACTTTCTTAAAATTTTAAGCTAGTATACTTTTTAAAAATATTTGTATAAAAAAAACATATATTAAAATCAATTTTTAAAATCATATGTATTCAAATTCTGCAAATGTTTCATGTCTATAAAAATAAATCCCACAGAGAAGCCTTTCGGAAACTGGAATATCAGATTAAAATTGAAATGCAAAATCCTAGTATTTCATAGAAATGAGTTATTAGCAAATCAATTAAATTTAGGTTTCCCCCAAATCGAGATGACTCACGCGACTAAATTTAGCGAAATTTACCAGATAGCATTGAATATTTAAAAATAATTTATTTAATTTATTTGAATTATAGTATTTCTAATTTATTTGATTATAGTATTCATTTCAAGAGCAAGAAAACAAAAATTTGAAATCTTAAAAGTAATTAATTATTCGTTTTTTCCGATCAGAACTTTTAAGCTTTCTGTATATTTTAAGTAATAAAATTGAATACATAAAAATTAGAACAAAACATTTCTTCAATAATTCACATGAAGTATAATTTGAAAAAAATATCAAAATTATAATTTTCTTTTTATATACGTATATATGGTTTTAGTACCAATATATTGAAGCATTTTTACTGGTTAGTTTTTACATCCATACGCAATTCCTGATCTTGTTTTCATAAGCAATTAAAAATACTTAATTTTTGTATTACAATTTCGTATAATAAGTAGTATATAAAGCTATTTAAAAAAATCTTTTTTTTATCAAACATTTTAAGTTTTGTCAATCCATTTTTATAGTTTGGAATCATGAGATAAAAACTAAGTTTATTTTAAAATTTATAAAAAAGATTAGAGTTAGAAAATTTAATTTGTGTGTGAAGCCTACAAGACATTATTTTAAGGTAAACTTTAAAACATTTATTACTCTGTAATTTAGACTGCATTCTAATAACAATTGTAATGATGATTGTTCTTCGTTCGACTTAACAGAAAACGATTTTTAAATCAAGTTGAAATGTTCCTTAAATGTTTATAGATTAATTCATTTTCGCAAGGGAAAATATCTTTTGTAACAAGAATTAAAAAATTCCGATTAACTTGTGCTAAATAGTTAAAAAAAATTATTTTCGGCTAAAACTTCGGTTGTGGAACGTACAAAAGAATATATAATCCAAATCTGTTTTTAAAAATTTCTACCATTTTAAAATAGTTTCGGGGAAAAACCAATTTTAACTAAATCAGCATTATTATTTGAATCAACAAGTACAAAACGCTCGCTGCAAACTTCTTACGTAAAAGTAGCGAAAGAATGAAAAAAAAAAATGAATCCTTGCATTTTTTAAAATTAATCAAAATAGAAAATAAAAGGAGAAAACTGTTTTTATTCGAAAACTTTATATATTTTTAATTTATCCGTGAATATAATAACTTGTTAAATTTCTCTCTAAGCGATATCCATTTCTTTTTTAAAGTTTTCTTATTTTAATATAAGACAAATAATATTTATTGAGACATGTTGTATATATATATATATATATATATATATAGTTGTTGAATAAAAAACCCCATACCAAATTGAAAATAAAAATTTAGAGCATCTACTAACACATAAAAATATCTAGTTTTGTTTCATCGCACGATAGAGCATCCGTAAAGCATTATTCATCCAAGAGATTTCTTTTTAAAATCAAAAGGTAAATTAATAATTAAAATATCTTAAAATTTCAATTTAAAGAGGTATTAGATTTGAATTTTAAATGAAATAAACACAAAAATACTTAAACGTTTTTAAATCGAAAAAAAATGAAACTTTTTGTTCTAAAAATCATTTTTGAATATGTCTATTTTGAAAATTGTTCCTGACAAGATGGGAAAAAGATAGTTTCCAATTTGAAATTAATTTCAAATTTTGGAAGTGTAATTGAAACACTAATTTTTTTTTAAACCAAAGGGAGAAAAGGCATTATTTTAAACAAAAATATCTATCTGATGATAAAGCTATTGGTAAAATATCAGTTTTCCAAAAATATAAAGACCTAAAAAGTATTCAAAAAACAGGAATTAATTATATATGTATAATAAACTTACTCGTCAACATCACATCATTAGGTGAGAAAAAACTACCAGAACGAAGGGAAATAGCTTGTGAACGCGCACATCAATCCATGTTCTATAGGGTAATAATTCACCATAAACTAAATCCTATTTTTAAAAAGCATCTTGCAAAAACACATCACATATTTCAGCACTTTTTTTTCTGTATGTCATCCAAATGTTCGAATTTAATTTATATCACCTAGAAATTTTTTTTTCCCCGCTATAATATTAATGAATCCGTTGGTTCGCAGCGCATGGATTGTTCTTTTTCCCCCGCTATTTCGAACAAGCAGGAGCCGTACTTCTCTCCTCCACTCGGAACGGACCTCCCGTAATACTGAACAACTGAATACGGGGAAGAATTCAGTCTGGATCCATAGCTTGCGGTTGCAACATTGAATCTCTACTAGGGCGCCAAATGAAAGGTATGGCGATCGCCAAAAGGAGCCGAACTCGTCGCCAGAGTTTCGCATTTTCGCCCGCACAATTTATCGGTGTTCTTCGGGTGCGTAAGGGCACGATTCGGAAGCTACAGGAAGGCGCGAACAAATTTAAGTCGTGACTCGCCCATATTTCTGTCATATTATTGCTTTTGAGGAATGTTTTGGGTTTTCGAAAATAGCTGGTTTTCTTTTTTTAAGGGTCTTTGTGTTTTTTGAAATAATTTTAGTAATCTTTTTTCTATAAAAAGGAACGATTGCGTACATTTTTTGTAAAATTAGAGCTACAAAATCGAATTCTTGTGTTTTGACTTCAGCCATAAATTTAGAATATTCTTGTTAAAGAAATGTAAGTTAAACTAATTTTAAAATAATTTTCAGAATAAATTGATTTTTGTTATTCCGATTAATATACAGCATTGAATCAACTTGTTGGAGTTAAAAAAATATTTATGTATAATACTCTCTGAATTTAGCAGACTGTATATGTCGCGTTGAAATGGTCAGGAAGTCATAGCCAGGCTTTGTTAAGATTCCGAATACTGTTGTCAGAAAACCTCCTTCTAATAGAAGGGTTAATGCACGTTAACCCGGAAGCAGGCGCGCACTCGATACTAATATTAATGGTCACGCGGAGTGACTGAGTCACCCCCATCTATTTTTTTATTATTATATATTTTTTTTATTGTACACGGTAAAAATCGTAATTCCAGCGAACAATTCAACTAAGAGAATGTACACTTACCTACTTTTAAGAGCTTTTCAATTTTTCTTTGATAATTTGAGAAAAAATATCAGCCAAAGTGAACCGAGAAGTTTCAAATGTGCGTGACTTTAATAAAGGACACAAATCACAGATATTTTTTGCTAACATTACAGAGGAATGTTATTTGCAGGCAAAATTGCAATATTTTATTGAAGCAATTGTAGTTTTGTTGTCCTTTGATGATTGACAAATAGCATGTTGAACTTTATCTTGCTTGTTTCTTTTTGACAGGGCGAAGTGTGTCTTGTGGTACACTCTTATCTTTTTATACTTTTCTTAATGGAGTTCTCTAGGTAGCATTTGAAAATTTTCCCTTCAACTCAAACGTTTCATGTTCATCGCTTTTCTCAAATTTACTTTCGCTATCATGATTATATATATATATATAAGGATCTTATATCAGAATCTTCCCTTGCCTAATCAGTTTCAACATCCTTCAATAGAGATCATAGATGCCCATTTCTTTTTTTCATGTTATGCTCATTTTCATTTATAAACCATGATAAGTCATACAACACAGCAATCAAAACCACAAAGTTGTTCAGAGGGGGAAAATGTAGCCTGTTCATAGAAAATGTTTTGGAACAAAAGTGGTTGCACGGGGAACTCAGAAAAAAATAAGGAGGATACTACGAAGGTCATTGGTAACAAATAAATAGTTTTCCTACGATTAGCGATTTCTTGAGCCCGCATGCCCGCAACCTGGTTAATCAACACGAGATGTTCAATATGCTAGCAAACCTATTTAAATAGACAAAGGGTTGCAAATTTGACACCCGATTCCATTAAAAGTAGAGTGTAGAAGTATATATTATAATAACTACTAAATATATATGTAAGATCTGTTATTTTCAGAAAGTGTTAAAGTGAGCCTAAATTTTAAATAAATTTATATTGGATTTATTTGGGTATTGGTTGCCAAGTGGTCATTCTCGCGAGTTCCCAATCGGTGCTATTTTTGGGACACTGGTATAGCTAGTCTTGAGTGGACCATGTACTAAAATTCCTTGGAGTCCCTTTTTGTGGTGGGCTCTCAACATTTTACAATTATTTTTACACATTTTAGGCACTTGAAGCTTGGGGGCCTCGTATCATTGATACGGTGGTAACTAAGTCCTTGGTTTGGGTTCATGTACGTTAAAACTGTTGAGGTACTAAGAGCTCAAATTGCCGTGAAGAAGTTTGGAGAATAGCATCTTCAATTGTCGTCGTCGCTATTTGACAGTCTCTAAAGACAACGAAGACCGTCGCCTATGCATTTGTATTGCGTGTGTGACTTTGAAAACGACCAGTTAAAAATTCTACAAGATCCTATTAATTCCAATCCTTGTATTTTTACGTCAGTGTCAAGTGATGAGGAAGATACTTGAATTTTAATGAAGTAAGCTTTAACTCAAATCTTAATTGCTGTATAAACTAACTCGTCACGTCGTACAGTGTGGGTACTGCTTATTATAGTAAAATTTGTTAGGTCTTAAAGTTATAGTGGGAAGTCCAAATTAGTTGATACGATAACAACATAAACCATGGTTTGAATTAAGACCACATGACAGAAAATTACGAAATCATTCAGCTACTTGTTGATTGGCTTGAATCAATACTCAAAAGTCATAATTTTGAGCCACGGTAAATGAAAAATGTGAATCCACCTGAGACAGATACCTCCAGGGAAGTAGGCATGGGTCAACTGGACCCGGGACAAGGGCCTCAATAGGGGTCTCGTCTCGTTCTCGACTCAGACTTTATAAGACCATGATTCGAATAATTCCAACTTAAAATGTTATTTCTGGTTGCATTCTCCGAAAAACTGGTAATTTCGGACGATATGTCAGTTGTCTATAGGTCCTTCGTCTACCTTCGTCCATGTACAAGCTTAGGCCTACAACCATACACCATCATTAAGTCTAACAGCGACATTCGGTAAAGCCAGTTTGAGCCTATGTAAATCATACACACTTTTTTTATTTCGGGTTATTGTTTGTACGAGTATTTGACAACGAATGCTATGCACTGTCAATTTTTATGGGTTATAGGTGAAGCCTACATTTGTATGGGGGCCCAGCATCTATCTATATATACTTTTGCGTAGGGGCTCAGGGTTTTATTTTGCCTAAAGGCCCAGGGCCTCAAGAAGTCTTAAAACGTCCCGGGATACCTCTCTTCATTTTAGATTTTAGTGAAAACGTGAATGAAATTGCGCCTGGATTTGAACTTCTTCAGCCATACTCCCAACCGACACCGCTTGGTTACCGCAAGCAAATTCTACCGCAGGACCTATCGTGTTGCTCTACAGCAGATGTTTTATAGTTTTTGAATTTGATATAAATAAAAAGTTGAAAACATTTTAACCAGAAAAACATTTATATGAGTTTTATCTACCATATAACTCAAAGAATTTTTACTTTACTATATATATATATATATATAGAGAGAGAGAGAGAGAGAGAGAGAGATGCTTACATTAATTCTTTGCAATAATTAAAATAACACAATAAGACATAAAAAAAGATTCACTAACGGCAAAAAACGCAAGTAAATTATTTGGAATTTCCTTTTGCAGCTCTGTTTTTATTTAATATTATTTTAAATAGTTGAACTTATTTTCAACTTTTGTTTCAAAATTTAAAAATAAATGCTCCCTATTTTTAAGATTATTATAACAACACTTCTGCATTTAAAAAAAAAAACAACTACGTGTTTAAAAGAATAAAAAATTATAGTACTTTATACAATCTACAAGATAACATATCCATTGTACAATTATTTCATGTTATATTATTTTCAAATTTTCCAACAAAGTGAGTAACAATGAGAATTTTTGGATGAAAAAAATGCATTGTATTTACATAGTTCAGTGGCGCAAGCATGAATTTTTAAGGGGGGGAGAGGTCCAGGGTCGAAAGTCCATCATACTCGAATCATGCTCCAACACGTCGTCCAACATATTCTTTTGATTTCGTCGATTTTAGGGAACAAAAACAGTAAAAAATTAATTATTGAATAAATAATTAGCATTAATTAGTAAAATTAATTATAAAAACAAATACTTAATTGAATTTTACATTCTTTATCCATAGGATTATAATCAATCGAAAAAGAATCAAGGGCTATTGGTGGGGTGGGGGTTCTGGACCCCCCTTGTTTGCGCCATTGACATAGTTAGATACTTTTAGTTAAGAAAAATTTAAACTTTTTCAGTGATTTTTCTTTTAAAAAGACATAAATATAATTTAACATTTTTGATACAGCAAACTGGCAATTCTTCCAGAAATAACTTAGTAACAAACGGCACAGGCACTGAAAGAAATATCCGTTTGATTCCGATCAAAAACAGAAATAAAAAATATTTTTATTCGGTAACTAAAACCACAAAGAGATCTTTTAAAACGATCTTTTTCTGAGGAGCGCTCTTTAAATGGGCTCATCAGTCTTCCGATAAATCTGTCACAAACGTAATCGATCATTTACTTTTTCTACGAAGAGCGATAAATAGCCAAATATGGCACTTTCTTTTTCCATTTCATTCAGCATCCTAGTCGTGTTTTACAGAACACAGAGAGCGCATAAGTGAAGAAAAGATCGATGCAGTAGCGCCTCTAGCGACTGTATTACGAACTCTCGGTGAGTTTCTGGGGTGTTTTCGGCACACAGGCAACACGTGGGTAAAAATCGGCAGCCAGAATTCGCGCCAAGCTTGAAAAAGTGTTAATTCTTTGAACGAACGGGTCGGTGAAAACTATCAATTGTTTGATACAGGAAAGTGAATAGAGCGGTATGCAAATGGAAAAGAAATTCTTGTCATTGCAGATGTTAAGTTATATATAGCATTTGTTTTCTGAGAAATGAGGATAATTTTTCTATTTATTATTAAAAATGATGCACAGATTGTGGTTGCACCAATGAATTTTTTAAATGCCTCACAATTTCCTCGCACAGTGAGAAATAAGTTCGTATAAACCCATTAAGGCATCCGACTATGTTCGGAACCGTGATTTTAAAATGCTCATAAATGGATAATTTTAATGATATTTAGTGTCACTTATTATAGAATACGTGTATAAAATTGTTTTAAGGACATCATGACAAAAAAATTATTTAAATACAATATTTTGGCAAAAAATTAACTTAGAATTACCTTTTTTCAAAACCTCCTTTTATAAAAAATGCTTCTATAATAATAATATTTTGCTTATATAAAATACAGACTTCTCTCTCCGGAGAGTCTGAACTAGGATTTTTGAAAAATTCACTTTATTTTGAGAGTAACCAGCCATTGAAATAATTTTATCGGCGTTTTTTTTCTTAAAATTTCTCTCCTCTGTTGTCGTAAAATATGGATAACTCAACTTCTAAGCTATATACTTCAAAAATTCTAGTTCAGCCTCTGTACAGATGTCTGAGCTATACACAGGCAACATATCATAATAGAAGCATTTATCACAGAAGGAGAATATTTTAAAAATGGGTCATTCTTTGTTAATTTTTTGTCAAAATATTGTATTTATATAATTTTTTATTGTAAAAATATTCTTAAAACAATTTTATATACTACTAACTACTACTTTTATATACTAATTTTTTATAGTGACACTAAATATCATAAATACGCAGTCGGATACCTTAAATGCGAAATTACTATGAATTTTCCTTGTAAATGTAAAGTAGAAACAATGATTTTACCCCAAAATGTAATTTCATTTTTTATTAATAAAATTATATTAATTTCTTATTAATTGTACACATATTTGTAGACGTGTTTTACAAAAATTCAAATACGTAACTTTTTATTTGTAGCTGATTCTTCTAGTGGCTACGGCTTCCTAACTGTCCTGGTCAACTGCTTCGTGGCCGGCTAGTCATGGGTTCGAGTTCAGGTGCCACTGAAAACTGGCCGTTTAGAGGGATTGATGCCTGTTAAGTTTGTCGAGGCTCCTTCCTTGACGTGGTGTGGTATCTTGGAGATGTCAGCTCAGGTGTGTCGTCCTTTTCACTTGATTGAGTTTCAGAATTACGAGGTCCGTCTCCAATAGCATTCATATTGCTGTATAGTGTAACGCCGGGAAGGCATTACGTCGATCGCGATCGACCGGTGGACTGTGCCAAGACATTTTGGGGTGACCGTCACAAGATTTTAGCAGTCAGTAATTATAAACGGAAATATATTCAAGATTGACTGAAGTATACACACTATATATATAAGTTTTCTACTGGCTGCAACAACAAAAACTAACATCGGATGAAAATGTTTTATTTATTTGTTTTTGAGTTATTTGATAGTAAATCATGGTTTGATATTATTTTTGTGCCTATTGTTATTATGTTTGTATCCTGCGTTTTGCTTTTAACGTGGTTTAATGTGTTAGTTTTTTTTTACTTCCACAAGTAAGTTCATATTCCGTTTTTATTATTAAAATATTATAGACCTTTTCCTACCTCACCACACCAGCGACACTGGGAATTGGACAACACAAGGATTTTTCAAGGGGGATCGAAAGTCTACCATTCTCATATCATACCCCAACAGGCAGCCAAAAATATTTTTTTGATCTTATAGATTGTTGGGAACAAAAACAGTAAAAAATAAATTACTGAATAAATAATCAGCATTAATTAATAAAAAAATTATTAACAACAGACACTTAATGAAGTTTTACGTACTATATACATGGTATTATATTCAATCGGTGAAAAAAAATCAAGGGCTATGGGGGAGGCTCCGGACCCCTGTGGACCCCCCTTCTTTGTGTACGCCACTAACACTGGGTGGACCTTAACACCTTGAAAAAAATAGAAGTAGCCCGTACCCTGGAAAAGTCTGCCCACCCCTGGTGTTACAGGGGATGGAAATAAACACTTACTCACGCCACAGAAAGCTCATATTTAGAGAGACAGTTGTAAGATAAATTTTTCGTGGGTCAACGCTGGAGTCGTGAATGAATTTGGTGAGAGGGTTGCCAGCTCAAGTGCCCTCGTCATTAGACTGTTGTTCAAAATTACGAGTTACGTCCCCAATAGGCCTTATGACGGTTCTATCCGCGTCCTTCTGACTAACAAGTCCTCTTGGGAAATCTTTGGTCCTTTAAATCTATTTTATTTGCGACGACCCTTTGAATAAGAGAACGTGATTATGTAAATTAGGTTTACTATATTAGGGATGGCAATTTTTTCCGAAAAAGATCGATTTTTAAATCGATTCACAAAAAAATCGAAGTCTAAAAGTTCGATTTCTGAAAAATCGATTTTCTTTTCAAGTTTGCATTTACAATATAAATATAAATCCATTTATGAAAACCATAAAAAATACCATAATAAACGATATATATATATATATATTTTTTTTATATATCAAAAGTATCATATATATATATAAGAAAACGATCTCTTATCAGTAAAATCAGGGGTGGGGGGGGATCCGGGGTTTTTTAGATCATGCGCCTTTTGATTTTGACAATTACAAAACAATTATTTTTATTACCATATCAAAGTATCAGGTTTAAAAAGAAGACATTTATTTTCTAAATGTATTTGTTACAATATTAAAAAACTTTTTAAGAAAATAGATTATATTGCTTATCAGTGGCACACACAGGAATTTTTCAAGGGGGGGTCCGGGGTCGAAAGTTCACCATTCTTGTATCATGCGCCTTCTGATTTTGTCGATTTTTGGGAACAAAACACAGTAAAAGACTAATTATTGAATAAATAATTAGCATTAATTAATAAAATTAATCATTAATAACATATACTTAATTAAATTTTACGTACTATATGCTTAGAATAATAATCAATCGGAAAAAATATCGAGGGCTTTAGGGGTCCAGACCCCCAGGACCCCCCTTTTGTGCGCGCCACTGCACGATACTCAAATGGATCATGACTATTGACTGAACGTGATGACAAATAGAGTTTTTTTTTTTTTTTTTTTTTTTTTGCCAGTTAAGTATAGGATCATACTTCAGGTGCACAACTGCCTGCGATAAATAGTGTTTAAATTCTTTTTTTTATGGTTTTTACTAAAACGGAAAAAATCGAAAGTCGATTTTCTAGAATGAAATATCGATTCAGTGCTACATATCGGTTTAAAAAATCATTTTTTTTTTGGCCCGAGAAATCGATTTTCGATTAATCGATCTCAGATCGCCATCCCTATTCTATATATAGTCTAAGCTTTCACATTAAAGGGGGAGAGAGATTACTAGCGGTTCAGACATTAATCAATTTAATAGTGTATCGCAGATACTTGATAGTGGTAACTATTAAAGTGACGATTGATCACTACAGATTACATAGCTAGGAAAGTAGTATATTCAAACCTGAAGTAAGTGTTCTGATATTTTTAGTCTTCTTATACTTCGCGTACCTCGTTATTTATATACGTATTGCTTCAATTGGGTGCATCTCTTAATTTAGATTGCTTAAACTTGTGTTGTTGGTTGTGTAAAAAATAAATTGAGTAATTTTGGACATGGCTAGCCCTCCTTCCCTTCTCCCACATCCCTAGGCGTGGATGAGAGAACCTTACAGCCTTATGTTGCTTTGAAATGCGATGTTAAAAATATTCATTCAGCTAAGCTTTCCTAATATTCTATTTTTCCACAAAATGGTGCTTATTGTGAATTTTACTGAATTTAGTATAAATAAGTAAAAACATAATGAAATTAATGGCAGAATGCGACTTAAAACATATACGCAACATAAGATTTTTTATTTATTTTATGATAATCTTTTTTCGATTCGAACAGTTTACAAGTAGTTATCAATATTTCAGTGGAACAAGCTTCCATTTACTCAAATAAAGATTTAATTTTTTTTCAGTTTGGCACCTCTAGGAATTTTATATCATCTCACAAATTTTTCAGAATATGAATTTATACATTTAAAATTATTCCATCCCCTGCTTTCAGGTCACGAGATCATATTATAAACATGGTCATTATGGTCACGACCAGTAGCGCAAACAAGAATTTGTCAAGAAGGGGGTCCAGAGTCGAAAGTCCATTATTCTCGTATCATGCTCCAATACGCCGCCCTACATATTGTTTCGATTTGTCGATTTTCGGGAACAAAAAACAGTAAAAAAATAATTATCGAATGAATAAATAGCATTAATTATACTAAAGTAAATTACTGATAGCAAATACTTAATTAAATTTTATGCATTATATACATAGGATCATAATCAATCGAAAAAATTCAAGGGTTTTAGGGGGTCCGGACCTTGGCCCGCCTTGAAAAATTTTTTTTGCGTACTACTGGCTCACAATGTTAGTTTTGTGTATTATAAATGTTTATATATACTTTCTTTTCTCTCTCAATCGTTTATACTTCTTCCAATAAACCCTCTTTCTCTCATCTCAAGTTTTTTTTTTTGCAGTTTATAATACCATTTATGGCTACATTCATGATTTGATTTGATTGTTTATTAACGCCGCAGTTCAGGGAAACTCGAGGGCTACTGGCTACTGACCTCTTAATTTTGAACCTCTACGAAAAAGCGAGAAAGATTCTTGAATTTGCACCCGACTCCCCTAACTTCCATACCACTCAAACGTGAGGTTTTAGGTCCCATTCGTACAAGTCAACTTGCGTCGTATCTAACAGAGGAAGCATTTAGTCGGGAGTTAGTTTTAAATAAGAAACGCCTTAGTCCCTTCACACATAGTCAATTGGTACTACGTGCTGAGACACTCCCTCAAGCACTCAAATATCACGTTCTCCTTCCCGCTAGTTGACTCAACAAAAAGGATATTGTGGAAACTACGCTCTTCACACGTGGTTTCCTGTGTATCAAAAATAGAGAAAGTTTTTTATTGCTGCTTCGGATTTAATCACATTGTACAGATAAATACAACACTCTCTTTTGCCCTACGATATTCTCTTTTCAGTCAACTTTGCTTCCGCATGTGAAAGGAATTATCTCCGCTCTTCACGCTAGAACTAAAGTTATAACGGGTCTATCTACGAGTCTATTAATTCTTTTGGGGAAATCTATTTCTTTTATATGTCGTTCTATTGAAAACTTTCTCCCAAAGAAAACACGGTTTACGTAAAAGAAAGGTTATATTTAAGCATTAACTTTTAGGTATGCGAAGTCAGTGGTTAGCCGAAAGTAGTTGCTCGACGATCAATTGTAGAATAATTAAAGATTACTAATAGTCGTTTTGTCAACAAGTAGGAATTGAAATATTAACAACCAGAGGGGTCGAATAGCTGAGAACGGAATTAGGTAATATAGACCATAGATAATCAAAGCGCTCTAAGAGTAAATTAATGAAATTATTATCAACTATTAAATATCCTTTCTACCATGTAATTGCTCCTATACTTAGTAGAAAAGTTCATTTCATTCCCTGGGTTGTTAAAATTAAGTGAAAGTATAATAAATTAGATTGAATCATGTTTTAACAATTACCACTTTAACATTGAAGAGTATAATTTTGAAGTTTTTGATAGTTTTTCACTTATTTAGGTTCGGAAATTAACAATAGAAAACGATTATAATACAGAAATCCAAAAGAGAATTACTATGACTAATAGATGTCTTAATGGAATACGGAAATACATGAAATAGAATTTAATTAAAAGAAAAACACAGTTTCTATTATATTAAAGTCTTTTAAGGTAAGTATTAACTTACGCTTGTGAAACTTGGTCCATGTCTTGTACAGATGAGATCGTGGTAAGTATCGACAAAAGGAAGATTTTAATATTAATTTTTTGAGGAATTCAGGAAAATGGAATGGGGCGAAGAAGATCAAATTTAGAGCTCTATCAATCAAATAAAGAATCTGATATTGTTACCTTCATAATAATACAACGAATTAAATGGGCAGGTCACGTTGTCAGAATGGACGAAAACCGCACTATTAAAAAGTCTTCAATGCCCAACCAATTTGCACACGAAGAAAGAGCAGACCAAATCTTAGATGGATTTATGGCCTGGAAAAAGATCTTCTAGTTTTGAGAACTAAGAATCGGAAAACACTAGCAAAAAGAAGGCTGGCCTGGAAAAGGCTTCTTGAGAAGGTCAAGGCTTACCCTGGGCTGTCGAGCCACTGAAGAAAGAAGGATAATGAATTAGAATTTTTCTGATTATGTGGCTGATCTTTCTTCTTACCCCCAAACATAATGTTGCAAACTCCTTGTAATAAACGCGTCGTCGCGTTTATTACAGAAAGTGGAAGTAATGCCAGTGGAGAAATAAAACTGGTATCGGACTTCAGAGAAATATTGATATTGTAAGCTGTACAATTTTTAAAAATAAATTTAGCGTGCATGATGTGTTTTTTTTTCAGAACATATTCTACGCTTGTGTATTATGGGAAAATTAGATATATTCACACACAAAATATAATACCGCTAAATAAATATAATTATAGGAACACGCAAACCACCTTAAGATTTCAATTTCATCCAATCCTATAATTTTCAGTTGATTTTTATTCAACATATAAGACATTACAGACGCACAAGTGGGAAAATTACTTTCAATGCAGGAACCACGCCTAGTTTTCCAAACATCAGTTCTATTGTTTATGCAAAGGTCGGCTCTTTTGAGCACGCTGCAAGTGACCTTCAACTTGAAGGGGGTATTCCGCCCACAACCGTCCATCCTTCTTGAGTTTCCTCAAATCCGTTTAAGTCGTCTGCTTTTGTTCGTCTGTCATCATTCCAACCTCAAACGATGTTCCACCCTCTGACACTTCAGACACTCGATCGTCCGCTGAGATCAAGCATTCTCAATTGACCTTTTAAGTACCAGTTCCATTTTCATCATTCCTTTTTTCTGTCTGTTCTTTTTTTTAAAAAAAATCGTTTTCTTTTTCGGGTGGTATTCAATCATCTTCATTGTCATGGGTGCTATTTGCTGTGCCTCACAGGTATTATTTGAGTGTGTCTAATATTACTCGGTTCTTTATCTTCTGGTATGTCTTGCTGTAGCGTTTAATGGTTGGTATCATCAGGTTGTTTCGGTTTCCTTCTTCTTTCCTTTCTGATTTTTTAAAAAAATTTTAAATGATGATTTTGTCTTCAGTAATTTTTAGAAAATAAGTAATTAGATCATACATCTGTACATGGGAAATTTCGAACAACAATTTTGCAATTTTAACCACTTATAAACATTTAGACTTAAAATCTCGAAATTAATTGTCCATGTCCCACAGGTATAGTTCGAGAGTACCTAAGATTACTTTTTTCGACTTTTAGTATTTATAATTGCTGTATTGTTCAGAAGCTGATACTTTGGAAATGTTACGATGGCATTTTCTGTTCCCTCTTTCTTTTTCAAATTGAAGAACATTTTTTTTTGTAATTGAAAACAATTTTTACAAAACTGAATGAAAGGTATCATAAAAATATATATGTATTACTAATTTTGATCACTACGAAGGACGTTCAAAAAGTAAATTTCATTAATGTTTTATTGCCAAAACAAAACTCTGCCAAAACTTGGTGCCCTTCAACGAAAGGAATTCTCTCGCACAGTCTGTAATATTGTTTTCATAGGATATTGAGGGACACCCAATTTGACCTTCATCTTCCATAATTTGCCTTCTTTCGCTGAGCCGGTAACACCAGCGACTAACCATACGTCAAGACATGACATCTTTACCAAACACGGTATGTAAGCGATCATGGATGGCCATCACACTAATCCTACATGTTCATTCAAACAGGATAACAGTGAACACATCTTTTGATGAACATGTTATCAGAATTCATTTGTTTCGTAACATGGTTTGAACTTGAATAACCTTGGTACGCCGGTCTGCTATTACTCTATCTTTTTCGACACACTACGCATGTGTCAGTCCTCTAATGGTGCCACTACTTTAGTTGTTGATCCAGCAACGGATGTTGGCTCTTATTGTCTTATTAGATGTTGGTTTCGTAGTGATGTTGGTTCTTATAATTGTTTGTTTCCCCTGAAGTCTCATCGTCTTTTTGAAAAAAAAAGTGTCGAAACTTATTTTTAGAACGTCTCTCGAATTTTCACTTATCCTTCTCCTTTTCTGGTAGAATAAAAATCATTTTTCCTGTTTTATAAGTAAAGATTGTCTGTTCCCAAGTGTTCAAGTGTGAGACTCAAGTTTTTTTAGATCGGTTGTTGTCTCTCTTTGATTTTGAATGATTTATTATTGCCAAAATTGATTTTCCAAAAAATTATGTATCATACATTCAGAAATTTTTGTGAAGAGAACCAATTATTAAAATCCAAGAATAATTCTTCTACATATATTATTCCCTCCACCCTCCCGAAAATATTATGATGTGTTTTCTTTCCACAAATTTCAGAACAAATTTTACCAAAAAATGCTGGAAACAATCGTGTAGAATATTTTCAAGGAATTCACTAAAGATGGATTAAAAAAAAAAACGAAAAAGAAACAAAAGCAATTTTTGTGTCACAGAGAATATAAATATAATCTTTAAATCTTTTTTTCTATAAAACTGCTTATAGAAACCTATAAATATCTACTGTATATAGAAACCTATAAATATCTACTATATATAGAAACCTATTATATCCCACGGCTAACCTTAAGTAATTTTGCGGCCCGCGAGATTCTTTGCAACTTTACAAAATACAATTATTTTGTGCAATATTTATGTTTTTAGCGTAGTGATTTGTAACAAATAAATCGCTTAATCGTTTCTATTTTATCACGTTTTGCTTCTACTGTAGATACTTAGAATCGACCAGAATTGCATTTTAGCGACACCCCGTAGCATCACGGTTGATTCCTAAAACTTTTTTTTTTCAACTTAAACAACTGCAAATCGTTCTTTTCAAGTTATCAAACATAAATCTCGTTTAAACCTGCAATATCAATTTCGATGTGGAAATACACGCGTTGAAAGTGATATTAAGTGAAAGAATTGAGAAATCTCATTGCTTAAATGAATTAAACATTATATGATCATTGCATTTATTATATTATCTATATCTGCGAACGAACTCCAGTGGTCGAGTGGCGCTTCCACATCACATGTCCGGTGTTCTATCCTCGGGCTAGGCAAGGTCCACTCAGCCTTTCATCCCTTCAGTGGGTCGATAAATAAGTATCGAGCTTGCTTGGGGTTTGAATTTGAATTTTAATGGCGCAAGGGCCAACTTCGGCCAAGCTGCGCCAAACACTTGTTAAAAAAGAAAAAGGCTTTTTTTTAAATACATAAAAGTATATGCACTCATGTATATGTATGCATGCACGCATGCATACACACATACATACAGCTTGCTTGGGGACTAAACCATGGGGGTTTCTTCGCTTCAGACTGCCCACATGATCGGGACATCTGCTCATGCACATCAGCAACCAATTGTCAGGTTCACTCAGCCTTTCATCTCTTCAGTGGGTCGATAAATAAGTATCGAGCTTGCTTGGGGACTAAACACTGGGGGTTTCTTCGTGTCAGACTTCCCACCTGATAGGGACATCTGCTCATGCACATCGCTGGAAGGTAACGCTGGAAGGTCTTAAGGAAACTGGGCTTTTAAAAAGCCCTCCGTCCCTTATCTGATGCGTCAGAGTCCTTAGCGTTGAAGACTATATCATGCACATCAGCGCCTAATGGTCAGGTGTACTGGGCAAGGTCCACTCAGCCTTTCATCCCTTCAGTGGGTCGATAAATAAGTATCGAGCTTGCTTGGGGACTAAACACTGGGGGTTTCTTCGCTTCAGACTGCCCACCTGATCGGGACATCTGCTCATGCACATCAGCGCCCAATGGTCAGGTGTACTGAAATGGCCTTGGGAAGGCCATGGCCTCATGGGCTGTTGCGCCACTGAATTTAGTTTAGTCTGTATACATGAAAAATAATGAAATGAATAATAATAATTCATTCTGTTTTAAATTTTCACTCCAATAAATACTTGTATAATGGGCCCAAATCTAATATATATATATTATGCTTCCCGCGGGGGATTATAATGTTTTTCCAAAATAACCTGCAAGGTCATTTTAGTTGACCACCCCTGGGCTAGTACTTCTGAGTAATAGAATTTTAAGTACAAAATATGTTTCTATCTTTCTTTTCTTGAGACTTCAAAATAGAAAAAAAAATTAAAGGAAAATAAGTTAATAAAAAATACTAAGCAATAAAAAGATCTAGTGAAACACTAAAAAATTTCTAGCGCTTTTTATCCTAAATGTATGTTTTAACAGGAAAAAAAAAGTAAAAACCTTTGTCCAAGTATTATATAATAATCGTTTCACACAACTTTATGGCAAATTTATTTTTGAAAATTACCATTTCCGAGGTAATTTTAAACACCCAAAATGGGTTTCTAGAATCATACTTCTTCATTTAACGGCAATACAACCACTTTTCAGCTTCTTTTTCCAACGAGAGAACAAAATTCTCATTTAAGACATCCATCACAAAAAGCTCTTTTAAAAGAATCCCATTAACGAGCTGTACTAGACAAAGAAGACAATCTCATAAGACAAATTCAACTTCTCTCGAAATTTATTGCGTTACGGGAAATACTTTTTCGAAAGTAAGGGAGGGAAAAAAAGTTTAATTAACTTTGTCATGTAGTCTTTGATAAAATAGAGTCACCCGACGAACGGAGAAATCGGTTTTGGTATTAAAATTCTGAACAATCAATATGTTTGGATTAAAAAAAAGTAGTGAGCATTATAATTCTGTTTTATTTATTTATTTTTTTACGTTTGTTGAGTTTACATTAATCAAAACTGATGTTTTTCTGTGCTTCCTCACAATATATTTTTTCCACATTGTGTACTTTTCAAAGAGAGGCAAATATAAGAAGAAAGAATTCACAATTCGAATCAAAATGGAAGATAAAGAGCGAGACAGATTACTCTAGCGTAAATAATGGTGAAAAGAAAAGGAAAAAAAGTAAGGAAAGGCTATTAAGGAACAAGGGAAAAAAGCCATTACGAAAATAATAGAAGAAAAGAAAAGCTATTACGTTGTATGTGGCCTAGACTTCATTTTTTATGTATCAATGAAAAACTGTAACTTTAACAGCATGGTAATACAGAATTTGTTATAAAAATTGCACGGATAGAAACACTGTATAAATAAAACAAGAACGGGCACTGAAAATAAGATTTAATAAACTTTAAGGAAATTCAAACATTTAATTTAATGAGTTCAGTAATTTCATTTAAAACAGCTATATTTACACTCCAAATAACAAACAGTAGTTTAAAAAGTTTACATTTCGAGTTAGAGACAGTGATTAAGTTAAGAAACGTGGAAGTGAAAAACGTGTAAAAAAATCACAGGGTAAATAAATTTTTGAAAACATTATAACAAAAAAGCAATATAAATCAGATACCAAAGTATTCATTGAAAAATACATTGTTTATAAAAAAAATAATTTCAAACGACTAAATAAATTCAAGGGGGGATTAAACCTACACCTTAATTTGAAATAACTTAAAAATTTATTTTTTTCTGAAATCTTTATTTAATTGAGCAAAAAAAAAAAAAAGAAGTAGTTAGGAATTCAATTTAAAAATTCAGCTAAAATTTTCAAATGCAGTAAATGCCTTTCAATCAGGGTTTACTCTGGTGATAATCCATTGTACTAGTTTATTTGAGCATGTATAATTTTTTGTAAGTATTCATTTCCGGAACACATACAATTCGCTTATTTTTCTGAGTACATGTTTCTAAAAGATGTTTATTCTTCGACTGCTTGCAGTTTAAAATCATACAATTGCACAGTTGTTTCATTTACTAAATTTAAAAATGAGTGTGGTTTTTACTCTAATTTTTTATAATTAAATATTTTTCCAAGTGCAACAACATATATTTTTCCTGACTTGTTCATGCAAGTTTGAAAGAAGAGAAATGAGCCCACATTTTCTAATTTAGTATATAACAATGGTCTTCAAACTTTTCCCACTCACGGAACTCCTAGAACCAGAATGAGTTTTTGACGGGCTCACGCGTTTTTTCTTTAACATACCCTTTTGGGTTCTTTGGGGCCAGAATAAGTGGCAATTCTTTTTCAACCAACCCGAGAAGTAAAATGTGAAGGGAAGATGCAAATTAGGAAGCTTTTAAATAACAGAAGTTTAGACTAAGCGGGGTGGCATTTGGGGAGTGTTATGATAGTCCGTGTTTTAAATGTGAAGAGTATTTCGAGAAGTTAAGTGACAGTCAAGAGAGGTCACCCGTGACAGAGAGCCTTTAGTCAAGGTGCATACCATTGTACGTCAGTGAACCGCAACTTCAGCTAGGATCAGATAGATTGCCCCTTTCGTCAGACATTACGGTAGGAGTTACCATTTAAAATTCGGATCTGTATTTACATTGAAATTGAACTTAGGCGAGATAGTTATTGATAGTGGTCCGGGTTACGTTATTTCGGTATTATATATTGTGTGTTTAGCCACCGTAGATTCTCTCACATATCATATTATTATCTAATCTGTTATTGGTTTAAGTTAAGATCTTAATAAAGTAATATTAAGATTATGGCAGCTTCTAGTTCTTCATTTATTCCTACACCTCTAGCTCACACTGATAATCTAGGAGAAGGGAAGTTTTCGTGAAACTCCTAGAACTACAAAGTATTTTCGTGGAACTCTATTCCACACACACACTTAGAATATATCTTAAAATAATATTTAAAATGATGCTTTATATATGTAAAGTCAGTTAAAATATATTGCATTTATTATTAAAAAAATTAATCTCTGCTTTTAATATAATTAACTCAATAATATTAGTTTGTGATCCAAGTGTCACCTGCCTGGCATTATATTTAGTAGCCGGGATATGTGCTTTCTTTTTTTTCACACAAATTGTCGAAGTCTATGTCTATTGAAACTATCTGCAATCGCATTTCATATTCTGCATTTGATTTGTTTCTATACTATGTTTTCGTAGCCACTCACGTTTCGTAGTCACGTCATTGTCACGTTTTCACTTATGCACATTATTCTGAATGTTATTAAACTGTCTATAACTTGTGAAAAATACAGTGTATTTTTCATGAGTTTACAACCTAAAACTTAAGAGCTGTTTTTGCTTAAATTCAGACTTTCAACATCGAATCTGTTGTTATGTCGATAAGTTTTTTCTTCTTCTTTATAGTAGGCGTTTTTTTTTTTTTACAAATATCAAAAGGAGCGTTTTCCATTAGAAAACTATTAGTTTTGTAAGACTTTGTACTAACAAATATAAAAATATCTCGTGGAACCCGGGATATGGTAAGCAATAAAATGTTCACAATCTAGTAGGTAATATATATGTGTGTGTGTGTGTGAAGATAAAACACGCGCGTTTTAATATTCCCTTATTGTACTATATTAAAAGTTTTAAAAATACTGCGAAATAAAATTATGTATAAATAAAAAATGTTAAGTTTCTTAATGACAGGGATGAGCTTTTAATTCCTGTGAATGTGCAAACTTCATAGGGAATGTAAATCCATTTTGCATACATATTTATAAGTTTCTTTTCGATTTTTTTTTTTGTCACTCATGGAACCCCTGAGTATGCCTCGTGGAACCCCAGAGTTCCGTGGAGCACAGTTTGAAGACCACTGGTATATAAAGTAGCTGTTGGATGCAGCCAGGAGGAATCTTGGTGAATTGCACTTTTTCCTACAGTGGGACCACTATTGTACCTACCATGAATTCAGTTTGGAGAGTATTTATCAAGATTTGAAGTAATTTTTAGCACACGAAAATGAATCTAATTGTAACTCGCATTTTCTTTGGAGTTTTTCGTTTCATTTATAAATTTAAAATAAAGCTTATTTTGTTGTAGTTTCCACAAAATAATTATTTAATATTTAATTAGTATTTTATAAGCATTTGGCTGTAAGAAAACTCTAATTGCTTAAAATAAAGGCTAGAACTCTCATACAATAAGCATATACTTTTTTGCTAATGCTTGTAAACATTCGACTTTTATTTAAAAGTGACGACTCTTACGTTCCATACAATTCTGCTAGACAAAATGACATATCCAACAAGAGTGCGGTTCTGTTGAATTCAGTTGATTGATTGTTTGATTAACGTTGAATTTCGAAATAACACAAAGACTGTTGGCTACTTGGTAATTTTGCATTATGGTCAAGTTGTAAGTATCTCTATCCCCGAATAGAGATGTGGGAGAAAGGAAAGGAAGACTAGCCATGTTCAAAATCAGTTAATTTAATTGTAACACAATCAACAACACAAGATAGATCCATCAAAAAACTAAGAGTTACACCCCCATAGAAGCAATATGAAGACAAGTAACGAGGTACGCGAAGTATGAGAAGACTTTAATTACCAATACATTTACTTCTGGTTCGAGTACACTGCATTCCTGACTATCTAATCTATACTCAATCTTCAGTGACAAATCGTCACCTTAATTATTACTATTATCAAACAGCAAATAGCTACGTTACACTATAAATTTGATCAATCACTATTCCGTAGTAATCTATCCGATCTCTCTCCCTCTAACTTGAAAGTCAAGACTTTATATAACATACCTAATTTACATGTTCGCGTTCTCTTCTTCAGAGGGTGTTTTCTATTAAAATAGTTTTTAAGGACCAGATTCCCGAAGAGGATTTGTTAATAAGAAGGAAGTAGATAGAGCCGTCACAAAGTTACGAGGACGACACTTAAGCTGACACATCACTCTCCAAACCTACGCACCACACCAACATGAGAATATTGTGCCTCGACAGTTTTAAGTCAGCTTCGCTCGAGGCAACTTTGCTTTGTGTCAATCAACTCGCTTCTTGTCAACACTGTTCTAATGTGAAGAGGGAAGAGAACTTCTTTCACACGTGGACACAAAGTTGACTGAAGAGGGAGTACCTGATTCACTGGTACAAGAATTGAGTCTGAAGAAGCAATATAAAAGGCTGTCTCCACTTCCAATACACAGGAAGCCATGTATACAGAGCATAGCTTCCACAATATCTGTTTAGTTGAGTCAACTAATGAGGAGAAAAACATGGTTTTCGAGTGTTTGAGCGAGTGGCTCATCAGGCTGTGCCAGTTAACCACACATAAGGGATCCAGGCGATTTCTATTCTAGCTTCCGATTGTCTGCTCGTTCTGTTAGTGCATCACAAGTTGACTTGTATGAATTCCAAAGAACTATAGAGAAAATCTTTTGTTTTCATTTTTTTTAAAAGCTTCATTCTAAAACTAAAGTAAGGGACATAAATTGGCTCGTGAATTTTTTTTTGCTCTTTTTAAAAAGCTGTAATATTTAGAATGCAGCCTATTTTTAAGTTTCTGATGTGATGAATTTTTTTTAAATATACCACAAATCTCTAATTTTTTTCCAAATAAAAAATTTATTAATTTTTTCAAAATAATTTTGCAGTTACAATTACGTAGACCTTATATTTGAGTAGACTTCTAGTAACTTTATTATCGGTTAATTTTTGACCTTTTGTTATTTTAATTCCGTATTAAAATTCTTATAAGTCAAATTTGTAAAGAAAGTTGCATAGAGAACACTCAATAGTATTAAAATTATATAAATTAGTATGTCCAAAAAATAAATTACTGCGAGTGAGTGCTCGTTAATATTGCACTGTGGAGCAACACGAGAGCTATTGGCGAAGGAACTCATAATTTTGAAGCCTGGACAAGTGGCAGGGGTGGCATCTGATTGGGCACCACCTCTCAGAACTTCCACGCCCCGCAAACGGGAGGACTTGGAGCTGCGATAGATTTAGAGGGCATCAGCCCCTTTATGCAGTGGATCTTCAGTAGAACTGGACTAGAACTCATGACATGCCGACCACTAGTCCATTAACATGACCACTAGGCTACTGCATCCCTTTTTATTAAATGAAATGAAAAGCCTTGTGTGTTGTAGACCAATGGTTCTTAAACTTTCGAATGCCACCCCTTCCTTTTTTATGTTTTAGTCTGACAGCGTTGACCCCCAAGATTTTGAACACTCCATCCTGACTTAATATTCTTGATCAAAATGCATGTTTTAGTAGAGTTTTTTCATTGGGGAGCAATTTAGTGATCTAGTCTAGAATGGCACATTTTTCAATTTTTCTACGAGGCCTTTTAGATTCAGTATAAGAGAAAAATCTTGATGTTACTTGAAAGACTCCATGGACCCCTTAGAAAGACACTGGGGAGAGCCAGGAATTCACAGACCACAGTTTAAGAACTGCTATGGAAAACAATTATTTCACTTCAATTCTGGTTTTAACCCTCTGACCGGAACATTCCTCTCAGACGGGGATTATTTGCTTTGATGCCTGTAGATGACACTGTGGTGTGATTTTTGGAGTGGGTTGCCTTGACATCTTCAGTTGGACTCTTACCCAGTGAGAGGATCACACGTAGTGGTAGTCAATTGATAAAAATATATTGTTGTGCTTTTGTTTAACCCCATACATCTTATTTGAGCCATACTCAATATCGTGAGCTATAAGGACAGTTAAAACATTCCTTAATGTAATAAAATTTTAAAAAAATTACGTTCCTGTTTGTCAGATGGATGTTCCTCAGTGCAGCAAAAAAATTGATGTTCGGGTCAGAGGGTTAAATCAGACTCTAAACCTGAAGTGAAGTAATGTTCAGTAGGTAAAGATAAACCATCTGTTTAAGCGCATTGCATGAATGTCATTTGCGAACATATATACACTTACAGAAAACGATGACAGTACAAATACAATTCGGAAACAATAATTATAAAGTATTATAAAAAGTAATACATATAATTCAAAGAAAGAAAAACGGTCCAGAGTGTCATTTACTAGTGCGATATCACTAACTAGCCTGTCACACACTCATTTATAAAACGACCTGAAACACTCCGCATTTCTTTCTTACTCAACCATACTGCTCGATGGGGAATTAAAAAAAGATAGAAGTGGAAAAACGTCGCGTATTGATTGCGCGATACGATGAAGAATGACACTTTAATCGTTAGAATCGGAATAAAAAAAAGAAGAAAAGAAAAGAGAGAAGTAATAAGAGTTTTGTGTCGGAGGAGTGGCAATCGGAGTAGACACGCGTTAATTTCATGTTTTTGTTGAAAAGTGCAGAGGGCCACGGAGATAATGATTTGCAAAAGAAAAAGAAGGAAGACTCTTAATATAGGTGCAAAAAAAGAAGATAAGAAAAGAAAAGAAGGAGAAAAAGAAGAATATGTCATGATAACATCCAGACAGGATGACGATTTCACTTTTATTAGGGAACTCTTTATGAGAATTAAGAATTTCTTACATTTCCTTTTTCTTTTATTCGAGCGTGAGATGACTGTCTGTGAGTTGTGATGGGAAAAGAACGTCTTCTTTCTTGATTTGTGAATGAAAGAAAAAAATATTCGAGGCAAAACAAAAAAAAAAGAATGCATTTCAAGTTGTGCCTTATTTTTTAAGAAAAATGTAGTTTCTTTTTTTCTTTTTTGTAAAAATTTTAATTTCGTAGACATATGGAATTTTCTACTTTACACTATTTGTATTTGTGCATATCTTAATTTCACGCAATACAAAAAATAAAATCATAAAATCGGAAGCTGAAATCATACTGAATATTCAATTGCTAGGAAAACTTGGCAACTCTGTTAATAAATGTTGGCAGTTGCTCATATTTTAACGGAAAAAAAATTCTTTTAAGAAGCATTTATATCAAAATAAAGCCCTTTTCTTTACGCATACTTACTGTTCTTTTTACCTAATTTTTAGTGTTTGCGTTTATTTTGTAAATATTTCTAAATTTTCCCAGCAGCATTTTTTTATTTTTATTTTCACCATGAAAATTTTGGCAATCTTCCTTATTTTTTATGTTTTTCCTTATTTATTTTTTGGAATAATGGTAGAATGACGTGAGGTAGTCTTTTTACGGCAAAGAAATTAATTTTTCTCTCCACATTCCAACCAATAAGGAAAGACCACGATATAGTGTTATCTGGTTTATTCTTTTATAAATGAATGACCCTTTTAATTTTTAAAGTAGTTTTCTATTGGATTCAGTGGTTTAATAGCAACAAGATATTGAAACATTGATTAGGTATTGATGCTGTTTAGTAACGCATTTACATGCAGGATGATGAGAAATTTTGTCTATAGAGCTTGACCATAGATTTATTGTGTTAAAAAATATTAAGAGTTATTTAAAATCCAAAACTGGAATTCAAAGTGTTAACGTAAAATAATTAAGTGTGATTTTCAACTTTGTATTTATCCTGGCTTATATTTATTTAATTTATTACTAATAATTGCAGTCACTTTAACGAACATTTAACAAAGCAAGATAAAACTATTTTAAAAAATTAAATGGGGATTGATAAAATTAAACTGCTTATAAAGACCCAATAATGTAAGGAAAAAAACGCGGGTCTGTGATCTAAAGAAATATCTAATTGCAAAGCATGCAAAGAATAACAGTTAGGTCTTATAGCAATGCTTTTAAATAGAATTTTTTACTTTTGCCATTGTAAAGAAGAATTTTTACCGGTTCGGATAGTATTCCTTTCAATTTTAAAATTCGATTAGATATGTCACAAAATTTGCAAAGCTTCTAATAAATTTCTACACTTAAAAATTATCGTAGGACGTCAGTACATATATTAGTTTGCCCAATGACTCTGCATGAAATGAAATTAGAGTATTTTTTATCCAATGTAAAAGAGTATTAGTAGTATCCAATGTAAAAAGGAAGAATATTTCTCATTTTATATGCGTAATAGTGTTACTAGTTTAACATTATTTTTACTAGATTAAATTATCTAGCACAACATTAGCTTTTAGATAAAAATATAATGTTTGATGAAATGCAGTTTTTGAATGGAACAATTTCTTTCTTGAATATTTTGGTACATTTTTCTCGAATTTTTTAAAACAATTTTCATGTTTCAGGTTATAATAATATTCAGTTTGTTTTTTAAAAGCTTCACAGTCAAGAATACGGTCAAATTTAACTGTAATTATAATTCTAGTTGTTTTTGGAAGTAAAAATTATAACTTTTTATAAAAAAAATTATTTGTTTGTTACAGATTAGTCTTTCAAAATTTTCCGATAAAAAATGAATAGTTTTGTTAAGAAAACGATGTTTTTTTAGATAACGTGCTCACGAAGTTTCAAAACAAGTCATTTTTAAGAGTTAATAATATAAATATAATTTGTGTCCAAGTTGCATCTATATAAAAAAGAAACAACTTTAACAGCCTTTAATCTAGTCTATAAATGACTGTTGCATTTTATTACATGATTAAAATAAAAAAGTAACAGTTAGACACAAAAATTATAAATGCTTATCTATACTAAAAATAATTTCTTCATTAATACGTAAAATATTTGAAAAAAAAAGGAACAGGGAAATGCATACTGATGCATGGGATAGAAATGCATTCTGATAACATACATCCTGATTAAAATTAGAATGTAATCGATTCACATACCCTTCTCATTTTGATGAACCACATGAAACGATCCCTAAATTTACATTTGCCTAAATGGGGCTTAAGCTCTACATTCTAGACCCAATCCACTCAAACACACAACTTGCTCACCAATACGGGTACATCGCTTAAATTCTCCTCCCTGTGGCACTCCTCAAAATCGACTTCGCTCTGAAGTGGATGGTGTAACTCGCGTGTCCTGATCATATTCCCATCATGCATTACAATTACACCCACCCCTTCACTTCAAATCTCAACCCTCCTTTAACGAATGCTAAGTTTATTCACACGTGCTAACATTATACGCTGAAGACAAGTAATTGCCCAGAGGTGTACAATCGAATCAACAGTACAGGTAAAAGCAGACAAAGACCCTTTGTCCCGGCCGATTCCATTGGTTATTGAGTGGATAAAAGCCTTTCCATCCTTTTGTTCCGGTTCATGGAGAAGACTTTATTGTTCTGTAGGTTCATTTAGGCATGCTTTTGACTCCAAGTCAATGATACGAAATGTTAGTATTGTACCGGCATTTGTTAATTTGTATTTCGAAAGTTGGAACGGTTTTTGTGTAGTGGATGGCGATTAGTGCCAATGTGATTTATTCAGCTCTATAACTGGTGGATATATTAGATTCAATTTCCAATTAGGAATTGAAAGGAGGATTTGTGGTCGTTATGCTTCGAGTTAGATTTGAGTATTTGGTGGGTATTGTTCGGGGTTGTTTTGCTAGTTTTAGATAGAGAAGGAAGACAATAAAGGAATGGTTAGATCTGTAGGAAAATTGAGAAAAAGATTCAATGGTTGTCGTATTTTGTGAAGGCGAAATATAGGTTTCCGAATGAATGTAAATAGTAAATAGGATAATTTATTGAACATTTTATTGTTCTACTTAAATACGGGCACATACCTAAATTCGACGGAAACAGACGTTCCATAGAAGTAGCCAAATAGAATAATGGGAAAATAATACAAAATACAATAAACATATTGAAAAAAAAATTTAGAATATCCCTGAAGAGCATTTATTACTTTTTCAAGATTTTAGTTCTTTTAACTTTTATATTTTTTTGAAATATTTTTCAACTTTTAATTAAAAATTATTTCCATTTTTATAATAGATGAGCTTCAATGAAGTTCTTTTATTACATTTCAGTAATTATTTTTTTTAGAATTAGTCTCTTTTGTGTAATTTCATTCAACATTTGCTCTATTAGTCATTTATTCTATTAAAATAATTTTACATTTTGTTAATTAATGATACGCAGGAATTTGTGTAGTAATGCAAAAAGTTCTATAAAAGCTATCCCACAAAAAATATTTACTTATTTTGGAAAAAAACGCAGTTTAGGTAAAACGGATTTTTTTAACATTTTTATTACTATGCGCCAGCCGTTTTATTTATTTATCTTTTGGGTGTTTTGAATAAAACTTTTATTAAGAAAAAAACAAGCAAAATTCACACATTAATCCTTCAAAGTCTATGTCATAATCCGAGTTTTCGAATAATTCGTAATATTCACATTTAATCGGAACCTGTAGTTTGAAATTAGCCGTATACATATTTCTCTTCCCACTCATTTTCTAAGCAAAGAAATGACGTATAAAGTAAGACTACCACAAATAATGTTCAAGACAACAAATGAATGGAAAAAAAATGCATCAGCGCCGGATAGGGAATTAGTGGAAATAAAACTATCAACGTTGGCGTCTGGTGTTTTACTTTATAGAAACTCGTTTGGAAAACATTCCATCCCTTTTACCCGCTTAGCAATATTTTCGCCCTTATGACAACATGTTTGAAAATTACAGGATTCTTTTTTATTCGATTTTGGTTTACATACGAATTACGAATTGTTAGCAAATTTTTGCAGAAAAAATGCACTCTCGCTTATACAAGGATTGACTACCATTCGAAAATTTTCCAAATCGGAATGAAATAATGAAGTTTTCTGGAATTTTTTTAAAATAAAGTTTAAGAAATTTATTTCTATTATGAACTTAAATTGTTCTTACTTTGTAGGTAGATGGGCCGGTATTCTCCAAAAATATTTTAAGAAGTTTTGAAAACTTTTCAGAAAATGACTTTCTTATAAACCCCAGTTGAGAATTAAAAACATCAAACGATGGTGATGGCTAAAGATGGACGATAGGAATTTTATACTCGAATTATACCTTCACTTTCCCAATCATTACACTTTGAGAAGGATGTTGAAGCCAAATTGAATGTGATATATAGGGATACCCATTATTACACGCTCCTCCTCTCATGTGACCATTGTAACTGAGTGGTCATGGTCACGAAATTGTAGCTTATACTGTATATATTTTGTATTCGAGTTCTTTGAACTCATTTAGACTCAACGTGTAGAGCAGGGGTTCTTAACCCCGTGCCAGTGAAGCTATTTTTGTGCACCCGCGACTGTCCGCTATATACTATATCAATATCAATTGTGGCATACTCCCGGCCCTAGACGATTTTTTGTGTGGCCGCGAGATTCATCATACCTTTAGAAATAAAATATAAACATGAACACAATTAAATCAACAATCAGATCTCGACTTAATAGAAAACGATAGGAATCTCGAAGATGCTATAGGATTGGGAATATCATCTTATACGTCTGACATTGAAAAATTAGTGGATAACATGCATAGCTGAAAGTCGCATTAAATATAAAAGCTGCATTCACACCAAGGCTGTCAGCGTTGAGCGTCTAGCCAATCAGATGCTTCATCTCTCCCGAGATGATGTCTCTGATTCGCTAGATGCTCAACATTCGACGCTGACAGCCTTGGTGTGAATTCAGCTTAACTATTTTGAATTTTTTGTCACCTTTTTAGAGTAGGATATTGTTTATGATACTTATGAATGCAATAAAATAAAAAAAATATTAAGAATCATTATACTTTTTTTAAATTGCACCCGCCAGCAATTTCCTGTTTGTCGGATGTGAACAGACGGGAAATAATGTTAAGTACCCCTAGTGTAAAGTGACTAATACTCGTTAAAACATTCGCAGCTCTAAGTCCTCACGTTGGTGTGACGCTGAAATTTGGAGAATAGGGTGCTAGTTCAGATGTCGTCCTTGACGCTTGCCCATGATTCATAGTTATGAGGCCGTTGCCATGTTATATGGCAATATAATGTCACTACAGAATAAATGAATCGATCAACCAATCGCCCCCTTCCCTCATTAACCAAAGCTGAGAGAAGTTACTTTTCCCTAACATTTAATCCAACTTTAGGGGTTATCTAGCACGACCCCTTCTGTAAAACTGAGTTTCGAATCCATAACCTCATTATCAATATTTCGATATTTCTATAATAAACTTTTATTTTCTCGTTGTATTAATATACCTAGATATATTTTTACTTTTTAAAAAAGATTTGAACAAAAGAGTATTGCAGTACATCTAATGCTACTGAAAGGTAAGAAAATAAAAATTTACTGATTTGGTCATGAAAAGAAAAATTTGAATAAATTAAACATGCATAAAAAATGATCCTTGTTATTTTATATAATTTTAGGGCTTTATTATATACAACTAGATAGTTATCTTTTCTCAAAATTTATGCTTAATCAATTTTTCCATTTTATTAGCAAGCGTAAATTAAACAACAGATTATTCACAGCAGACTATTAAATCATTCAATTCGGAAAAATTCCGTAATAAATACAAAACTAGTTAAGGTTTGCGATGATAAAATTGCCAAAAAAAAAAAAAAAGGATTAAAAGGAAACAGCGAAACACATTGTAATCTCTCTACAATATTTACTCTACAATGCAAATACTCTTTTAAAAATTCAATATGTTTCACGGGATTTAGTCTTGCAAATAATTACGACAACCATTTGTATTACAAATAGTTTAAGTGATAGAAAAATTCGAATAAACCAGGAAAACAAAAAGAAATTTATGTTTAACTGAAACAATGGATCGAACAGAGAGGAATTGACTTTTCCGACCAAAACATATAGATCTGCCAGAGTCTCTTGAGTATATAGTAAACAGATAAAAAAAAAGAAAAGCAAATGTGAACCGAATACTTTTGTTAAATAACAGTAAGTATAAATTCTGAGCCGATTTTTTCCCCTCTATCACCTTGGGTATACCCGGAATCGTGAATTCTTTAATATTTGTAGATTTAGTTTGCATTCTCACGTTTCCCTGGTGGAAATTAATCTATATGTACTGTGCGAAGTCGAACACCGTTGTTTGTTTACAACGTAAAAATTCTTTCACGTTCATTACTATGCGAAGAGTTTTTTGACGCAATTAATAAAACTCTTCGCTTAGACCTAGTCAATTAAACGCGTTTTTTTCCGCGCCTTTATTTCTTTTAGTTCTCCTTTCTTGTTTTTCTTTTGTTTTATTCTTTTATTTTGAGCACGGAATTTCTTCATCCCTTCATACAACTGCAAGAGCTGTTAATTAAAGAAGTTATACAGAAAATTAAAGAAAAAAACAAGTAGAAGATTAAAAAAATAAACATGGGACTGCTTTATAAGTGAAAAAAAAATCATAAAAATACGCCGACATGCAGATAGGCTCGAAAGAGGATAAAATGTACGAAATACCGAATGTGTGTTATTTTGCGTTCAGAGAGCTATTATAAAAGAGCTGGGTGTTTTTTTTTTGTTGACGTTATTAGTTTTTTGCCATTTGTAATACGATGGTGAACATGTTCGTTTTTAATTATATTTCTGAGTTGTGTGTTCTCCTATCTTTTTTTATTTATTTACCTGTGATTTTCTGACGAAATTCTCATCATAGTGGGGGCGAAATTAATAATAAAATTCCAGGGAGAAATCGAAGAATTGAATCTCGAACGAAAAGCTCGATTAAAATTATAAATAGTTTTCATAATAAGCCCCGGCTCAAAATATTTCGGTGTATATCTTTTTTTTAATTTGATTTTTATATGGGATTCCTCTTCTAATGGATATTTATAATTCTAACAATGGAAATCAAATTAATACGCAGGTTGAGTATGAAGTCCATGACATACTTAAACTCGAACATGAAATCAATTAATTGACGCATAGAAATAGGGTTTGGGGTAAAATATTCATCGTAAAACGGAATTTTTTTGTGAACTAAAAATAAAGAACCAAGAACTTTTTCAAACAGCAAAGGAGTAGGATAAAAATATACACATCTTGAATAGGGTTTAAACAAATCCCTCCCCCCCCATAAATTACAATCTCATTTTAAAGGGAGTATCATTTTTCTTTTAAAGCTATCTCTGTCAAAGCAATATTTGTTAACACATTAAAAATAGAAAAGTTATTATTTGCTTAATTTAACCTTCAGATATTCGGTTTTAGCCATGCACAAATAATATAATAATTTTTTTTATACATCTATCATGCTCAATTCTGTTGATGTTCGCAGTTATTTGTAAAATACAGTCGGACCTCTATTGCTAAATCCCGGAAAAAAAGTTCGTTATGTGGTAAATTCGTTATATAGAGGTTCATCTTTTAATGTACTTCATACACCACATGAAACAAATTTTAAATTCATAAACGCTATATATTAAAAAAAGTAATTATTCACACCTTTTAAAATTAATATATGTTTATTTCATACATCTTACCCATCAAAAAAGAAAGAAAGAACTGCAGGGAAAACAAGAAAAAAGAATGTCGAAGAATTCACTGTATTTTCGATATTAAGAAAATAATTTTAAACTAAAATTAATGAATTTTAAGTACATTTTAAAATTTAAAGCATACAAGCAATATTAAACATACATTTTTTTGTAATTAGAACCCGCAGACGCGGGGCAACTCTACTGAGAGCGAAAGAGGATATCGAAGATGTTTCTAGTGAACTGGGCAATGAAGGTTAAAGGTTGCACTTCTTGGATGAAACGTCCAGAACTCTATTGCTCTCGGCAAGTCAGGATCTAATAAAACCAGTTAAAGATTTATGACCACCATAAAATGTCTTAAAGCGAGAATAACTTGAAATTTTTTCAGAAATAATTTTAAAAAATGAGAACAAAAATCGAATCACAAAAGAAAAAGTTCGTGAGATAGAAGATACACTTCGCTATAGAGAGGTTATTTTACGAAGAAAATCGTAAAATGTTCAAGGTTCCAGGAAAAAGGTATCTGTATAGAAAAATTCCCAATATAGAGGCTCGACTGTATTTATATGCATATCTGGTTTCTCTCGCAGCTGTGCAGCATCCATTCATCCATTTAGACAGCAGTATGAACGCGAATTCAAGATGTGAATACAATACTACTTAAAGAGTGGGTTGCTACTCATTTTTGATTCGCAGAAATTTTAATAAAGAAAACGAAGTATTAAATACAAAAAAAAAAAAAAAAAAAACGGAATATGCGGAAAAAAAGATAGAAACATTCTTTAATTCTGCAAAACAATGAAGAAGACCTACCTTCTTAAATGTAAAATATCCATGTAACATACGGTTCATTTTCAAAATAAACGATAAATTCAGGCTTATCAGAAGGAATATTTACCATTTACTTTTAATGAACGGTAAAACTGCAAGAATGTTTTCAACTTATTGCAGTTATATGTATATATATATATTGATATAAATAATGATTAATTATCTATAGAGATGTAGATAGAGGAAATGTCTTATTATATATTCCTAGTTTGGAACTATATCCCGAGTAACAAAAATATTTATTAGAATAAAAAAGATTGTGGGGAAAAAAAAGAGAAATACACACCGCTTGAAGAATTCCAGACTGAGACTGTTAAGGATCTTTTCTTTAAATTTTAATAAATTCAGATGTATCTTTAAAGAGATAATTGAAACAAAATATAATTCTCTTGTAAATTTTCAAAACTTTAATTGTTTGCTCAAATGTTTTTAAAGAAATCTATCACATTCTCACTTAATTTTATCGTTCGCGTCATTACTATAGAAAAGTGATAATTTATGGGGTAAATTGCTTATAAATAATTATTTCCTCGTATTTATTTCTATAACATGTTACTCTGAATGTTATTATCATTAAAATGTACTTTTTCTCAAATATTATTACTTTTTGCCACGTTTCATTCTTGTGTACGTTATAAATAAAAATTCTTACACTAAATTTTATGTTTTGTTAAAATTTCTCTCTCTAAATAGTTGATTTCCTCTTTTTTCCCTCCTTTTTTGACCTTTCAACCCAAAATTAGGCGTCAGACTTTCATAAGGGAAATGCAAACTCTGAAGCACTGTAAAAAAGTTGAAACCAGTAGCGCACACAGGAATTTTTCAAGGGGGTCCAGGATCAAAAATCACTATTCTTGTATCATGCTCCTTTTGATTTTGTCGATTTTCAGGAACAAAAAACAGCAAAAAACTAATTATTGAATAAATAATTAGCCTTAATTAATAAAATTAATCATAAATCTCAAATATTTAATTAAAATTTACATACTATTTACTCAGAATTACAGTCGATTGGAAAAAAAATCAAGGGCTTTGGGCCGCCCCCCTTGTGTGCGTCACTGGTTGAAACATACTAATTCAGCCCTTAAATTTCCTCTCGCGGTATTTTATTTAATTCATAACGATCTGAAGCCCTCCAAGACTTTACGTGATAGTTAATATTTTAGTTTACGCGCATGATAGGAAACGAACTTTTAACCACAATTTTTTATCCTAAAAAACTGCCACGTTCGAGTTCTTCAAAACAAGATGATGCAATGTTGCATCGTCAATTTATTCTGACAAATCGCAGAAGTTGTTAACGGAAATCATATGAATTTAAAAGCTTTTGTTAGAGGAATCTGTAAAAGCTTATATCTCCAGAAACAAAAAAGGGAGCTTTTGTGTACCGTACTAGAAGTTCTCGTGTGTTTACTCGTTTGTATTTCTGTTGTTCGCTTTGTGTGTATAAAGTAAGTATGCATCTTTAAGTACCAAGAATACCATCCTTTCAGCGACTGCAAGAAATAAAAGATTCTCCCTGTTAACACCGATCCTAGGGTGCCATTCGCCCGCGTGCAAAGTCCTAACGAACCACGCTTTTAGAGAATTTTTTATATTCTGACTAATACTTAACGTTATAAACTCATCTACATGTATAAGAGTAAAAAGTAAAACATTAATAAAAGTGCAACTAGACACAAAAATGACTTCTTTCCTCCATTTTGTTTTTTTAAATTGTAAGGCTATTATTAAATTGAAAACTTTTGATTCCCCAATGTATATCGAATTTAAACACTGCTATGTCTTAAGTGATATTAACCGTGTCAAATATTTTGGTAAAGCAACTTTCGCAAAAATCATTTTTGAGATTCTTTTGTTCAGCATAAGTCCACACTGCGCCGCCAGTACCACTGATAAACGAAAACAAAACATTCCCCCCCCTTTTCTTGCAGTATTACCGGCTCAGCCACGAATTTTGCGACAAAATAAAGGATTTGCATAAAGCGTAGGCATTATTGGACTACGCGTAGACTAACACACAGTACACTAACATTCCATTTCTCTTAAACTATGCTATGTTATGTTATCGGGAATTATTTTGATTTGTCAATAACTGCTTAAAATTCACAGCATATTTATTCGACTTACTATAAGTTTTATTTTGAGAATTCAAAAAAATTTGCTTGATTGATAGAACATAATACGGCTCGCAGCCACCCCTTGTTTTGGGCTCCCGCGTGCGGTGCACGCGCTGCACACCTGCTAGGATCGGCCCTGCTTCCAGTAAAATGTTAAGTGAAATCTTTACATACATACTTATACATATAAATTAAAATTAGCCTTCTTTGATTTTGATGATTTTATTATCCTGCAAGCAAAAAACATTGATTATAAACTTTAAAAAACAATCAATGTTTTTAAAGCTGTTCTTACACCAAACTAAACATTTCCATTGACACAAAGAAAGCTGTATAGCATTGTAAGGAATAACAATACTGAAATGGAAGGAAGACGTGTCTGAAATAAAAACAATACATATCTTGTTTTCTTGTCACTCTTTTCCGCCCCCTCATGTCGTAAGAGGGGTCTTCAAGGGCACGATGTGCCACTCAATAGTGGGTCAGGAATCAAAACAAAAACAAATAAGAACATGGAGGGAGGTTAACGAGAGTAATTCGACAGTTGAAAGAAAAAAAATTCTGCTTGGGAAACTCCCCTATTTTGAAAAGAAGAGACTTCAAAATAGGTGCTCGTCTGTCAAAGCAATGGTCTAGTACTAATTGGAGAAAAACAGTAATACTTAAAGTAAAGGTTTTAGGTATGAAAACGTTTCAGTCAAGAAAATAGTCTTAACGGAGTACATTAAATCTACATGACATCAGGTGTTTTGATATGTGTTTAAAATACAGCTCAATTAATTCGTGAGCAGGCGCGCACTGATGCTAACGTTAATGGTTACACGGGGTGACTGAGTCACCCCAATCTTTTTTTATAGTTATTTTTACTGTCCGTGATAAAAAAACGTAATTCCAGGGAATAATAGAAAGTATGTTTACCTACTTTTAAGAACTTTTAAATTTTCCGAAGAAAAAATCAGTGCCGATTTAAGCTCATTTCAGGCCCTCGACGCAGAAGATCTACAAGCCCCCTTGGCATTGGAGGATAGAAATTTATAACTAGAAAATCTGGTGAAGAGTCCAGCTTATATTTGGGTCTTTGGGCACCCGCCCCTAGTGCCCAATGGATAAACCGGCACTAGAAAAAATATCAATCAAACTGAACCAAGAAGTTTCAATTGTGCGTGACTTTAATAAAGGACACAAATCACAAGCCCTTTTCACTAACATTACAATAGCGTTATTTTCAGGCAAACCTGTCATATTTTGTTAAAGTTATTATAGATTTATTGTCCTTTAATAATCATCAAATAACGTGTTGAACTTTTTCTGACGTGTTTTTTTTTTGCCTGGCCGAAGTGTGGTACACTTATGACTTCATATTTTTCTTGGTGGAGTTCTTTTGGGGTATCATTTGAAAATTTTTCTTTCAACTCTTAAGTTTCATGTTCATCGCTTTTCTCAAATTTATTTTCGCTATCATGATTAATATGCCATATTTCAGCAGGTTCTTGCCTTGCGTGATCAGTTTCAACTTCCTTCAATAGAAATCACAGATGTCAATTCCTTTTTTTAATATTTTGCTCATTTATATTTATAAACCATAACAAGTCGTACAACACAGCAAATCAAAACCACAAAGTTGTTTACAAGGGAAAAATGTAGCATTTTCATATAAAATATTCTAGAACAAAAGTGGTCACTCGGAGAACTCAAGTCAAAACAATTACCTTTAGATCGTAAAAAAAATTTTTTTGCACCCTCATAAAAGAGGGATATATGTGACAAATACATTTTAGTTCCCATGAAGACTGTCATATAGGAGGATACTATCAAGGCCATTGGTAATAAATAAACAGTTTTCTCAGAATTAACGATTACGTGAGCCTAGGGTGACATATGTCCCGCGTCCACTCCCGGAGTATTATAATCCAGTGGTCTTCAAACGGTGTTCCACGGAGCCTTGGGGTTTCACGAGTCACAGTGGGATACCCCGCGCGCTGGGGGTATCATCTCGTCACCATCTACGCAACCTATGTTTGAGGGAATGAAGAATTGACCACTAAACTCTGCCATAGTAAAATTAGCTTATTATGATCTTAATATATATTCAATAAAACAACTCTAGACTAAGAGGCTTATGATCAGGAGTGATGCGACGTAAACCGTAATTCTGATAAATAGCGCAGTTAACCTCTGAATCTATATTCCTAGATTATTTTCTAACTTAATATAATCTACTCTAGTCTTAATGCTTAAGCAAACTGTCTTACCGTTATTTTCTCGGCAAACAGCTACAATCGTTAAAGCGTCAGTTCATTCTTCGATACGACTTCATCCGGCTAAGGGAATACTCTTCTGGTCTCGAACCCACTTACTGATCAACTTGCCTGGCACTATTAGACCGACACATAGAACTCAAGGAATACACTAAGACGCTTCTCCTAGAACATCACCTAGAGTTTTACTTCACTTCACTTAGCTTTACTTCTCCACTTAGCACTCGACACGAATACTAACGTTCCAATGTATACTATTCCTAATCTGCATAACCACGCTCTCTTCTCTGGTTGGTTGGAAAGAATTATTCTGGCCCTAAAGATATCCCAAGAGGATTATTATAAGAAGTACCGATAAAGCCCCGTCACAACAGTAAAAATCTCGGAAAAAAAGTATAAATGTCTGTGCAAAATATGTGCTCAAATATGTATTGTACAACCACATGTATCCGAGACTCATCTCAGTCATTAAAAAACTGAAGATTTTATTTGCACATAATTTCTTTATTTTCTAATACTTTTTTAAACTTTAATTATAATATAATAAAGGAATACATAAAACTTTTTCTTTTTTTTTCTTTTTTTGTATTGCTAACTTGATTGTGAATATTCTTTTCCTAAGTTCCATGAAATAATTTTGTATTCTTTAGTACAATGTTTTGCAATACGGAATAGTTTTCTAATGGAAAATGTAACCTTTTTCACTTGTTGGGGAAAAAAACTTATGTGTGTGGTGGAAAAGGAGCAACTTATCGATTTGTTAACATATCCGACATTAAAATCTAAATTTAAGCAAGAATAATTCCTAAATTTTAGGTTGCAAATTCGTGCAAAATACACAGGATTCCTCACACAGCTATAAACATGTTAATGCCATTTCGAACAATGCTTTGAAGTGAAAAATATTTATCAACGTGAGTAGCTACAAAAACAAAATGTAAAAGCAAATTAAATGCAGAATATGAAATGTGACTGCAGGGAATTTCAATACACGTCGACAGTTTGCACAGGGGGAAAAAAGGCAAGTACAGAGAGAGATCCCAGTTACAAAACTTAAGTGGTAGAAGGTAACACTTGCATCGCAAATTAATATTATTAAGTAAATTATAGTAAAATTATATTAAAATTTTTTAACAACAAACACAATATTTTTTTAAAAATTTTCCTTATATAATTTACTTATATAATATGTTGATATGCTTTAAATATTTTTAAAGATATAATCTTAAAGTTCATGCGCTTGGAATAGAGTTCCTCCAAAACCTTTGTAATTTTAAGGGTTCCATAAGTCAAAAAAGTTTGAGGATCACTGATATAATGTATATAACACAAATATTTTATTTTACTTGCCATTACCTGCCTACTTCACTGAGTATTTCATGACGTTGTATGATTATATTCTTTAACTATATATAAAGTATTGCTCTCTAAGTTTTAGGACAAAGCATTCGATTGCGTTGAGAAGCATATTTATAGCCCACCCCTCTTAACTGAAAAAGGACAGGACTCAAACTTCTATAATGGAAGTATAATTTTCTTTTTCGCTTCCGTAATCCCTCCCTCTAAAGTTATTATCAGCGCTAAATAATAAAATTATTACTTAAATTATTTATAAAATTTCAAACTTAGATCTATATAAATAAACGGAGATATCTTTCAGTATGTATAATTGATTCTTCCTTCTGTGTTAAAATTACAAATATCTTTTTAATTATTTTCATTTTAATCTTAACTGGATTCATTTTCCTAGTGCTAAAAATAATTTTTATGGATTTTATTTTAATTATATACTATAATTAGTAAAAATTCACAACGTGTTATTTTCTCCGTGATTTCGTGAAATGATGTTAAGTGAATAAAATATATTAAAATATCCTTTATGAATATACTTAATTAGGTTAATTTGTAAATTTTAATTACAAACTAACTTATTAAACGTAACTAAGCTGTGTTTTACTAAGGAAATATTTTAATCATTCTAATTATTATTCTAATTATTATTATTGTATCAAATAATTTTTCCAAATTGATTTTTGATGATTATCTTCTGTTTAAAAGTTTACATTACAATGAATGAATGCTGAGGCGCTTTATATTATCAAGATTCTCAAGGGAAAAATCGAATTAGAATTCCATCCTATGTGAGTGTGAACATTTTTCTCTTAGATAATGTTATCTCGAGTACATCCTTTCCAGAGTACGGGTGACTTCTAAATTTTTCAAGGTATTGTGGTCCACGTAGTCGTATTGATGTGGTGAGCTAAAAATGGGCTAAAATATTTATTACAACTGAATAATAAATACGGAATATGTGTGCGTGTGTATTTACCTATTAACAACAATAACAAAAACTGTTCTTTTAAAACTTCGTTTAAAGCAAAACTTAAAATACGAACATAATAACAATATCCGCAAATATAATAATACCAAATGATGCATTTATTATCAAACAATTCAAAATACATAAAAAAAATAAAACATTTTCATCTTAAGTTAGTTCTTGTAGTTATAGTCAGAAAAAGACTTGGGTCTTAGAAAAAGTCGTCACCACCTAATGTCTAAGTGACTCACTGGTCGATCGCGATCGACTTAATGCCCACCTTTGTGTTTTAGAGCAATGGTTTTTCAAACTTTTTCAATACACGGAAACCTTAGTGTTTTAGGGGAACCACCCACTTGATCCCCTCACCCACTTTGATGAATTTATCTAAAAATAATAATTAAAGTAGATCAACATATTAAAGGTACTTTAGGTAACGATAACTTAAAAAATATATTATATTTGTTATTAATAAAAATTTTAGCGTAATTTTTTAACATAATGTATTCATATTTTTACAACATAAATTTATGATTCAAATGTCGCCAACGCACGCATTATATGTAGTAACAGATCCATGCTAGCATTTTTTTTTTATACACAAACTGCCGAAGTTTAGATCTTTTTCACCTTAATAATCACCTTGTTCTGAATATCATTAAAATGTTTAAAGCTCTGTGAGAAATCCCGTTAGTTTTGCATGAATTTGAAACCTAAAATTTAAGAGCTGTGTCCTAGCTAAAATTTAGATTTTAAAATCGAATCTGTTGATACGTCGATAAATTGTTCCCTCTCCTTCATTATAGATATTTTTTTTCACAAGTGAAAAATGGTGCATTTTCCATTAGAAAACATTTTAGTTTTGCAAAACATTGTACTAACGATTATAAAATTATTTCTTGGAAACCTGGGATGGTAAACAATCCAATAGATAGATCATACGAAAAAAAAAAAACGCTTGAATATTCTTTTAATATATTATGATAAAAACTAAAAAAAGTATTACAAAATAAAATTATGTATAAGTAAGAAATTTTCAATTTTAATTACCGCGATGAGTTTTAGATATTACTGGTTATACAGATTTCATAGAGAACATGAATACATTTTGCACACATTTAGAATTTTCTTTTCCATTTTTTATTGTGACCTGTAGAACCCCTGGGTATACCTGTGGTACGCTACGGTTCCGTGGAACACATGTTGACCACTGCTTTAGAACATAGATTACCAAAGTGGTACCTACGGGCACATGGGGTCCATGTGACTTTTGAGGGGGTACATGGAAAATTAAAATTAGATTGAGGGTGTGTTAATAACGTTAGTGAGTCTGCGAAAGAGGTTTAAAGTAAAGTTAAATATTTGTAACCCGTTTCCAGTTTTATATACATATATAAAATAGCGATGACTTTGTTTAAAAAATTTACAAAATTTTAAAATTTTTTTTAGAATAAAACTTCTTAGATAGGTATATAAAGTACAAGTAATCACATGGGTCGCACGATGAAAGTCGGGCTGATCGTAGGTAGGGCCCCTAGAAGCTAGAAACCCTTTGGGAGAACTCGGTTCTCCCGAATAAGGCAGCTGGTAACTATTAAGGTCAGGTGATCAGTCTGACACGAAATCCCTGTGTTTAGTTCCCAAGCAAGCTTGACACTCATTTATCGACCCACTGAAAGGATGAAAGTCTGAGACAACCTTCCCCAGCCCGGGTTTTGAACCCTGTACCTGTGGCGAGAAAGCGCGATACGCTACCACGGTTTAGCTATTGGATAAGGGCTATTAGGTACACAACCGAGCATTAAAGAAAATACCATAAGTAAAAATTGGTACTTTATGCTAAGAAAAGACACAGCAACAGCAACCAAGCTCAGATTTAAGCTTGGCAAGAAGATATGAAAAGACAAGAGCTTCCTTCACACACATCTTAAATCTATTTTGGTGGAATTAAAATTCTGCCAATGCCTCCTCTTATGCAAATATTATCGTGAGAAAATTGTTGATGCACATAACTCCTGCAGTCAACTGGCAGGGACTCATCTCACTAATGTGACGGAAGTAGCTGAAGAAGGACCTATCCCTAACGAGATACCGCAGTAGTATTCATGGGATGTCTCAACTTTTGGGGAGGCAGACCTATAAATAAGAACATCTACATTTTTTTCTTTCTTCTTGCTTCTTTTTTCGCAAATACCGCATCACGAGCTCCTTACCATCCTGACTGACGGATGGACAGACCGCTCTCTCTTTGGAAGTAACAAGACGGAGAGAAGAAGAAGAAAAAAGAAGTCAACTTGGATGGAGATTCGGATGAGTTCCAAAGAGAGGGAGTGAGGCAAGCAGGAGGGGAGACTGGGTGACAAGAGGGCCCCTTATTTCCAGGGACAGCCTGATTAATTGGTTGCCCCGCGTGACCCGGACCGCATTACTCGAAAGAAAATTTGGCAATGACGCTGCCGACGCATTTAAAAAAACCCTGCCAAGACAAGTGGTCGAGGGATAGGAATGGCAAAAAGAAGAGGAAAAAATAAAATAAAGAAAGAACCGCTAACTCTACCACCCTCGGCGGGATGTCCGAACTTCTTAAAAGCAAAAGGAATCCCATTAGAAGCAGATAGAGGCCTCCCCTGCACAGAATCATGAATTTGATGCGATTTTTGAAGAGGAGAACTTTGATTAAGTGACATTGCTTGGAAAAAAATTGCCGCTGAATATGGGTTCGTTTTAAATGGAATATGGAAGTATTTATTTCTTTTTTCTAAAGAAGCGGTTTCGGTCTTAGGAAGAAGAGTAACACGGCTCGGATTTCGATGTGAAATTCAGACATCTTAATGTTGTAAACTTTCTGCAATTAATTTTTTCCTTGACTCACGAGGAACGTGTGCAGTTGGTAACTTTGTTACAGCATTTAGGTTTTCATTTTAGGAGCGTGGTTTGGAGATAGAGATATTGCGTGCACAGGCAAATGTATTTGATGTGCCTAGATATTCAATTATATATCTTAGTCATTTGAATCCTGTTTGGAATGTAAAAAGAAATAATGACTGAAAGTTCTTTGAACTCGTGTGTTTTGAAAAAAGTTTTAAAGAGAAAGACTTTCAAGACTTATATAGCCCAAAATGATGTTTGAAAGAATTGTAATGCATATTTTGTTCCTCATTTTTGAATAATTTGTATTGGAAATTTTTACTTCTTTAATATTTCTTACTTATTTGTGACATGCTTTTTGAGCTGAAATATTCGAGTTCATAGAGTTTTCTAAGCGATACGCGTTTTGTGTGTTTATGATCATAATAACTATCCAGTAAAAGCAACTAATATTGATTTTAACGAAGAAACAAAATAATTATTCCTTTATCTTTAAATATTTTCTGTTTCAGAAGATTTGGCAACAAATGTGCGTCACAAAGCCTTTTATTTTTACTTTTTCCAAGATATTTTTTCAATAACATATATTCCAAAAAAATTCTTATTTTTATGCACTTAAAAAAAAGAAAAAAGAGGATTTCAAGACTTAATGCGAGAGCTTAATTTCAGATAAAAAAAAGAAGATATCTATATCTTAGTGTTATTAATACTCACATGTGTAATTTTAAAAAAAAATGGTAAATTTTAGCAAAAGATTAAAAAATAAGATTTAAAAATTAACACTGTACTCTTTCATAAGAGGCTTATTCAGAAATAATCAATATTTGAGGGTTTTTTAGCCATAATAACGTTGCCTTAGGATTCAAAATTATCTTTTCGGTGCAATTGAAATAATTGTAGTGTCTGTTTAGTTGATTTAAAATTTCATGAAACTTAAATATTTCTTTCGAAAAATTTATTAACTTAGATAGGATCTGTCATCAGCATTAACTGTTCCTTTTGTCGTGTTATTATAACTTTTACCAAAGTAAACCATAAATGATTATTATTTTCTTGAGAAAAAATAATAGCAAATATTTCTTTTACAAGATTAATTATTTGTAAAGATTAATGATTAAACAAATTTTTTGTTTTTATAAGACGAACTAAATATTTTTGGATCAATTTTTTTTCTTTAGGTTCCATCCAATGTTGAATGCCATTTAAAATTATGATTATTAACCTCTTAAGATAATCACGATATCAGTTATTGAAGAAATGTGTGGGTTTTTTTTTGTGATTCTTCTGTCGAGTCATTGCTATGACCAGTGGCGCACACAGGAATTTTTCAAAGGGAGGGCGGCCAGGGTCGGAAGTTCACCATTCTCGTATCATGCTCCAATGCGCCGTCCAACATATTCTTTTGATTTTGTCGATTTTCGGAAACGAAAAACAGTCAAAATTCAATTATTGAATAAATAATTAGCATTAATTAGTAAAACTAATTTTTAATAGAAAATACTTAATTCAATTTAATGTGTGTGTGTACTATACACATAGGATTATTATTAATTGAGAAAAAAATAATTGGGGGCTTTGGGGGGGGTGAACCTGGGAATCTCCCCTTGTGTGTGCCACTGGATATGACCTGTATAAAAGGCTCATGTATAATAAGTCTTTCAAGGCAGAAATTTCTCGTTGATGAGGTACGGAAATTTGGAGAGATAAGGGGCTAACTCAGATGTCGCCCACGTCACTTGATCGTGGTCCAAAATTACGAGGTCTTTCACCAATAGCCTTCGCATCAGGGACGTCTCTTAAGACTTCTTGAGGCCCTGGGACACTACACAAATCTAGGCCCCACCTATGACACTTCTGTTGTATTGTGGCTAATGCCACCTGTCTGACGTATTCAGAACGAGGCTCACGAAATTCATCGTGGCAAGGGGCTAGAAGTACGCCTGTCGTTGGCCTAGGCTTTGAGCACCATACAAGAGACAGTACGAATTATCTCCGAGAAATTCCCCAAAGGGACGATAGATGGCGACACCACCTATCTCCACCTCCACAATTTTGCCATGGAACTGAAGGGGAGGGATATTTTCTCCGGTCTCTTGCACTCGTGATACAGCCCACAAGCCTTTTGGACCCACAGATTTAACGAGCACGTACTTCTTGTGTACTTGGAGGGTATTTGATGACATCGGGCATCGAACCCAAGCCTTACGGTCTGGAGTCCGATGCTCTAACCATCAGGCTAACCACGGCCCTCCTATGACACTTAAATGTATACAGTAATAGCATATATGTAGTCAAATACTCATACAAAATATAACGCGAAACAAATAAATGTGCATGACTTACAATCGCACAAACATGCTCGACCGACTGCCACCTTTTGATTGAAGGAGTAATTATTGGTGTATCGGTCATCCCATGCAACTGATTGATATGCATCGTCCGAAATTTTCAGTTTTTCAGAGAATACAGCCGGAGAAAACGCGCGCGTTTAACCGTATAAATTACTAGAATCAAAATATTTTAAGGTTGATTCAGGAATGATACGAGAATGTCATTGTGGCCGAGGCCGTGAGCCCGGGCCTAGTTGGCTCATGTCTTAAGGGGTCCCAGCATCCTGTATCGGTATTACGACTTTAATAATAATCAATCTATTATTCAGGAAAAAACTAAACTATATTATTATTTCCTGACTAAATAAATCGTTCTAACAATGCCATGAATATAAGGAAAAAAACCCGACAAGAACATTTGTAAATAAATAACCTATTCTATATTAAAACTCAGATACCGCCACTTGAACATCACTAGCGGCATTTATTTCAACTAAGGGAAGAAAAATGCGACAAATCACATTTTAATAATATCCTTTTTCCCACTGCAACTTCCTCCTCTCTTCCGTCATGATTCCCCTAAACACAATAAATTTTCAAAACCCGAAACTTCCACATTTAAAGTACCCGACTGTTAACTCTAACGACTGTCGGCTTGTTTTCAGTGCATCTCTCCACTGTGGGAAGCAACATACGATAACTACCAAGTCTCTTGAAATATGGGCATTTTTATGGTACCCACACTTCTTGCCTATGGATACCACAGCAGTTAATTAAAAACAGAGATCTCAGTCTATTTTTAAAAGAAGATTCACGTTTTACGAGATCACTCCAGTAGCGTTTTTTAATATACGATGTAGAATTTCTGAAGAATGAGTGCTATGGCAGTGCCTGTTTTTTTTAGTTGGTTGGTGTGGTCAGACGATTTGATGCAGCGGAAGATAGAATGAGAAATGTTTTTTAGATTCACCCTCCCGAACCAACTTACCGAAAGATGACATCGTTTTGGAGAGGCTTGTTTTTAATTTACAGACCAGTTGGGAAGTCCTTAGTCGTATTTAAAAGTTGGTAGGCATGCGAGTATATTACCGGTTTTGAAATAGCACGGGATGTTGTTTTTTAATGATTTTCGCATGAATGGGTTTCCTCAACTTCGGAAATAAAATGGTTTTAAAAAAAGAGAGTTTCAAAAGATTTAAAGGGCGTTTTATATATTGAATGAGGTTTTTGAAACTGATGTTAATTTCGAACGAATTTGTTTGCAATGGTTTTAATATATTACTGTAAGGTAAGGGTCCAACCCATGGCCCACGGGCCGTGAATGGCCTTTTAGTGGCCACTTATTTGAATTTGAGGCAATTTAAAAAAATTGCCTAGTCTGCTTTTTCTCGTAAAAAATGCCGTTTTTTTCTGTTATTCTTGATATTTAAAACATTTAGTTGATGTGGCTGATATCCATTTGAGCTAAAATTTTCTGAAAAGGACTGATTTTTCAAACATTTTACATCTTAAATAATTTTTCTATAACAAATCTAACTGCATAAAATCTGAGAAATTTTCGGAAAAAGGTGGACTCTTATTTTTAAAAGATTTGCGAAGTATTTTAATTCGAATTCCATTTAACTTTTTTGAAATCGATATATATATATATATATATATATATATATAAAAGAAATATGTATTATTTATCAAAAACAAGAAATAATAGATAAAGAACATAACAAGAAATAGCGCAATAAAAATTTGAAAGCTGAACATGAAGAACAAAATTATAGAGAAATAAAAGAACTACAAAAAATAAGAACCTAGCGAGTCAGAAAGCAATTTCGGACTTAGGACCGAATAAGTGGGGTTATTATATATATATATATTCACACACATACAAATATGTATAAACACCATCTGTTCCCTTAGAATCTATTGCAGTTTTATAAAAAACCCTCCCTTTTTTATATAAATTTCCTGACTACAATATTTTTTTGTCAGTCGTGGGGGGCCCACGGATCACTTCATTTATAGATGTGGTCCACGGACCACTGTAAATTTATTAATTTAACCTCAAGCGTGGAAGGTTGAAGACCCCTACTTTTGGGTAAGTGTTTGGTAATGCAAAATATTTTAAAAGATACAATTATTAGTAAGTTGGTGCATATGAAATTTTAGATTTTTTTAATATATGAACGTTTTCTCTTTTTTCGTTATGCTTTTGTTTATTATAACCTCTTTTATAATCGTATTGTTCATTGCCAGCGTCACATCTCAACATAGGAGATTTTCTTAAAAATGTACATTTTGTTATTTGTGTTGGATTTCGTAAGGATGGAATTTCAATCGATGTCGAAATTTTCTTGCATGAGTATAAACTTGAGTTTGTTTTTGGGCTCATCACACCTACACCACAGGGTAGACTGCAACACTTCGAAATATTTAGAAGTAGACTGTGCCATGTAAGAGTCAGCCCACCCCTGGTATAAAGAATGCTTAGTGCTCTGGGGATGGCAATTGGAACTTGCAACTCACTTCCGAAAACCATCCAAGGCCTGAAAGCAAAGTAGCCGAACAAGTGGGATTTATTGCCACAGGAACTCATGAATTCCCTTTTTCCCAGTATAAAATCATGATGTGAGGCTTGTATATATGAAAGAGGGGATCATACCTCATATTAATCAATTTTTTTTCTTTGTCATATTCTGCAATTGCTGTTTCATACCTTCCAACTTCGATGAAAGTTACGCACGATCACGCGTGTGTATTTTGATTGCTGAATGGTTATTTGTTTTTTTAACATCATATCAGCCCTTTATACATAGCAAATGTTATTAAAATTTGTCCAGCAGTTTTCGAGAAATAATCCTCAAAATCTAAAAATTCATTTAATTTTGAACACGATTATATATTATAATTAAAGTGACCTTAAATATCAAACAGATTAAACATTTTTTGCTGTGTTTTTGAAAAATCACTGTTCCAAGTGTAATGAGATGCCTTAAGCAATTGCATTCTAAGTTTTATGTATTATGATTAGGTATAATCACGTCGAATAAATAATAAGGGCCACTTGCGTAACAGGAAGTTAATTTTTTTAATGAATTACTTCAATTATGTCAACTATATTTTGAATTTTATAAGCAAAATATGTTTCCGGATTCTTTTAAGTTTAGTTACCCAAGCAATGTAATCTTTTAAAATAAACCAAAATGCATTTATTAAATTCTTGATTTCACTCTACTTTTTAATGATTCTATTTCCATAAAATGGGCGACTTCCGGAGATATTCCATAGCTTTTTAAAGGCTTGAAAGCTTTCCAAAAATTCCCTTTTAACAAAATATTTTTAGAGGGAAATATTGCAGAGTAAAAACGCTCTTAGATAGTTAAATGGAAATTTGTTCAACCCTGCAATTAGCGATTCTGAAAGAAATTTATGACAACTTTTAAAAATTAACCGACGGAACTTTAATTCGTATTATATATCCCGCCCTTTCTTTTATAACGCTTCAATTAAAAAACATCAAAATAAATATTTTTTTTTATGTCTTGAGACACAGCTTGACGTTTATTTGCTTTATTCCGTTTCCATTTTCTTCTAAAAAAAAGACGAGTCATTTCTTCTCTCTATCTTTTCCTAACTGCGTCAGAGAAAAGCAAACGTCAAAATAACCCCCGAACGAAGAAAAAAAATACCCCACATAGGCGCAGAAGTACTTGAAGCTTTTATTCTAGCCCTGTCTTCTCTTTGCCAGATCTCGAAGACCCTTTCGCGCACTGACAGTCACAAACGAGCTCAGGTTTCCAATCCTCCACCCTCCAAAACGTGGAGCCCCCCTTTTCTTGTTCCACTTGCTGAAAAACGTGACTGTAGCACCCCCACTTGAAACCGTGATTCTCGGCGTTAATAATGGATGTAATCCTGACTTTTCACTCACTTCCAAACCTGCCTCACCCCCACTCCTTTCAGCCTTTACATTTGCGACTTTATTATTGCGCATGTATCTTTTCTCTTTGTATATATATATATCCTTACTATTATTTTTTTACTTTTATATTGTTTTTTATCTTTATCTCTTCGTCAACCCTTATCCCCCCCTTGCTACCTCCATTTTATACAAAAGGGCCCCATTCACAAAATAAGCAAATGAATCGATTGAAAAAGACCGTTTTTAATTAGTACCCCTGTGTGTGTGTGTAGAACAGTCTACTTGGTCATTGAAAAGCGAAGGGATTTAAGAGAGATTTTCTGTGGATTAAAAGGGAGTTTGTGTTTTGTTCACTCCCTCCCACCTTCATTTTCTTGATTGAGGGGGCGGGGAAGGGTAGTTAAGTACCGAGAAAAGACACGTGACTTATTTCTGTACAATGTTCTGGTATGTGACGGAGGAAAGGTGCGGGTGGGGTCGTTCAAATTAAAGAATCTTCAAGAGACATATACACACATTCGAATGCATTTACTACAAAGAGGATGAGTGGGTGCGTTGAACATGGAAGTCACTCGTTGTTCGAAGGCATGCCTTCCCCCTGTCCTCTTGACTTCCATGACGCATTCGGCTGTTGTCCTTATTACAGAAGATTTTTTGAGGATATTTAATAATCGTGTCGTTGTCAAGGACAATGTTTATGATGGAATGTGTCAGGCAGTAGCACGGGGGAAACGTGATCGCTGTTTCTCTGTATCGTTATTTTGTGAATTTTTGCATCCGTTGGAATTTTGTAGATTTGAGTTACGGTAATTCAAAAACTCCGTAAGGTTATAATGCACTTCTATTCCGTTTACAATGCTGACATTTCAAGTAATATAAATGAAATATTTTATTTAATTGTTTCAAAGTGAAGCATTGTTCTATAATACGAGCAAAATATTCACAGATCCAATAAATTTGCAATATATTATATAACTGACAATTGATGAAGACGTGATGTGTTGTTGTGTTGTGTGAAAAGATTAAAAATATCTCTCTCATGATCCATAAAAAAATGATTAATTTCTCACTTGGGCTGGTAATTCGTAGTCCAAATCAATATTAACAACCTGTTTTATGTGTAATATAATAACTACTTGTAATAATATTTAAAAACATGTGAAACATAAATATAAGCAATACGATTTTATAAAATGTTGATACTGGTTAATTGTGCATTCATTCCATAGAGAGTCTAGCTAAGGCATTCTCATTAAATCACGACTAGAGATTCAAAACGGCAACGGCGCACATGTGAACTTGATTCGCCATCTCAACAAAGACTGCCCGCAAAGTTAACGGAAAAACATTCCCTCGATACTTAAACCTACTAAGGATGTATAACAAATGCAGTGATTGGCTAGAAAAATAACTTTTTCTCAGTATTGTTCAGAAAGTCAAAACAGAAAGAAAAACTTTCTTCTTTAGGAAGGGGGTATGCAGCAGTGCCTTCGTCTGTAAGTCGCAAACAACAAAATACAGGAATAAAAGCCCTTAATGACTGGCCTTAATAGGGATTCCTTTCGTCTCAGTCGTTTAAGGCAGTGATCCGCAACCCTCGGTCCGTGGATCAAATGGTGCAGGGCCACCTAAAGAACATTAAACTATTGCCATTTTATTTAAAGAGGTGCATTTCTCTCGGATTTGCGCAACTTTCCATGAAAAACACTTTTATTCATTTTTAGTGTAACTATATTTTACTCTGAAGGCATATTTAAATGTAACTAAATTAAAATTGTTAAATCAAAGCAATCTAAAATATAAACAATCAACGGGTCCCACCCTCAGCGGGCCGCCGTAAAATTATCAAACATTGACCAGTTCGCAGTGATAACAAGGTTGCGGAACACTGGTTTAAGGCAAGCACGGCAAAGCTGAGGACCGATAGGTCGGTGGATAAAAAAAAACATCCCTGCCAAGATCAACAGTTTGTCACCGAAATGTCTTACAATTCATTAAAGAATTACCATTTTTTTCTACTGAAACATAATTTTCTACTTATTACAAACTTCGTATATTTAGAAACTATTTTCAATGGTTAGAAGAGAGCAAAATTAATACCTCATCTCACTTTTCTATTAAGCGCGGGCGAGGGTAAATTTCCCGTAAGAGGTATCATTTTCTTGATCCCATTTGTTGATGTGACCTGACAGCATGGTGGGTTTAAAGCCTCCAGGTGATAGGTGGCGATCGGGATAAACAAATAAACAAGCCGCAATCGATATCGACGACGACACACACAGATAACAAAGGTCTTCCTTTTGGACAGTAGATATTGTGAATAGAAGAGTTTATTTCTCAGCATTAGGAGTGTTCCTAGAGTACAGCAATTTTAGGACAAATATTAGCATTATCTGAGCCATAACTCGACATGATTTGAAAAGATCCATTTTCAAATAATATTTTGCCTATATATAGCTAAGACCTTTATACACAGCCTGAGCTAAGATTTTTGAAAAAAATTCACTTTATTTTCAGATTTACCATCAATTGAAATGATAACCGGTGTTTTTTATTAAAATTTCTCTGCGCTGATGTGTATTAAAATATTAATAAATCACCTTTTAAATTACATATTGAAAGATCCTATATATATATATATATATATATATATAGTTCAACCGCTTTAGAAAAAAGTCTCAGAATTACATAAAAAGAAAATACTATTGTATTTATTCGATTCTAACCCCACCCCCAATTCTGTACACGTTTTCGAGAAAAAAATAAACAATTGAGAAAAAAGTTAATCGATATCCAATACTTAAGAATGTAAGAAAAATAAATAATGAGAAATAATAAGATATTAAAGTGAATAACTTATTTCACCAGTATTAAAAACTTTCAAATAAATAGATGAACCTATAATTACTTTAACCATTAGTATCAAGTTTCAAAAATGTTTCGTCTCTCTTATTGTCATAGCTTTGGAATTGGTGCCGGCGCCGCCTTTTCCGTAAGGTGTCATCTTCCGTGCCAACCAATGCATTTGTTATGCAACATTTTATTAAAAGAATGTAAAGGAATTGCTCTGCTTATTATTTACAAGCAAAAATTATATCATTTTCCTTATGCCATCGATGTATATCTGTTCCATTCATGTCAAAATTTCAGTAGCCATTGCTGTTTCCGGGTCTGTTTTTTTTTGTGCGTAAAAAAATTGTCTCCCTTTTCATACTTGCAACATAGTAAACACGTATTGACGTTATTGCCGATATCTATAATATGTTTAGGTGTGATTAAAAGAACGCATTTACAAATTTTTTTTTTGCTAAATACGAGAAGACAACACTATTTAGTATAGACTGGGTACTAGAGATAAATTGCCGAATGGGATAAGTTATCGTTGCAAGCGGCCAAAATGGGCGGTTTAATTTTTTCCTTTTGAAAAGGCTAGAAACTCAATTTTTCCCATCCAATAAATGTTTTGTCTTCGATTCTGAGCCGTACCTGATTTTCAGTAACATTAACACTGGAAAAATAGTGTGACTTAGATTCGAGTAAATAGGATATTTTTATGGAAGCAATTTCCACACACATAAGAGAAGAATGTTTTGAAAATTTGTTATTTTTTGCCAAAAAGCTTTATTTGAATAATTTTTTATTATGATAATGTTTTCATGATAAATTGGTATGTATGTTCTAATTCAAGTGAAATTAAACATTAAAAAATTGTTAATTTCTATGATTTTTAAAAGCATGCTTCCAAACATGTATAGTCAGATACAGTAGAGCACAGAGGAATTTTTCAAGGGAGGTGGGGTCCTGAGTCGAAAGTTAACTATTCTTGTATCATGCTCCTTTTGATTTTGTCGATTTTCGGCAACAAAACACAGTAAAAAACTAATTATTGAATAAATAATTAGCATTAGTTAATAATATTAATCATTAATAACAAATACTTATTAAATTTTGCGTACCATAAACTTAGAATTATAATCAATTGGAAAAAAAATGAAGGGCTTTGGGGGGGGGTCCGAGCCCCCAGGACACCTCCCCCTGTGTGCGCCACTGGTCAGATATCAAAATATAGGTTCAGTCTAGATATCCAGCTGAAAGAACTTCCTAAACATTTAAAGTAGTTTTTTTTTCACAAAAAACTATTTACCAAATTTTAACGTTTCAGGATGTATATTTATAACTTTTTCATCCAATTTGTATTATTCTTTCTAGATATAAACAAATTTTTTTCCCATAGATTATTTTTATTTATTTATTTCTTCTTTTTTAATATCTATTATTTTTCATTGCTTTTTTTATATCTAATCATCCCTTTTTCTATTTTGAAGAATTTTTCTGTCTTTCTGAAGGTTCCAGATTATTTTTGAAGGTTAGTTTTTCTTAAGACAATTAGAAGTACTTTTTTAAAGTTTATAAGTATAGGAATGAACATCATACCGAACTTGTTTGAGAATATTTACTTACATGTGTGTTGTATGCTTTAGAAAACATTTAATGAAATGAAGTTTTTTTTTTTTTAAAAAAATTAACACTTTTGAAGAACTAAAAAAAAACAAGTAACTGGTAATGGGTTTCATAATTAGAAATTAATATCAAATAAGGAAAATTGAAATACGTCAAGAAATAATAATTTTTCTCAAAATTCTAGAAGCAGAATTGGAGATCTGGCTGAATTTCGAGCTGAATTTTAAGCCCAATTTAATTTTGATCTAAATTTGAGGCCCTACAGGAATTTGAAGTGAATTGGGATCATATTTCATTTTGTTTTTAAGTATCAATAAGAAACTATTTGCATATAAAACATCCACTTTTTAATTTTTTTATTGAATAACTATAAATAAACATTCCAAGTTTAGGTTAAATATTACCTCAGATCTCCGCACAACTTGCATACTTAAATCATTGAAATGGATAAAAATTAAGAATATTTTCTACGACTGTTTATTTACATTCCTTTCAACAAATGAAATTACCATTTTTCATTTAGTCTGAAGAGTTTTTGACAAAATTTACAGAAAGTCAATACTGTTTAATCAATTGATCCCGAGGTAAAACTGTATTCACACATGTAAAATTTCCAACGATTTCCTTCTTAAAAAAATCATTTTGCAGCATAAATTGAACATTAGCAAATATTGATTCTGACACAAGAACGTTTCTATTTTTCCTTAAATATGCAATTTATCAATCTAAAAGATTTAAGATTAAGAGCCGATCTCAAACAAATTCAGTAGTTACACTCACTATCTGCTTCAATAAGCAGACGATGGCAAATTATCAAAGAACTTGTAAGTATTTTTCTATTACTGGCACACAATCTTCAAATCTTTTTTCCACTCACCATAAGAACAGATCAAACATGTGTCCTATTGATTTTTAAAGCCTCTACGGCACTTCGACTTCCACCACGCTCGACAATTTCCACGAGAAGATCGGTTCCAAGCTTTATATCGGCTCGTGGTACTCCAACTCCTTTGGTTTTTTTTCTTTATTTATTTGCTTTTATACCCTCCTCTATTCTTCCGAACGTGCAGGAACGCGAATCACCTTTCTTATGCATCATTCTATCTGCAAAGGGAGAATATCAAAAGTATTTTCGGCTTTTTTTAGTGTTTTAAGAAAATTCTTTTTATACATACACAATGAAGCAAGTGTTATTGTTATATTTCGGTATAAAGCTTTATACATTTCTTTCCGTGAGTTGTTTTCTTCCTTAGAAATAGAAAGATTTTGTTTCTTCTGTAAACAAGATTTGTGAAGCAAATGATTATTTGTTCGGCGCAGTGAAAAGACAACCCAGAAAAATAAAATAGTTATTTTATCGATGTAAAATAAACTATAAATAGTATTATTTACCTAGAAATTGAACGATGATCTTTCCACATGAGTAGTCGATGTGAAGTCATATTATAAGCCAATACAAAGTCATATGTTCATATGAGTAGTCAGTTTAAAGTCATTATGTCTTATGATAAGCCGATGTAAAGTCACATGTCATATGATGTCAAAGTAAAATTATATGACCATAGGATAAGTCAATGTAAATTATATGGTCGTATGATAAGTCGATGTAAAGTTATATTGTCGTATAAGCCGATGTGAAGTTATATTGTCGTATAAGCCGATGTGAAGTCCTACGATCAGTGGTGCACACAAGGGGGGTCCTGGGGGTCCGGACCCCCCTCAAAGCCCTTGATTTTTTTCTGATTGATTAAAATTCTAATTATATACTACGTAAAATTTAATTAAGTTTTATTATTAATGACTAATTTTATTAATTAATGCCAATTATTTATTTAATAATTAGTTTTTTACTGTGTTTTGTTCCCGAAAATTGACAAAATCAAAAGGAGCATAAAACAAGAATGGAGAACTTTCGAACATGGACCCCTCCCCCTTGAAAAATTCATGTGGGCGCTACTGCCTATGATCATAAAATAAGTCTATGCACTAACGTTGAAATGAATTCCTACGTAATTTTTAAAATTATGTACTTATCATGGCATTTAATCCTCAGTAAAATTGAAAAATGGAAAATTAATTATCATCAGCGAGGTAAATTGAAGAGAAACATTTATTCCATTACAAGATTTGCGAATTTAACTTATCTTTTAACCATTTAAGCCAATGCGTTTTTAATTTATTTGTAGGAATGAAAATTAAATTATTGCAGATTAAAAGCTTTTCGAAGTTGAAAACAATTGTACTTCTCGTAATTCCATCAATTACGAGTTAAAAGGAATTCTAAACTTCAGTTAATTATTTTTAAAGAGTATAGTTACTTACATAATTATTATTGCATTTCTTGCATATGGCAAATGGTTATAGTACTGAGTGTAATTCTAATAAAATTGATTTATCGTGCTTTTAAAATCAAGTCAGTCTAATATATTTGCTGGAACAAAACCAGTGGCGCACACAGGAATTTTTCAAGGGGGGGAATGGGGTCCAGGGTCCACCTTTATCATATCATGCTCCAATACGCCGTCCAACATATTCTTTTGATTTTGTTGATTTTCGGAAATGATTTAAAAAAATTAATTATTGAATAAATAATTAGCATTAGTTAATAAAATTAAATATTATCAAATACTTAATTCAATTTTACATAATATATGCATAAGATTATATTCAATGGAAACGAAATCGAGGGCTTTGTGAGGGGTCCGTACCCGCATACCCACCACCCTTATATGCGCCCATGTGTTAAGTCAATATAAAGTCATAATGTAATATGATTATATGTAAAGTTATATTGTTGTTTGATAAGTCAAGATACGTTTTGTATTGTTCTTTTTTCATGTTAATTAAAAAGTTTGTTAAAAAAATAATTCATATAAATGCTATTTCGGCATGGTAAAATTATTTAATGAAATCTATAATTTATTTTAAAGTAAAATTGTTTAATTAATGATATATTTCCGTTGAAAACATTTACGTAATAGTGCAACAATTTTTCTTAACTTCTTTGGTTGAAATAAGCCTTTCAATCAAAGAATCTTTCTTTGAAATCAAAGAAAAACTACAATCTTTTGCATTTCAAATAAATAAAAATACAAAAGCTATTTTATTTATAGCAAAAAAACATCTGTAAAACCAACCCCCTTTTTTATAGAAAAATAATAACACAAGTTTTAATGTTTTAAAAAACAAAAAGCTATTTACAACGCTCTTAAGTATTTTGCTTCACTTTTTTATTAATTATAAACCAAATTTAAAGAAAATCTGAAAAAGACATCTAGAAAGAATTATAAAAACACCTATTTCATCAGGACAATGAAACCAACCAGAATTTGTGAGAATATCCACATTTAAATTAGAAAGATGAGTTTTTGAGTAATGAATTCCTTTTCGCAAGTTATCAGGCACACGTTTATCTGAATTCATGTCTTTAGTGATTTCTGGCCAAATCAATGGGGTTTTTTCTCTCCACAGCTGCACATGTTTTTGAATTTACAACATTTTCTCTCGACGAATACTTTTTCCTGATCATTTTCGTTTTTAAAGTATCAATTGCCTGTAAGACATATTAACTAATGTCTTTAATACTCTATTAATTGTAACAAATAAAAATATCACAGCCTTAACTTTCTTCACATATGCTTTTTTAATGCAAACATTATTGCAACAAGATGAAGATAAGAGGATTTTGGATGGAATATGTAACACAAAGTTCAAACTGTGGAATTATTATTTTTCACAATTCCTTTTTACAAATCAGTTACGGATATAGTTATCAAATAGATAGCAAAACAACAAGCGATTTATTCAAGCGAGAATGCGTTTTATAACTAACAAATGATTTGCAAGTATAAAATTTTGTTAAAGATTAACAAATTATTTTTTCGAAAAAGTGATTTAATGCTCAAATATAAGCAAAAAGACTGGTCATTTAAGTAGCCGATAAAAAAAATATTTTAAAATATGACATCTAATAAAAAAGCAATAGAAAATATTTTTGTGTCTAAAAATATATTTTTTAAATAATGAGTTTCCCATTCTTTAAATATTTTTTTCAAAATAATAACTTTTATAATTTATATTCTTCTGAATCTCTATAATAGACTGCAGTGATGGACTGCGCAATTTTAAAATTCAATTTAAATCAAGTTAATTGCATGGAAGCCCGTGGGAAACTGGGCTTCTCAAAGTGTAAGCCACAGCCCCGATTGGAATCGCATTGCTAAATTTAGGGTTACAAAGTTTTATCTAAGCTTACTACTTCTAGAGATGATCCCCTTTTATAGTTTAATAATTTTTTAGTATATTTTTTTACAAAGTTTTATTTTGAAAAACTATATTTTATTATTTAAAGGGTATCTCAAAAATACGTCTTTCAGGACATCAATGTTGATTTAGCCATTTTCAACGGAAATAGTTAAAGTTTGGGTATCCGACTACGTTCGGAACCGTGATTTTAAAAGGGCGCATAAATGGAAAATTTTCCTAATATTTAGTGTCATTTAGATTAGAATACATGTATAAAATTGTTTTAAGGAGATTTTGACAAAAAAAAATTTATTTAAATAAAATATTTCGGCAAAAAATTAACTTAGAATAATCTTTTTTTCAAAATGTTCTCCTTTTGTAAAACATGCTTCTATTATAACAATTTGCCTGTGTATAACTCAAACTTCTTTACAGAGGCTCAACTATCATTTTTGAAAAATTCACATTATTTTCAGAGTTACAACCATCTGAAATAATTATCGGTGTTTTTTTCTTAAAATTGCTCCCTTCTGTTGTAAAACATGGATAAACTCACTTCTAAGTTATATATTTAAAAAATTCTAGTTGAGCCTCTGTACAGAGGTCTGAGCTATATATAGGCAAAATATTATTATAATAGAAACATTTTTCACAAAAAGAAAATATATTGAAAATTGATCATTCTATGTTCATTTTTTGTGAAAATATTACACTTATATATATATATATATATATATATATATATATATATATATATATATATATATATATATATATATATATATATATTTTACTGTTAAATTGTATTGTAAACAATTTTATATATATTTTCTAATCTAAGTGACACCAAATATCATTAACATTATCCATTTATACGCTTTTGAAAAATCACAGTTCCGAACGTAATCGGATAACTTAATCATTTGCCTGAAGCAAAAACAAAAACAAAAAGTTTCAAAACATGAATTTTTCGCAAAAATGTCGCTAAATAAGTTTAAATTGGAACTAGAACAGATTTTTCTGAGTAATATTGTTTTGTGATGGTACTAAACATAACATATATTTGCTCTTTATACACTCAGGAACATTGAAAATAGCGACCCAAGGAAAAAGCATCGGATTGAAATGAAATTTAATACGCATAATGACACAGATAAGAGATTCACTTGATCTCAAAAACAAGACAATTAAACGAATACAGGGTGTGAAACGACACAAATACTGGGCAACTTCAATAGCTCGTTAGACCACCTCCAGCTGCAATACATGCCGCCACACGGTCCGGTATTGAGTTGATTAGACATCTTATGTTGTCTTGAGGCAGATGGGCCCACAAATCTTGAACAGCTAACTCTAAATCATGTACAGAGTGACACGATGGCATCTGCCGTTTTAGCTGATCCCACACGTGCATTACAGGGGACAAATCGGGGGAGCAGCCCGGCCATGGAAGAGTCTGAAAATGACGTAGGAAGTCTTGAGCAACTCTTGCTGCATGCGGACGAGCATTATCTTGCTGGAAAATTGCCCCTGGGAGACCATTTAGGAAAGGTCCTACATGGGGTCGAAGAATATCACCAACGTAACGTTGGCCCGTTAAGGTTCCACGCATCACAATTAAAGTGGTCCGGCTATCATAGGCTATGGCCCCCAGACCATTACACCAGCTGTGCGGGCAGTGTGACGTAGAACAGTGTGGGGGGAATTGTACCGCTCACCAGGGCGCCTCCACACCCGTACACGGTTATCATCTGTCTCCAAAACAAACCGGGATTCATCACTAAACACAACCTTTTGCCAATCTGTGACATTCCACATTGATCTGGCTTGGTACCACTGTAGACGCAGTTGCCGATGTTCCGGTGTTAAAGGGAGTGCACGGAAAGGGCGCTTGGATTTAAGATTTGCTTCGGCAAGGTGTCTGGAAATTGTTTGTGGAACAATTGCTACACCTACGTCTGTTCGTATCGTTGAACGAGTCACTGTGGGATCCACAAGTGCTTGCCGCACTATCCTTCGATCCTCTCTCCTCGTGGTCTTCCTGGTCGCTCCAGACCCGGTTTTCCGCGCGTGGGTACCTTCTCGTGTCCACTGCTCCCAACAATTTCTAACGGCACACTCCGAACGATCCACCTGGCCAGCAACACGGCGTGTCGACCAGCCTGCAGTTTTCATCCCGATGATCAGGCCTCTCTGAAATTCGCTTAACTGTGAGAAATGTCTTCTAGCACGTTTACCTGGCAAGTTTCGCTTATCTAAGTCTTCCTACAATCGACGTGTAATCGTTCCCTTTATGAATCTTTGAATTTGCACTGGCTTATATAGCACCCTCTTCCTGATTGTAGCGCCACCTCAACGTGTATGAGCATGCGTATTGGCACAAAACTTGGATCATTTGCACATCCCATTACGCTGTACTTATTTGCAAAGTTTCGCGATTGTACTTAGCTTCCTTCTTGGGTCGCTATTTTCAATGTTCCTGAGTGTATTTTATAACGAAGTATATTTTTAAGAACTAAGTTTATAAAATCGGGAGGGGGATAGGAACTCTGCAAAAATTGATAGACGTTATTCAGTGGCACCCACAGAAATTTATCAAGGGGAGGGGGTGTTTAGGGCTGGAAGACCACCATTCTTGTATCATGCTACAACACGCTACCCAGCATATTCTTTTGATTTTGTGGATTTTCGGGAACAAAAAAAGGTAAAAAATTAATTATAGAATAAATAATTAGCATAATTAATAAAATTAATTATTAATTACAAATACTTAATTAAGTTTTACGTACTACATACGTAGGATTATAATGAATCGAAAAAAAATCAAGGCCTTTGGGGAGGGGTTCGGAACCGACACCCCCTTCTTGTGTGTGTCACAGACGTCAATACGTCCTGCAGTATTAAAGATTAATATAAGCTTTAATTCTCTTTAAGTTATGTATGTCAAACAAGCTTACGTAATTATTTAAAACTAGTATTAAGCTCGAATTTAATAAATATTAATTCACCTGCACATTCAATGAATCGTTTTCAAATAAACTTTAATGTGATTAAGCATTAGCCAAAGATTTAATGGATATTCTTAATTCAAACACAGTTAATTCTCAAATCACAAAATATTTTCCCTAGAGAAAAGGGTCGAAAGAAGAAAAATTTCCTGGAGCTCTGCATTTAAATACCTTTTATTAATAATTACCTTTAAATGCATTCTTTTTCTTTCAGAGGATCAAAGAATTGAGCTTCCGAACTCTCAGTTAGATTCAAATCGCCTATATCGCCATTTTATGAATAATTTCTCCTTTTCGAAAACAATACCTCCGCATTTTTGTCTCTTATTATTAATAAATTATTGGAAACATTTCTCACGTTTCAGAGTTGTAGCTATGACCAAATCTATTTTTATAATGGTATATGTATTATAATTATAAAAGCTTTGACCCATTTTACATTTTCCCATGTGATTAAACATAATAGTGTGTTGCGTCGAACCTCACAATTCTGGTACAAGGACAACTAACTCCTCAGTTATTAGATCCCTCTATAATTCTCTTTAAAAAGCACCGTTGATTTAAAATGCAATTAGATTTTAAATTATATAAACCACCTAAATTTTGTACAATGGTTTTATTTGTTGGTTTCTGTTAAAGTCGTTTTATAGCAAGCAAGAACAGAAATAATAGAATAATATTTGGTCACAATTTTTGCGATTTAGAACTTCGATCAGAGAACAAACAGGACATCTAAGCTGTTTTGTCACTTCTCTAACTTCCACATCATGCAAAGAGGACTTTGAGACATGTTAAACTCAAGTAGTCCTCGGAGTTTTGTATAGTAACTATTGCAAGCACAGAATTGGGTTATGTCGTTGGTTTTGAAGTTCCCGACTTATTTATCCCGACTATATTATCCCGACCACCGGTACACAGTAGCCCCTTATGATTTTGACTGCATGGAGATTCAAACAACCACTATGAAGATCCAGTTTCTTTCTCCAAGTCAGTGTGGAGATCACAGATATATGCGGAATGTTCCAAAAGTAAGTTTCGTCACTTTTTAAAGAAAAGGTACACCAAGTAAAACAAACAGTAGCCATAAGAAACCACGTCTGTTGCTGGTTCCGCAATGGAAAGAGCGTCAACGTTAAAGGAATGAACGCATGCACAGAGCACCGACGAGAGAGCAGCATCAGATTGGCGTGCTCAAGGTTATTCCAGTATATATCACGCTGGCAGACAGACGTGGGATGACATCACGGTTGCCAATGGTAATGGTAGTGTTATCTGGTCAAATTGACATGCGGGACTAGTGGATCCGTCATTCACGCCTGCCTATAAACGATATATAATTAAGAGGTCATGACTCATCAAATGATTGGTCGCTGAGATAGCATGTTCCATGAAAGAAAGCAAAGTATGGAGGACGAAGATAGTTTTGGATCGATTACCCCGATGAAAAAATTGCAGGCTGTGCGATAATTTCTTGCATCGCAGGGCACTGAGGTTTAAAACAGGGGGTTCTTCAAACTGATTGCATACTACGCCAAAAGTCTCTATGTCAATGGTAATTATATTGAAAAATAGTAAAAAGTGTGTAGTTCCTTATGTTAAACAATATTATCTTTTGCAATAAAGATTCTGTGTAAAAAAAGAATGTAGAAACTTATTTTCGGTACACACGTCTTTCGTATAATTTCAAGTTAAAATGCTCCTCTAACAAGTTATGCGTTCAAGAAGCCTTAACGTTGCCTGCTAATTGGTTACTAAAATTAAATGGTTTATCGTCAATTATTTCAAGTGAAATACTCTTAACATAAGAATTATTGATAAATAAATCAATATTTGTGATGAAACTCGTTTTATATTAATAAAATACAATTAATAGAAAAATATATTTTGTAAATAAAATGTGTTTATAGTTAAGTTAAAATCAATACATATTATAAAAGAAAATGCACAATATGTGCGTACTTCTAAAACTCAAAAGTGAGTCCCGGTACGATCAAGGAATTATATGGTGTGGTAGCCCTCTCTCTCCCTCTCTCTCTCCCTCTCTCTCCCACTCTCTCTCTCTCTCCCTCTCTCTCCCACTCTCTCTCTCTCCCTCTCTCTCCCTCTCTCTCCCACTCTCTCTCTCTCTCTCTCTCTCTCTCTCTCTCTCTATATATATATATATATATATATACACTCCCATCCGTGAAGAAGGCTCCAGTTTTTACCTGAATTGATCCCAAAGGAGCGTTGCGAGGGCCTAAAGGGCATTATAGATAAATACTGCCGTTTTTGAACTATGAGACCTACATGAACTATGAGACCTTTTTTCTTTTCATGGAATATAGATCTGCTACAAAAAGGGGATTGCGAAAGTTGGCCCACAAGGGGCGTTTTGAGGGCTTAAGGGGCGTTATACATAAATATATTTCCGCTTTTGGTCTATTAAACCCACAGACTTGCAATTGGTAGGCACGTTTATTTTATAAATTTGAGATCCGCTACGGAAGGGGTTTGGTAAAAATCGAATTCCAAGGGGCGTTGCATGAGCTTAAGGGGTATTATATATAAATATATTCCCGTTTTTGATCTTTTAGACCTACAGGTTTGAAATTTGGTAGGTCTGTTCCTTTCATGGAGTAGAGATCCGCTGCAAAAGGTGTTATGAGAATCGAGCCGAAAAGTCGTTGAGAGGTCTTAAAGGGCGTTATAGATAAATAATAAGCGCACTCATTGAAAAATTATTCTATTTTTTCTATGCATTGTTTTGTACTGGGTTTTACTCTCTTTACAATTCAGCTATCATATCAAGAATAATACCTATTATTATTAAAATATAAAGCGTGTGAAGAACGGGTACTTCAGAGAGAGTATAAAATAAAAAGTAAAAAAAAAATGTATTTCTGAATTTTCTAGTGTGTTTATTTTCTGTATCATCCTACAATTCAGCTTGAGAGATTCAGAAATGATAACATTCCCTTAATAACAAGAGAACAAACACATAAGCAACTTGATTCCAAATATTCCATAATCATAGAGCAAACATCGTATACGATAACCAGAACACTAACACACAATAAATATACCCGGAAACACAACAACTTGTTTTCAAATGTACACAATAATTTTCCAACTCAAACATGTTACAAATTTACGCATGTTCATACATATTATAGACTTTTCTTCAAATTCTATTACGTTTGTTTGAACATAATAGGTCTATACCCCTTCCAGCAGTTTACAATCTCCTTTGTCGGAGTACTCCATTCAGATTCTGACAAATTAGATGCGCTAATATATGAGCTGTTTGAATAGGGAAAACTGATATATTTTATTATGAGTGAAGCATAACAGATTTGCATCGAGGAACACACACACACTTCTCGGTCTTCTCCATCGCGTCGTGTGTGTCTCCCAGGGCAACGGCGGATTCATTTGTGAGAATTTTAATTTGCCACGGGCAACGACAGGAATTTGGAGGCTCTCCCCTGAGATGGAGAACGACAAAAGGCAACATAGCAGTCGGATTTTTGACGGCGCTCAGATTTCGGAGGAGCAGAAAAGAGGAGTTTGTGCGGAATTATTTCAATGCTCTGCTGGTTTCGGAAAGAGAGAGTGGAAATTAAAAATAAACGAGAAGAGTTTTGTATATAGGGAGGGGGAGGAAATTAATATGCGAACTTGTGAGAGAAAGAGAAGAAGGAGAATTTATCCGGATAATGCTCAAAAGTTTTCTGAAGACGGGGGTGTAAAATAAACTACGACAAGTATTGAAGGGGTTTCGAGAAAAACAGGGCATGATCTAGAACAGGGGTGTCAACACGCGGCCCGCCAGTACGTAAGTTGCGGCCCACCGACTCTTTTTTTAAAAATTTTAAATATCAGATTTTTAATTTTTCCATTTTGAAATTTATTTGTGGGGATATATGTGGGAGTCCGAATAAATCTTCGAATAAAAATCAGACTCTTCAGAAGGCGGGATTTTAGATTGGCGAGGTGGTTTGTCTAGGGGTAAGTATTTAAGGGTGAGTGATGAATTAAATGAATCTAAGTCATTTAAACACAAATACTTCAAAGTAAAAGATAATTTATTTAAAGTTAAAGGGAAATATTTACAAAAGGGGATAATTACAAAGAGAAAGACATGAAGGAATTAGGTTAATTAAAGGTTGAGTTATACCTTTAGAAGACGGGGAAATAAACCTTTCTCATTATTGGACGTTAGGACTGGTGGTGTCGCGCTGGGCGCGGAAATGCGGTAAAGACGCGACGTGTTGAACAAGCAGTGGTTAGTAGGCCTCTGCCGAAAAATTATTCAAGCTGGAGCTACGAAAGCTCACTAGATGGCGCTGCTTCGGAATGCAGTAATAAATAAAATTGAGATTTATGGTCCTCTGAAAAGGATATGACTCAACCTTTTAATAAAATGTTTCATATATATATATATATATACAATATATTTGCGTGTTACCTGTTCTTGTTTTAAAATAAATCCTTTTTGATAGTAGAAATGTCCTTTAGATTAAAATAGATTTATATTTTATCAGTTTCATTTGATTTTACTTAGTAAATTACTTTTTTAATAAATTTCGGATTGCATTATGCATATCCTTTACAGTGGATGTGGTACATGATTCTTTGTGTGTGCGACTTTCGTTTCTCCTCCTTCTTTTCTGTTTGGAGTGTCCAAAAAGCAAGAGGCAGTTTGAGATGTTTTTAAAGTTTAAAAAAAATATTCAGGACGATTAAGATAAAAGACAATGTATACTTAAGCGTTTGCGAATAACAGCACTATCAAATTTCAACAATGAGTTACGAAAGATCAATTCAATAGGAACACCATATTTTTTAAGAAAACGGCAACCTGTAATATTTTAAACGTTATTTGATCATTGCATTGTTATATTATACTAACATTATTATATATTATCTATGTCTGTATATACATGAAAAATAATGAAAATAATAATAATAATTCATTCTGTTTTAAATTTTTCCTCCAGTAAATGCTTTTTTTGGTTCCAAATCTGATATAAAGGTACATATTTTTATGTGCGGCCCGCGGGACTGTAATGTTTTTCCGAAGTGGCCCGCAAGGTCATTTGGGTTGGACACCCCTAATCCAGAATATTATAAAATGTTTTTGAAAAGAACGTATTTAGTGTAATGTATTTTTTGTTTAAAATTTGAGGGAGAGTACTTATTGACGTCTTACTATAAACCAGTGTTTCATAAATTAGGCGCCACGTGACTTACAGCTGGTGTCGTCAAAAATTTTAGGATTTTTGATATATTTTTTACATAAAAAATAATCTGCTCATCATTATTAATAGTGGTAATTTAATCATTTATTTAGATTCTTAATGGAGTATCGATCAAATCTTAAGAATATTGAGGAAGTACTTCATCCGGCGGTGTTGTCTAGTATTCTAAAATTTAGTAACATTATTTTAAAAAATCAAGCCAATCTTTCCCACACGCACACACACATTTACACATAAATCTTGCATGTACCATTGTTAATATAAAAGAGGATGATCTCAGAAGTGAACTCAAAATAACTACACTTCATAGCATTCTTTGTAGCAAACACAACTCACTGTGTAGCTGCGGTAGCCTAGTTTTCAAGATAACGGATTCGTGGTCAACATGTCATGAGTTCGAGTCTAGTACCTTTGACGTGATGTTCCCTTGGCGTGGTGTGGTAGTTAGAAGAGGGGGTGCCAGCTTAGCTGTCCTCATCATTTGACTGTAGCTCAAAATTACGAGGTGCGTCGCCAAAAACCCTCGAGTAGCTCAACAGTGCGAAGTTAATATTCACTCACTTCCTCGCAGCTCCCCGTATAATATTTATATTCACATAGCAGTCTTTTTATACGAAAATTCGGTTTGTTTACTAGTCATAATAGTCAAAATGTCCGATTCTCCAAAAGTGCACATAGCATATATTGGTCTGACAACGACGATGTAGTTTATGTATTGTAAAATTTACCGCTTTATATTATGCACAGTGTTTTTTCTGTTTTGCTGATTAAAATTTCTATTTCATTATATTCAAAGCAAAAACTTATTGCGCATGTTAATTACTACAAAACAATAATATACAATAAATAAAACACATATTTAAGTATCGTGTGTAAACTTTGCGTAATGCCTACGGAGTCACGCAAAATCTTTGTACAAAAAATGGGTTAATTTGTCATAAGATATGTAAAGTTATGCATCTGTTATATTGAATCCTGCCAAAAAAACATTTTTATGCATTTTGTATCAATAAATCGTAAAATATTTTCTCTAGCTTATGTTTAGTTATGTTAAATAAATAAAAAACTTTAGGCTGTGTTCTTTGATCGAGGATAATGGAAATGCGATTTCAGAGCAAAAAAAAAAAAAAAAAAACTACGCTGTGCTTTGTATTATGTATTATAAACGTTATGAATAATTTAGTATATATTATTTCAAAATATGTCTCTAAATATAGAAAACAATGTACATATTCAACCACTTGTTATAAATGGCTTTAGTGTAATGTATTATCGAAATTTTTCTGTCTTAAAAATAATAAATTTATAAATATTATTGAGAAGGGCGTCGTTAAACTGATTAAAAAGTTATAATTCTAGAAGATTATTGTATTCACATCAATAAGATTATTTTGCTCACCTACTGTTTGTATTTCTTCACAGAGTTCAACAGTTCCTTCAAAATGCACAGAGTTGAGAATTTAATTTCGGGTACTCGTATCTTCCAAAAGTTATCTGTAAAGCAAAGAAAAACATTTAGAATTTGTATTTACCAAATAATGCATCGCTAAATTTGTAAATTTCGTTAGTATGATTTGCGGTAGCTGACATGAATCATAATCACGAAATCGCGGCATTCGAATCTTCATGAAATTGCAGATCCAATATGTAGAAGAACTGTATGGTAAGTGAGTAAGAGTTATATAACGTCGCACAAGCTCTACTGGTAACAAACCTCATAATTTTGAACCTCAGTCGAGTGACAAGAACGACAACTAAGCTGCCACTTTCCTCTCCAACCTATCATACCACGCTAACGGGAGGACTTGGATCCTCGACATATTTAACGTTAATCATCCCCCTCTTCACGGAGGGTCTTTCGTGGCACCAGGATACGAACCCGCGACATGCTGGCCACGAGGTTTTGACCTTAACCACTAGACTACCGCAGCCAACTTCGTCACCTCCACGTGGTGTGGAAGTTTCGTGTGAAGTGATGAGCTAGCTCAGGTGTCATCCTTGTCATTTGAAAATGTTTCAAGATAACGAGATCCGTCTATTCTGTTTTCGTTTTATATCGCATAATATCGTGAGCATTGTTTCAGTGGAGTCGTCACTTTGAATCCTGGTGTCAGGGAGCAGTGCTATATTTTTCGAGACTCAATGTTCTCAAGTTGATGTGTACCGAAAGCTTAGAGTGTCATCCTCGTCACTTGACTGGAGTTTAAAAATATGATGTCCACCATCAGTAGTTCTATCGGTACTTTTTAAGTGAAATGTTTATAAAAAAAATTTATCACACTTAAAAAAACACTTATATGATTCTAGAGAGAGAGAGAGAGAGAGAGAGAGAGTGAGAGAGAGCCCTTGCTCATTTCCATAAGTTATTCATGTAAAAATTCTGTTTATTAAAGGAAATTGCATTTGACCAATATCAATAAAATGTTCCTTGACGTGATCGGGAAGATACGTACTATTGTAAATTACGCTTTTTTCCAAAATTAAATGTCGCCAACTATTATTTTGAGTGTTTTAAAAGAAATTTTGTTCACTTAATGCGATTGTATGATTGGTTGGTTTTATGCAAATACGTGAAAATTACTTAAAACAATCAAAAATTAGATTTATTTATGTATTGTTAATTATCAATTAAATGCAAAAGTGGCATAAAATGTAACTTAAAATACTAAGATTTTTTATGTTTTTGGATATTCGTAAAATTCTGAGAAAGTGGTTTTAAAAAAGTTATTTATAAATGTTTGATACATTATTTTCGTTATTTCTCCACGTATATTTAAAGTACTTTTGCTCTTTAAATTTTAAGAAAAATTTATAACATTTTAATTTTTAGTTAAAAATAAAACAATTTTATGTGTATTAATAGTAATGAAGAAAAAATATGAAAATTTTCTGAAAAATTACTCTAATTAAGCTTTTTATAATTATATTTAGAAATTAATTATCAGATTTTTTAGGAATTCAAATATTATTGCTTTTATTATAACCCTATGCTAACTCATTCCAAAATTGAATTTTGAGGACCATTCTTAATGCAAAAAAATATTTATAGTAACATAAATTTGAACAAAAAGGAAAGAATGATATTATTTCAGAAAATTTCTAATTTTCTTGAGATAACAAAACGGGCATAGTGGCACGCAGAACAAAAAGATAAAGAAATAAGCTTCAATAAAAACCAATGGACTCAATTCATGTGACGTTATTGTCACATGATAATGATGACCCGTGTTTTCAACCAATCTGTTTAAAACCTCGTGTGACGTCATAATCATTCGTTAAAAGCAGTAATCAGAAGCTTATAAGTTCCTGCGTTTCGTTGTTGCCAACTTTTCTCTTAAAAAATAAAAAAAATGTCAGCAACAATAATGCACATAGGTAGACAAAATGTATTTTATTTAAAAGTACATGCATAAAATAAGATTTTTTTAAAAAAATTTTAAAATCACTTGAAGTAATTTATTTTTTATAACATTTGAACATTTTTACGCAATTGTAGCATTTGAAATTTTACCCAAGTTTTACAAATAGAAAGACAAGTACAATTTGTTTGATGTCTGTTTTGAATTCAATAGAGAACACGTGTTTGTCTTTATCATGTGACCGTCATGAATTGAGGTCACTGATAGACAAAGAAACAAACAAACAAAAAGACACATAACTTCTAAATAGTTCGAATTGAACGGGTTTTTTTTCTTTTGCAGAGGGTAAGGTAATTCCTTATGGTACTATTTTCAGTTATTAAACTATTTTCGCAAATTGGGCATACCTTTGTGCTTTTTTAAAGAGTATCAACTCTTGAAACAACTGACATGTTAATAAACCAGATAACTAAGTAAAGAAGTAGATACCGATTAATAATACCGAGACTCAAAATTTTCTCGCTTTGAAAGGTGTGAATGTATCGAGCAGGGTATCAGTTTAGATGTATCTTTCCCAAATTGACCGGGTTTTGAAATTACGATGCAGAAGCAAGCAAGCAATCTTCAGGTATATCAAATAAGACTTCTATCCTCAGATGATCTTAGTCTATTTATAAATAAAGAATGAAAATGTATCTTAGTAATTAAAAATTATTCTTCATAAATAAAAAATTGAAAGATCATTAATTCTCTCATCAGTTCCCTCTGTAGGAATTGTTCTTATATTTTTTATAAGTTCTTACAATCTGATCTTTTAACTTGTATGGCAGATCATATTTATTAGTGATAAATTATGTATCAATGAAAAATGACAAAAAATGTGTGAAAATCCTACTTTTTCTTAATGGTAATTATGACGAAAAATAATAAATCGTTTTAAGTACAGAGTGGTTGTGTGTAAATATTCAATCCAATCTTTTGCGTCAATTATTCTTTTTAGACAATAAATCAATATTGTTGAGATTCAGGAAATTGTTTCAGATGGAGTTAAACTAGAAGTTCAAATATTAATTATATTTATAAAGTTTCAGTGGGCTTTGTTTATAAATACATCATTCAACTTTCATGCCCATGACTTTGAGATATTCATTTTGAACTCTTAAGTATTTCTCATCTAGATCATATTTTTATTATATATTAGGTTGTCGAGTGGGAAATGGAGCAAAGTTTGTGTTATTTGTTTCAATTGCACATAACCTCATTTAGATGCCGTATTTTAGCATAATTTGTTTTTCTTGTGAAAAATACATCTTTTTCTCTTTTTAACACATATTTCAGTTTGAAAAAAAATTAACAGATCATCTTAAAATCTTAATTTTTATTGGAAAAAAATCGAATTTAATTATGTACATTTTTTTGCTCCATTTCATATTTGACAACCTAATATTTATATGCACATATGTACATATATCTCTATATAAATATGTGTGTGCACGCACGTGCGTGTGTAATGTACTTATAACCCTTTATCTATCGCATTATGATTTACTGCAGTTTTTTTCATGATATATTTTTTGGGGGGTAACTACATTGAAAATTAAGGGATATACATAAAAAAATACTCAACTTTGGGAAACTTAATCCGTTAGAGCTAATTAATTAATTAAATATATTCAACTGTGAAACTAATTATATACACTGTTCACTTAATATATATATATATATATATATAAACAGTCAAACAATTTTCTAAGGTCTTCATTAACATACAAAAATGTAAGACACTTAAATTTTGACATTAACTATTTTTTCGGGACAAAAATGACAATCTTCCCAATTTGCTGAAAACGCAATTTCTGCTATAAAACTATTCACCTTCCCCGCTAAAATACCCATCATAGAACCCACGTTACCATATATCTTGGAAGAGTGGATTTTAAAGAATATTCCTGCTAAGTATCGTCAGAATATTCGTAAAAATGGTTATTCTATGTAATTTTAAAGTGAGTGGTACTTATAAGTACCGTCGGTAGATAAAGGGTTTAGAGGGGAGCAAGTTTGTAAAATAAAAAACTTAAAATATAATAATGTTCCAAATATCCATCAAGCACACTAAAAGTATTCAGTAAAAATAAATACGAAAGTGAAAAAAAAGTGTTAAAAAAAATTTTTTTAGAAAAAACCGGATTTGTTTTTTATAGTTTTAAAAAAAATCTTAAACATGTAACTTTTTTTTAATGCAATATATATTCCAAGATATTCAAACAATGTACTATATGCACATATTTCCAACCGGTTGAAAATATTCTTCAGGAATGGCTTGGAACGAAACAATGTGCATAAGACATTAAAGAAAAATGAGAGATGATAAACAAAAACATTTCTCGAGACGAAAAGAAAAAAACGAGTCTTTCTTTATCTTACATACTACTTTAAAACAATTAAAGAAAAGAAGACCTCAAAAATACTCTGTTAAAATAAGTAAATATTTGTTATCTCTTTCCTTCAGAATAACTTAAGACACATTTTACAATAAAGGAACTGAAATTAATATTTAGTACTTGTTTTTATACAGAAAACAAATTCAATAACTATTTACTACATCTGTTAAATATATTCAATTATTTACTAATTTATGTAAATTTAAATTACAGATATTTGTTGGTTTGTTTGTTTTATAACATTGCATAAATACCCTAAATTGTTTCATTCTGTGTTATTATGTTAAAAAGATTGCTGTAACACACAACAAAATAGGTTAAAAGAATTTGTATGTTTTAAATATATAGAAATTTGTTTTAATGCAGAAAAATTGAAGTGTTAAGAACTTTATAAATAAGAAAAATATTGAACAAAATTTAAAAAAAAACATTTTTTAAGTATATTTCACTTGATTTTATTTCATCGATATGAAAATTATATTAATCTCAATTTTTTTTTAAAGGTTAACATGGCCCAAATGCTTTGTGGAAATTATTTTTCACTATTACTGAAAATATTTTAGTTTATAAAGTTTAGTTTATTAGTTTATATTACTTGACAAATTATTTATTTAAAGCTTTCATCAAAGAATGAAAGAGTTTTGCCGCCCTTGATCTTGTAGACTAGTTGGCAAGATGGTTATTTTTCAAAAAATATTTTTCTTCCATAATGGGCTGCATAAAGGCAACTAAGCTTTTGAAGACACGGCAAGTCCTCAAATATGAGAGCCATTTCATGGTGGCACTATCTAGTGGCGGCTCACGCTATCCAATTTTTGACGCTTGAATTAGTTTTAATTTGAACTCTCGTTCAATGTTAAATAGTGCCGTCATTTAATTTTGCCGAGAGTACCAGAGCCAAATTGATACTCAAGGGATCTATTGCATGCCACATAATCATATGACATACTTGCTTACGAGTTTCGCATCGAGAAAATCTATCGACTCAACTAGGTATCGAACTCGCAACTTAAGAATAAGTGAGCACGCTAACTCTAAGTCACCAAGTTGACTTTTTTAAAGTCTACAACTAAGTAAACTGACTACATTTATTCACAACTTTTTGAATTCGAAGAGCGTATATTTAAGATGACAAATACGTGCATACCACATGCTTTCAGTGTAAAATTGAATAGAGTTTCTTCTTTCTTTGTACATTTTAAAAATTTTTTCTGATAACGATTTTAAGGTGACTATGTTCAGAACCTAGATTTTGAAAAATCGTATGAATGAATAACTTATGATATTGAGTGTCAGTTTAATTAAAATATACATATAAAATTGTTTTAAGAATATTATAATGTAATATTCTGTAACATAATATAATATATTATAATATAATATTGAATGTAATCTTTTGGCAAAAAATTAAATATTTTCGAATTATTTTCTTTTTATGAAAAATGTTTCTATAATAATAATAATATTTTGCCTATATATATCAAGGACTTCTATACCGGGGTTGAACTTTTTTTATAGAAGTGGAATGTAGTTATTAATATATAGTTATAGTTAGTGGAATAATTTTATAGAATTTAGAAGTAAGTTTATATATATATATATATATATATATTAATACTTTATTACATCAGAACAAAAAAGTTTTAACAAAAAAAAAAAATGCCCGTTATTATTTCAATTGACCGTAACTCTGAAAATAATTTTTCCAATACCCTAGTTTAGCTCATAGGTTAGAAGTCTTAGTAATAAAGGGTGTTTTTTTAGAGGTATAGAACTTTAAATTGCAATAAAACAACGATGTATTATTCGATTGACATGAATTTTTTTTTTATTCGAAAGATAATCTTGTGGCATTACATTTTAAATATGATTTCTGGCATAGGACTGCCACGGCTGGCTCGGATGTAGTCCAATCTGGACGTCCAATTTTCGATGACTTTTTCCAACATTTGTGGACGTATATCGGCAATAACACGGCAAATGTTGTCTTCCAAATGGTCAAGCGTTTGTGGCTTATCCGCATAGACCAATGACTTTACATAGCCCCACAGAAAATAGTCTAGCGGTGTTAAATCACAAGATCTTGGAGGCCAATTCACAGGTCCAAAACGTGAAATTAGGCGGTCACCAAACGTGTCTTTCAATAAATCGATTGTGGCACGAGCTGTGTGACATGTTGCGCCGTCTTGTTGGAACCACAGCTCCTGGACATCATGATTGTTTAATTCAGGAATGAAAAAGTTAGTAATCATGGCTCTATACCGATCACCATTGACTGTAACGTTATGGCCTTCATCGTTTTTGAAGAAGGATTCCACCAGCCCATAAAGCGCACCAAACAGTCAGTTTTTCTGGATGTAACGGTGTTTCGACATACACTTGTGGATTAGCTTCACTCCAAATACGGCAGTTTTGTTTGTTGACGTAGCCATTGAACCAGAAGTGCGCTTCATCGCTAAACAAAATTCGCTTATGAAAATCGGGAACAACGGCAATCTCGTTTTGGGCCCATTCGACGAATCTACGCCTTGCTTGATCATATTTAAAATGTAATGCCACAAGATTATCTTTCGAATAAAAAAAAATTCACGTCAATTGAATAATACATCGTTGTTTTATTACAATTTAAAGTTCTATACCTCTAAAAAAACACCCTATACTATTTTTGGTTAGGACTTCTCTAGGCAAAGTATTATTATAGAAGCATTTTTCATGAAAGGAGAATGTTTTTAAAATATATCGTTCTGTCTTCATCTATTTCCAAAAAATTACAATTAAATTTTTCTAAGTATATTCTAACTTAACTGACATTAAACATCAAAACAATTATCGATTTATACGCTTGTACAAAATCATTGTTCCGAAGGTAATCAGTCACTTTGAGTAAAATTAAATTTCTTTAAAAAACAATCAGAAAGAAATGGGGGAGGGGGATAAATTTTCAACCAAAAATATATGAAATTTTAAAGGCAAAATTTTTTTTAATTAATTGTTTTAAAAGTTGAGTATAAAAATGAGATATTACGATTATTTTACCAATATTCTTAAGAAAAACAAAAATCTAAGCCTCTTCTCCTAACAATGAATCTTATCTTAGCATGCTAACACAGCGACATACACATTTTAAAGTACATACTTTGATTCTTACATAAACATATAACTGGAAACAATTTTATATACATTCTCCTCATTCAGCGAATATCGACTACCGAATTAAGCCTTACGAAAACAAAAGCAACCTTGCGTTACAACATGAATTAACTGCTGAGATTTTCATTTTAATTAAGGCTAATTCCCGCTAAAATGACATATAAATCTGACGGCAAACACGTTTCGGTAAGACGACATTTTAATTCGCTGGAATCGCTCAAAAGGAAAAGGAACATCTCTCGCAATTACTGCTCATCAACCACTCCACGGCGCATGCGCGAGAATCTCCAGAAATAATTATTAACGCCGTGAGAGGAGTCATACACTCGAGGATTAAACCTTCCTATTAATCGCTGATTTATGAATTAGAAATCAAGAGCATGACTGCTTTGATGACTGGATGTCATCGATTTAAAGCTGGAGAAAATCGATGAATTCATTTCTCGTTTTGGATAGTATTTGCTCTTCTCCCTCTTTGTGTATTGGGTGGATTTGTGTTGGTCCCGATCTAAGGTTTGATGAGCGGTGTTTGTGATATGAGAGAATATATATTTTGATATTAAAATACAAGTTTTAGTGCTAAGAAATAATATTACCTTAACCATTTAACTAGTAAGGATTTCTATACACACAATGACCAAATATACCTAATGTTCTTAGTTGTTTTTTCTATGTACATGTTCGACATGGCTTTGTAGGTATCTTTTTTTTCTGTGGGAGGAAGATTTTCCAAGTAATGAAAAGCAGTTGTATGCGTGTTATAGTTTCTGCTCCTCCTGTGTTGCTGCTGTCGCCATCAAATATGGGCATAATAACTGATTCTCTAAATTGACACATCCTCATCTTTTTATTCCCTCTATTCCTTTGTTTATAGAACAGTGGTGGCGAACCCCCCCTTTTTTTGGATCAACGTGCCTTTTTTTTAAAAAAAAATGTTTAATGGGGTATGGACATGCCGTTGAATAATTTTGACTTGTGATTTTGGGTAAATAATAAAACTAAATACTAACAAAACTCAAAACTCTTTATTTACTATTAAAATACATTTTGCACTGTACAGCAGTAAATATTTTAGATATACGTGTAGTTCAAGTTTAAGTAACATTAGTGTGACTTCTCTGTTGTCGCCGATTAGATGACAAATAACTCACACTAGGATTGTAAGATGTTACTTTTAGCAGAACGCATGCTGAATTAGAGTCATTTGCCTAAGGGCTCCGAAGGGAGTCTTACATGTTATTCATTTAAGCAGAAGTCTGCTTCTTCAAACAATTAAATGTGTCTGGAATCGAATTCAATGTTTCCCCAAAATTCCGTTACTGGCATTTTTACTTATGTTTCTTGCTAATTTTTATGTTTCAATTAATTCCAACGTTATCCTTGTTTCAATACATTTTTGAATCCATTTTGAAATAGACAGGAAATCAATCAAAGTTGCATTTCAAATTCTTCAATTTCCATCCAATTGAATTGGGACTTCAGTTTATCAATTTAGCTTCAAAATCGTCGAGGTCCCTCATGAAGATAATTTTTCTTATTTGTGTCTTGAGGCTTTGCGTTCAATTATTTTAAATGTTGGCATTTGTCTGTAAAAACGCGACTGATCACTCGCGTTTACTTGTAATACTTTAAAGTGAAATTTATTACTTTGAACTAAAATGCAAACCATTTTGATCGGTAACGTGCACAAAATATTGTGTCCCGTGCCATCGATGGCACACGTGCCATTGGTTTGCCATCCTTGTTATAGAACATGTATGCATTATACAGAAAGATTTCGAAGTAGAGTAAAATGGTTTTCTTGCACGCACGAATGATTTTACTGAGGTCTACTAATTATTACTTATCAGTCCATTTTTATTATTTTCTTTGTAACTACCATCGCCTTATAGATTTTTCCCAGTGAGGATCATTACACATCTGTATGAAAATCTGATGTAACATTACACATCTGACTGTCGCCAGATGAAATTAGGTGGCGAGCTTGTAAAATCAAACAAAATGAAACGAAAATCTCTTTGTATACTAGGATTTTGACTGGGAAAAAACCTACTACGAGATATCTCGTAAGTGGCACACTGCACAGGAATTTTCTTCAGTGACGCCAGCCACGAGTTATCTCGTAGTGTTTTTTTCTCAATAAAAATTGTTCTACATGCCATTACAATACTATATCAGTAACTTTATATCATTATATTTTGTAATATTTCAAGTTTTCGATCAAATAAAATCTTGGCACTCAGGGCAAGGCGCTCTAAATTTTCCTGGCAGTGAAAGGATTAATAGCTTCAAGGGAAAACAAAATTTAATTAAGATAAATACTTAAAGAGTTGTACAGCTAAGCCTAACCGGTGTGTTGTCTTAAAAATCTTGAAAACTTTGCCTTGTTCCTTGACAGAAAGCAAAGAAAAGCTTGTTAAACGTTTTCAATTTAAAACAATGCACTAAACTTCTTGACAACCTGAAAAAAATCCCTACCGAATAACTAACCAAGATAGCCGAGATCTAATGATGTATTCCTCTTGAAACTTTGCAGCATGCTGCATAAGATGCCGTAAGCCATAAAAACTTCAAATCAAATCTTCGGAGTATAAAATTAAAACGTTACTCCGGAAAAATGCGCTCGGTATTCGAAACGCCGATCAAATAACTGAAGGAAAGTGGCGTCATTTTATTATTTTTTATTTTTGCCAACCTTTTTTAACGATGTCAGAACAAAAATAAGCGAGGATTCTTTACGCAACACTATCTTTACGAGTATGCACGAAGTCTTTGGCAAACGTCTCAGGGAAAAGTGAAGATGTATCGTAAATGTTGAGGAATATTTTATTGCTTGGTGTTTAAGATAAAGGAGATGTTTTTAGGGGGTATAAAAACTAATGCTCCTATTCAATAAAGATATTGCTACAAAAAAATCCTTTGCCAAAAAAAGTAACAAGCTTTCCTACTAGCACTTGCTTTTTGTTCCTTTGCTTGACCGAGCACATAGGTATCTTGTTAAGTAAAGCTTCAGAAGGAAGAATTCATAATATTGGATCGGAATTCTTGTATCTGCGGAATGCAATATGTATTTATAGCAGGCTAATGACTAATAATGCAAAGCTTGTTTATATGAAATAGCCCGTGAAAGACAAAACAACTACTTGTAAACAAGTACGTTGATTCGAAGAAGAGTGCAATTAAGTTGGACTTCAGCTTGAATCCTCTCATGCTATTTCATATATAGAAGCATAGCAATAAGAAAATTTTAGACAAATGCATGCGTAAATGTTTGCTATTTAATTTATTTATTTATTATTATTCACCATTTTTTCAAAGGAAAGCAAAGTAGCATATTTTTATTAAAAGCAGGCATTTCTCGTCACACACATATAGAACAAAAATGACCTTTTGTTGCACAACTATTTGAAAATAAAAATAGCCTTTAACATAATTCTAAATTTTTTGCTATCATTTATATGAAACAGCAGCTTTCATTTTATCTCAGTTGTTATTTACGTCACAATAATAAGATAACGCTAGTAGATTAATATCTTGGCTCCCTTCATTAATTATGGTGCCTTGAGGATTTTAAACGCAAATAACTCTTAAGTACTCAGGAGCACATCAATCAAAAATGGGCATTAAGTCGATCGCGATTAACCGGTGAACAGTCAAGACATTTTTGGGTGACCGCTTTTACTAAGTGGAAATACCTGAGACAAAAAAACCTTTTACCTAAGACAAAAACATATTTATGGAACACCAACGCCAGTTAGACTTGAGAATCGGCTTTTTACAATTGATGCGACTGTGTTTATTTAAGGAAATGATTGAATAAATGTGTAGATGACACATGTACCTTCATTGGAAGCGCACGATGACGCTTAACACGTACACTGCCGCTGTAAGAGAAAAGGGATTATTCCAATGTCAGCCATAAGAATGAGTTTTTCCCCACACACCTACTGAAGGGAAAAATAAATATTGATGGTCAGCTCTTCCCGCGAAAGTACGGGATGGGCTATTGAGACATTATCTTACATCCCGCGGTTCCACGGAATTGGGTTCTCGTACTGATGTTATGTCTTGGATGGCGTGGGACTCAGTAGTGAACAAATTAAGTACATACATTGGTTCACGTATGTTCTCTTCCCGCTGCATTGAATACGTACGTCAGCGGTGTATCAGTCTCTCATAATTGTTCAAGCATTCAATTTGGCAATTTTTGCGTTACTTGTGTTTTTGTAGTAAACTTAGTAATCTGTCATATATATATTTTGAAAGAGGAGTACAATTTGAAAACAAGTGTTAAGAAAAAAAAACATACGCTTTTAATAGCAAAAGTGCACCCGAGTGCCACTGTGTGGATCGCAACACCTTAAAAACGTTAGAAGTATCCGCGCTGGAAAAGTGCACCCATTCCTAATTTACGTATATACCAAGTTAATCAAATCAAAAAATATCGCCAAATACCACAATATACAGCCAATAGTGGAAATCATTCTTCCCGAATTCGCGAGGGCTTGAAATTAGTTACAAGTAGGGAACAACGTTTTCTTACTCATGATCCTGATACAGAGAACGCAATATGATTTCAATCTGATCAAGTTTTGTATTGCAGGACATTTAAAATTATTTAAGCAACTTGAGAAACCAAAAAAAAAAAAAAAAAAAAATAAGCACTATTAATAGATTTCGTGACAACAAAAAACCCCAACTGACACCGTTGGTAATAACGAAATTTTTTATTTCAATCAAAATTGACATATTTAACACATTACCCATGATACATTTTTGATCCAGTTCGTTATAAACGTGCACACGCACCTTATCAAGTAGCGATGAATAGTTGTTAATTAGTTAATTAATTCTTAATTTTAATTTTTATATGTTGTATGTGCTTATATAAGACTAATTTTTCGCTGTACACTAATTAAAAAATTTTTTGGTGACAAAATGAATTGTTTTTGTTTTATAAATCTGTAGCATGTGGATGTTATTATTACTTTTTTTGTACGGTTTTTTTTCGAAAATCTTCAGAGATTCTTTTCATCTTACACGATTTTTTAAAGTTGTGGAACGTACCTCCGAATTTGTAGCAAGCATCTTTTTTACACGATTTTTTTTTTTGCACAGTTTTCTAAGGAACGTATCTACCGTGTAAAAAAAAAGAGTCTTCTATATTTAAATATCCAGTTTTAGACATTGCCTTTAAAAGAGTAGGTGATTTTTTTTCTCTAGAACAGCGTTTTCAAACTGAGGGGCGCTAGTATATCGAAAAACCGAAAACAAAAGATTATTTTAAAAAAATTATTAATTTACTGAAAGGGAACAAAACAAACTACATTCTGGCATAATAAAAAAATAAAATACACAATTACACTGACATAACACACTTATCAATGTATCATTACTGCACTATGTATTTTATAATTAATTTAACAGTACTGAATTAAGAACAAGTTTAATAATTACCATTGACCCTATGGGCATGTTATAAAATTACATACAAAATTTAATACTTATCTTGAAAATAAATACGGTTTATAATTAAAGTCGTATTGTTTCTTTACTTCAAAGTATATTATTATTGAATTCAATACATTGTTATTCAATGTGGGGGGGCGATGAAAATTATGATTGAAAATTGGGTCGCAAGTAAAGTAATTTTGAGAAGCATTGCTGTGTGTGTAGAACAAAGGTTTTATTTAAAACACTCAGAACGTTGAGAGATTAAAATTGCTTGCATATGACTAACAGAAAATATTAAAATCCTTTTTTCTTGAATTACATTTTTCCCAAGATTAGTGGATCCATATATTTGTAATAATTCCAATAATCTGTAATAGCTCTTGAATTATTAACGTCCAGTCCTTCAGGACAACCATGCAATTATTTTAATTGGTTACCCGCCTACCGGGGACTTAAGAAACTATCTCCATCCACCTCCTAAAATTGTGACGTCCCGTTGCCTATAAATACCGACATCTGGAAATCGCGTGCTCTCTTCTCTTCTGCTCTCGCATCTCTGCAATTATGTAGTCAGCTGGCTGCCGTGTTGTGTGTTGTCTTCGTTATGTGCAATGACGTCCTACTTTATGTTTATTTGTTTTTAAGATGTGAATAAATTGGATTAATGTTCCAAAATGCCCCATCAATAGTATTGAATACTTAACATCAACCAATATAGAAAATGTATCTAATATATAGTCATTCACTCGCCTTCGGCCACACCCTACCTTTGGTTCACAACATTAACACCGCGACTAAATACGGCATAGTATGCACCACTATAAGTTTCCTTATATATATAAGTGGGGCACTTTATTTTAAATTAAAAAAAATTCTATAGGTTTTCCAAGTATATGTAATATTTATAGATCAATGTGTGATACTTAAATGCAGCATTTTTGTCTAAACATCCTTTATGAATAACTCTGATAATTCCTTTAACTGTTGACTTAAAGAGCACTATTTGCCGAATATATCATCAGTGTATATTTATTCAGCATAATATTCCCTCTGAAATTTAATAAAAAAATATTTAAGGATTCAAATTAAATTTCAATTAAGTACATTTCACTTTCTCTGCAAAAGAAAAGAAAAACAATTTTGACTAAGATAAACAGCATTCCGACGAATGAATCAAATGCAGAGCTAAGCTTCGTCATTTTAATCAAACGCAATACAATTCATTTCGAAAAGAGACCGTAGCTTAGCATCAAGTGAAACTCTCTTTAACCGAAACTTACTTTTACTTCATTTGCTCACTCTGAAAACTAACATTTTTTCAATGCTTCAAAATGAAGATGAGAAAGAGAACAAATAAAAGCTCAAATGGTAGGTGGAGATGGGAAGGGGGTCGAGAAGGCCCCATGCAAGTTTAATATCCCCTAGCACAATCCCTGAAAACGAAACAAAAGAGAGAAGAGAGAAAGAAGGCCCTGAGCGAAAATCATCAATGCGAAACCAATACTCAACTATATTTATCTTAGCTTTTCCTTCAGTTTCGAAACGAAAGAAGCGAAGTTTCTATTCCATTTTTAAAACGATGTTGCCGAAGCGTTGAAAAAAGTAGAAAGAAACGAGAAATCGAAAAGTTTCGATTTGCGATCGCTACAGCGGAGAAATGTGTTGGCAGTGGTTTAATTTAGAATGGAAAGGTCTGCTGCAATGTTTCGAGAACGTGCGATTTAGTTCTAGTTATGTATGTATCGGTGCACTGACGGCTTTCAAAGTTCTTCAGGTTTTAGTGTAGGGCGGCATTTCTCTAACTGTGGGGCGCCCCCCTAAAAGGGCGTGATAACCTTACGAGGGGGCGCGAGCATATTGAAAAGTCAAAAACAAAAGATTATTTTAAAAAATTATTAATTTACTGAGAGTAAACAAAAACAAAATACATTCTGACCACAACAAAAAATAAAATATACATTTACACTGATGAAATACACTTAGAAATGTATCCGTAGCGCACAATATTCTTGATAATTTAACAATATTAAGTTAAGAGCATGTTTAATAATTACTAGTATCCCTATGGGCTTGTCATATATAAAATTACATACAAAATTTAACAATTATCTTGATAATTGGTACGTTTTATATAATTAATCCCTTAACCTGCCGATTAAAAGTTTCACGATTCGCTCTCCTCATGCCACTGTTTTCCACGAAGGCTTGCGTATGTGGTATTTTGGGAGTATATTTCGGCAAATTGTGATATTTGTGAAATAAGTAAATCCTTCGCAAACATTGCCAAGGTCGTTTTATTACATTCCAAAGCCTCCGGAATAATTTTATGGATAGCAGTGCACAGAAAGGATCGTAGTTCAGGAAGACGTATATATAAGTCAGAGGTAATTAATACATTGTCTGAGAATGACGTATATATACGCTGGAGGCACTTAAGAGGTTAAAATTGTATTGTAGCTTTAGCGTCAAAGTTTAGTATTATTGAATTCAAAACATTGTTATTGAAAGGGAGGCGTGATGGAAATTCTGAGTGAATATTGGGTCGTAAATATTTACAGTTTGAGAAGCACTGGTGTAGAGACTGAGTACATAACAAAAGGCTAAAATAATGTCTTAGCGAAATCCAGCCAAGCTTATGTTGCCAAATCTGATTTGGCATGGTCAATAGTGCATGATTATATATATACTAGATTTGATTTTGTATAATTTAATATAGAACTAAAGCTGTTTGCGGAGCGCGGTGATTAGAAACTACATTCAAGGATATCGACAAGGATGCCTCCTTAATTGCCATCTACTCTCTAAGTTCCATTCCAAGCAATTTGGGAACTTACGAATCCGTCGTTCAGTAGCCATTCCCATTATGTCACAGAATATTCTGTATAGGAATTGAAATTCTAACCCATGACCGCGACTAGCACATTCATGTGTGTGTGTGTGTGTGTGTCTCTGCAAGAACCTGAAAATAATCCTGAAAAAACTCTTAAAAAACTTAAATGTATAAGTGGTTACGTTTGTCATTGCCTCCCCCCACATCTACTTCTGTTATCTTTTATCTGTTTTTGCTTTTCAACCTTCTCTTATTCTTTTTTAATTGTCTTTCAGAAATTTTTGTAAATTAGAGCTACATTTGGACAATTAGAGGTTAAGTACACAATTCAGAAAAAAACTTTTAGACTCCCCCTACCCCTTCATTCACGCCCTTCTCCCTTCATTTCTTTTTATCACTCTTTATTTTTCCAAAACTTCAAAAATATAAAAACTCGGAGCTCCGTGATTCATTTGAAATTCATATAAAATTGTCAAAAAATATATGTTTAAGCGAATAATCTATTTTTTTAAGGAAAATTCCAGGAGGGAGCAAGTTTTTGAATTAGTTTTTAACAAAAAATAGATTTACATAGCATGTATGATATTTGCTGTAGATCAATACACGCTTAGTATTAAGCATATCAACAAATTCCTCATATATAATAAGTTAATAAGTTACTGAATAAGTTTGATTCATATACATGTATATATTGAATAAAATTAATAACCATTTGATAGTTTTTACCAACTGGAATGAATAAATTAAGAAAATGTTATGCCAGATTGTGATAAATTGTAGCAGTGAAAAAAACTAATTCAAAAATTTGATCCAAATTTAAAATTGGCATCGCATGGCTTAGGACTGAATTTAGAGGATAAATATGTTTTATGACGTCCCATTTCCACTTATGTATGCGTTAAGGAATTAAATGGTGATATAATAATTCAGAACATTACCCTAAAATCCGGCGTATAACGCACACCAGTGCATAACGTATACCTATACTTTCAAACTGCATTTTTTAATTTCAAGGAATATTCGCCGTATAACGCGCACCACCTTTTTTTTACTTGCTCTTAACTTAGCATTGTTAAATTAATTAGAAAATGCATTGTGCAGTACTGATACATTTATAAGTGTATTATATCAATGCAAATATGTATTTTATGTTTTATTATGTCAGAATATATTTTTGTTTGTTTACTTTCAGTAAGTTAATGCATTTTTTTAAAAATAATCATTTGTTTTCAATTTTTCAATATGCTGGCACCCTCCCCTTAGAGTTATCATGTCCTCTGGGGGTGAACCCCACAATTTGAGCAACGCTGCCTTGTACTCGTAAAATGTTAACATTTACTTCATTTTTACCAGTTAACTCCTCAAATGTACATAAGCCTATTTTCTTCTTAGCCTAGTTCAAAACGATGGAGCTGAACAATTAATTGGTGATTGTGTAACATAATAATTATGTTAAACATAACGTCCCTACAATCCGTTACTTCAGTTCCTGTCTCGAAATATTCAAACATTTTGAATTTTCTGAAAACATCTAATTAAGAAAATTAGAAAAGAAAAAAATACTAATGAAAAATTAATTTGGTTCGATGAGGCGACAGTCTTTTTGAACCGATTAATTAATTTAAATTACTCAACAAACATAGACTGTCTACCTTCCTTTTGAATTTTAACGTTATTAAATTTCATTCTTGAAAGAAATATTTACGAACATCAAAAATGATTAATTAAATGTATTCAACGTATTTAATGCTAATGAAAATATTTTTTAATGAAAATAATTGTTCTGATGAAAATCACTACATGAATTCCTTTTCGTAAGATTCTGATGAAATAGCGAGATTATATTTTCATTTCCGCTTTGAAATATGTATTGAAGTTTCCCTTGAAAATGCCGATATAAATTTCTCATGTAATGAATATTTTCCCTCTATCATCATTTCATGGTTCTATTTTGAAGGACTTCTTTCATTCGCCGAAATAATTCTAAGCTTTTGGTTTCTTTTTTTTTTATTAAAAACTAAATGCGTTGTTGTTGATTGAAAATATGTTTTTGAGGAGAAATAAAAGTTATTTATGAAAATAATGAAAATACATTAAATCATTGTAGAAAACTATAATTATTTTATTAAGGCATAAAATTTGAGATTTATGTATGAAATGTTCAAAAGTAAAGAATTGTAATTATTTAAATGTACTGATTTGTATTATTATTTTATTAAAACCTTGAGGCAGTGGCGCACACAGGGGTAGGGGGTGTTCCCATGTCCGGAGCCCCTCCTAAAGCCCTTGATTTTTTGTTCGATTGATTATAATCCTACGTATTTAGTACGTAAACTTTAATGAAGTATTTGATATTAATAATTAATTTTATTAGTTATTGCTAATTATTTAATCAATAATTTATTTTTTACTGTTTTTTGTTCCCGTAAATCGACAAAATCAAAAGAATATGTTGAGCGGCGTATGGGGGCATGATGCGATAATGGTAGACTTACGACCCTGGACTCCCCCTTGAAAAACTTCTGTGTGCGATACTGCCATGAGGTAATGTAAAAATGTATGGATCACACTCGTAAATCCCCAAATTTAAGCGGGAAGTGTAAAATTTTGAGGAAATAAATAAGACATAAATATATATATTTAAAATGTTTCTTTTAGCAAGTTGTACTTCCCCTCAATGTTGGTTCCATAATCTCATCCCTCTCTCTATATATAAACTGTCATACAGATGGTACCATAGCTATAGGTAAAGGTATTATTAATACAGACTGCTTCTACAATATTACTTCATTTAGGCGGAAAAATATCGCGGTAGTTTATTAAATTTATTTTTGTTTATTGAGAGTATCTTTTTGCAACTTAGATCATTCATACAATAGTCATTCTTTTATTTTAACTGTTTATTAGATTAATGTGTAATTACACGTGCAATAGTTAGGCTTAAGTCTTTTTCAATCTTTGTTTATTTTCTACAATTTTTCATGCACTATTTGGGAAAAGTTTCCTGATGTAAGGGAAGGTTGGTACCCCATAACGCAAGCTTTCACTTCACCACTTAAAAAAACACTTTAGAAAACATAATAGTTTTCCATTTTGGTCAATTGATGTTACACAGTCCTAAAACTACATGTGAAATAAACGGAAAACCTTTGAAAATATAAAATATTTGATGAATAAATGAAAATAGTAACAAAAATAACAACACACACACACACACATATATATATCAACCTAAAGGCAACACGATAAATGTAGCCCGATGAGATAAGTAAATGAGTAGGGTTTTAGGGCACACGCACATGGTGGTCTCTGTAGTGTCACCAACAAGTGCTATGTAAAAGGAGAACATAATTCCATTTTGAAATACTGGAGTTGTTTTCTGTGTGTAATGTCCGAATTTTTTGGAGTAGAATACTCGCATCATTCGAACACGTTTCCGAGCACATAGCAGATTATTCATACGAGAAATCAGTGATCTCATTGGCCATATCCAAGCAACAATGGAGTGAATCCTTAAGCGAGGGGTGCAAAAGGGAATGACGGACCGACGACACACATTGCACTAGCTTATTACATTACACCTGATGAATTGCATAGAGTGCACATGGAAGTGATCTATCACTCTGTCGCATCTGGAGCCATATCACATCAAATACAGTCTGTTCTGTGACAATCAGTGCCGGCAGGTACGAACTGACGTCGTTGTCAGCACTGGGAATGTCCACAACTCTTTCATTGCTGTGACTGGTTTTGTATTAAAATGAGATTATAGTTCTCGCCAGCAATGTTGTACTGAAAGCGAACAAAGAGAGCCATAAGTATTGTTTTTACCGGCAAATCACACTTTTGTCCACATTACCTCAATGTTTGGTATAGATTCCGGAAACACCAAAAAGAGGGATTGCTTAGTAACTGTTTTCTTATGCATCACACATTATTCTTCACTCGGTATTGGATTTTACTCCTACATCGTCCTAGTTAGCATTTATACAATGAACAATAACCATTCTACCCTAGCAATTTTGAAGTCTTCAGAGCTTGTATGAAGCTATTTTCCAACAAGATAATGCGAAACTGCATGTAACACGCAATTTTCAAAACCTCTTCTCCCTCTTGATTAAATCAATGTCTTCGTTTGATTGTTATACCATCCTGTCACTTATCGAAATTGTCTGCTGGACGTCTGGAGAACAACTGCTCAGACAATACCACCCACTGCTACACGAGATGAATTTTAGCAATTTTTGGTGGCAATATGGGCAGTTACACCCCAACAAGCCTTCCAAAGCCGAAATGAGTGCCACAGCGTTTGTTACCAACCATGGTAGCAAACATTCAAAATAAATTTCATCGTGATCTCCTGTATGCAGAAGGTTGTATTTGCAATCACCCTCTTTGTACAGTGTGTTTTGCTTTCTAATAATTTTGGTTTTGATATCACTTGCTCATCCTGGTGTTTCATTTTGGACAGCCATCAGTGTATGTTTATGCTTAAAATGTAAAATAGACTTTTGTAGAAATAACTGTTCCTCTTTGATGAAAATCCCGTTCAACTTTATAGAAATAACTTCATCTTTTTTTTAATGTAATTTTTTTATTGCTTAAAATGCAATTATTGATTACAGCAGAATGAAAATGTTACTTGAAATTAAATATATATATATTACATCGGAATCGAAATTAATAATTATAGTAAAAGAATACGATAAAAATAAATTAATCAACGGATGAGCATTTCATTTGGCATACATAAAAAAGTAATAAATTGGCTCACTGTTTTTTCATTCTTGAAAAATAAAAGTATGCAAAGTAAATGTATATGTATATCAGTCAGGAGCGTAGCTACCGCCGTATCAATGATTCAGGGTCCCCAAGCTACAGGGGCCACTAGATGTGTAACTACAGTATCACTAATAGGGCTTTTGTTAATAAAAAAGGTTCCGAAGGAGGTTTGATACGGGACCCACTCAGAATTAGCTACGCCAGTACTATCAGTATATATATATATATAAATGTATGTGTATATCAGTAAGTGTATATGTTTATCAGTAAATGTATATGTATATCAGTAAATGTATATGTTTATCAGTAAATGTATATGAATATCAGTATATCAGTAGGTGTGTATGTATATCTACACTCATGTCCATAAATTAAGGATAACGAAGTTCAGGTAAAGAAAGAGACAAAAACAAAACAAATTTGACTTATTTGTAAAGTCTATTTATTAAACAAAAAGTAAAGAGCAAAAAAGATGCTATATGTTTGACATAATTGATAAAAATTGCGATTTTCACTCCCTTGAGCAAATTTCAAAAAAGAACCTATTTACAAAAAACAGTATAACATGACTAGTATGATGGTTAATACGGAGTATGTCTCTCGGACGATGCAATACAGGCCTTACAACGCCTAGGCATGCTGAGTATCAAATTATCAATCTGATCTTGGGGAATATTACACCACTCATCAAGCAATGCCCTCCGAAGTTCCGGTAGACAGGTGGGAGGGGGTTGACGGGTTGCAATTTGTTGGCCAACATATCCCACTCATGCTCTATTGGATTCAAGTCCGGTGAGTTTGCTGGCCTATCCATACGAGTGATATCCTCCGATTGAAGGCATTCATCTACATTATTTGCACGGTGAGGACGGGCGTTGTCATCCATAAACAGAAATTCAGCTCCCATGGCACCCCGAAACAAACGTACATGTTGTTCCAGAATGACATCCCGATAGATGTGGCCTGTCATAGTTACACTCTGAACATGCAGGCCAGTTCTGGAACCAAGAATAATTCGTCTCCAAAGGAGCCATCCTGCACCACCGTAACGGTGTCGTTCAATGGTGTTCTCTTGGTGGTAAAGGGTACCTGGTGCTCTCCATATTAAAGTCCAGTGAGAATCAGACTGAAAACTAAACCTTGACTCGTCGGTAATCATCACACAAGACCACTGTTGTGGTGTCCACAATGCATGCTCTTTACTCCAGGTTAATCGCAGGCGACAGTGAGTTGTGGTAAGTGGAACACATCTGACAGGCCTACGAGCATACAGACCAATGTGGACTAAGCGTCTGTACACGGTATGCCTTGAAGCTGTCATACCGGTAGCTGAAGAGAGCTGACGAGACAGGTCTGATGCTGTGCTCCGTCTGTTTCTTTTGGCAGTAACTGCCAACTATATATAAAGGTCCTCATTCGGCGTTGTAACTCGGGGGCGACCTGTGCTGTAACATCTACTCACATTACCATCATCTTGGAATCGTTGCTAAAGCCTGGAGATGACACTCTGGGCGATTCCAAGTTCCTCGGATACTTCCAGCTGGGTACGTCCACATTCAAGTCGTACAATAATTTTACCACGTAAAAAATCCTCCAAATGCTTCCTTTGTGCCATAACTATGTGGTTATTGCACTGATAGGTTTTTAAAGCGCTTGTGAACAATTTTACTTCTTTGCCACCATTCCTTATATACCCCTCTTTTACACTCTCGTCATTGTGACGTACTATCCGCGCCATCTGGTGGTTTCCTGTAATTTGCATATTCTTCTTCAAGATGTGTGTGATAATTCTACAGGTTAAATTGTTATTTTAGAGTTCAATTTCTGTGTGATTCTGAATTATCCTTAATTTATGGACATGAGTGTATATCAGTAAATGTTTATGTATATCAGTAAATGTATATAGTAAAAGTAAATGCAATGCAAATATAAATGTATTGATTTACAAATAATAATAAGACAATATAAAACATTTCCTTAATAAAACTTTTGCGTGTTACAAATATGATGTTTGCTTACTTCTGACTAAAACTCTCAAGTGCAGAGTAAAAAAAATTGTATATAACATATACCTTCTAATATCTTAAACACCATTACTATTTTGTCATTCTCATTGGATTAGTTTTCGACCGCATTCAAGTTTACCGATTGAAAAGACTGGAGGAAAAAACAAACAGAACAGTGTGTTGGTGGGGACGGGAGATAATCAAGTTTCACTAACTGCTTTTTTTCTTTTGTGAGTAGTTAACTATTTAGGTTAATCGAGTAAGTGAGTAATACCGCTATTGATTTTAATCTTGTTTTCAAATAATTTAGCCAATTTATACTGCTTTAGTACCTACTTGTAGTTCAAACACACACACACACATTCTGTCAGTTTAATGAGTTTTGTTATCTTCTTTGTTACCATTTTCTCTCTCTCTCTCTCTTTCAATAAAAAAATTTAAGTCAATTCCTACTTAGATCAACAAAGAAAAATGTTATTTTAGCTACTTTTTATTAAATAGTTACAATTAATAAAAATATTTATATACATATGACATAATCACAACATTACGTGGTAATTAATTTTTAGTAATTATCATTAAAGTATCGTATTGCCATCCAAAACAATCGTGTATATAAAATTTCAGTTCAACTGAATGCTTTAAAACGAGAAAACCCCCCACCCAAGTTGCCAAAATTGTCGCTAAGTCGCCAACGTGGCTGTATTTGTAATTTTTTAAATAATTAGTTTTAATCAATTAATTTTTATTAATTATAGTTAAATTATTGTATTTTCATCCTAAATAATCATGTATATAAAATTTCAGCTCAATTGAGTGCTTGAAAATGTATTTAATTTACGATTGAAAATTCCACCAAGATAAATAAATAAACAAATGAATAAATAAATATAGAGATTGTGAGCTAATAGTAAGAAATGAAAAATGTCCGAGCAATAACTGAAAATCTTTCAATCATTTCATCTCTTTTCTTAATGCATCCTTCTTTCAACATAGTAAGAAGGAGTTTTCTGCTTTTTTTTTCAAAACTCAGAATGTTATTTTAGTACAGTTAATATTCAGTACGAATTTTTTTTCACATCTTAACAGACGATGCACATATCAGAATACCAGCAAGAATATATATACACAACTGCCTTGAGCGTAACACCTAATTCCAGTTTTCGACCCAAAAAATCCCATATCACAGTGTTTCTCGAACTGTGGGGTGCCCTATAGAGGGGGGAGGTGCGAGCATATCAAAAAGTCGAAAATAATAGATTTTATAAAATTATTAATTTGCTGAATGGAATCAAAACAAAAAATTCTGACATAATAAAAATTGAAATACACGTTTATACTCACTTATAATGGTATCAGTTCTTTACAATGTATGTGATAATTAATTTATTAATACTAAATTAAGAACGATTTTAATAAATTACCAGTGGCTCCCATCGGCTTGTCTTGCGGAGCAAAAGTTTTGCAAAGGAAGACGGTTGCACAGACGTCCGATAGGTTACCCAGACGGTTGCTCAGAAGTCCGCAGGAATGTCAGTTGTGATGGATATAAGGTAGAGAGCAACAGAGACTAGACTATTTTTCTATTGGCATGTCTACTTATGGAAATGGATGATTGAGGAGTTAAATACTTAATTAAAAATTAGTTTACAATCTATTCCAATTTTAGGTAGAATGGAAAAGCAACACAATACTTATCCTATTACTTAAAGGTAACTTACTTAAAATACATCTTACTTAAAAGAATCACATTTAAAATTTAAAACTTTTGATAATTTGTACGGCTTATAGGTCATATCGTAGCTTTATAGTTTCAAAGGATATTATTATTGCATTCCATGCATAATTATTGATTGGGGGAGGGGCGGCGCGATGAAAATTATGACTGAAAATTGGGTCGCAAATATTGAAAGTTCGAGAGGCACTGCCGTATAAGTAACAAATAAGTTCTGGAGCTTTCCATGTCATCTCATTTGTTGAAAGTTTGCATAAAATTCAGTGGCATAACTTGAGGAATAGCTTAGACATGATATTTACAATTATAGTTATTGTAGAAAGTGCAAATTTTTGAGGTAAAAAGTATTTAAAGCAAACGAAACGTTAAATGAATTAAAAATCTTTATCTACACTCATGGACAAAAAAATTAGCTCACTAAGAAATAATTGCGGGGACGTAATGAAACTTGGCATGAAGGAACATGTCGGGGAGATATGCAAACGATTAGAAATGCAGCGGGATTGAACATTACGTATAGCTGGTAGAGGGCGTTTAATGTCGTTCTCCGTGGAGTATAAAACAAGTAAACAAAGCTTGTTTGAGCACCATGACAGCACAGCGGCATGTCCATGACATCCTGCAACCACATATGTCGCCACTCATGCAACGGCTCCCAGGAGCCATTTTTTAACAAGACAATGCTCGGCCTCACACGGCAAGGGTGTCACAAGACTGTCTCTGCACTGTTACTTCCTTTCTTTGGTCTTCCCGATCCCCAGATTTGTCTCCAATCAAGCATATCTGGGATCATTTGGTACGGCGATTTGGGCATCCCACAAGTTTGAACGAACTAGAGGCAATGTTACAGCAAATATGGAACGAAATGTCTCAAGACATCATACAGAACTTGTATGTCTCAATGCCCGATCGTATCCCATCGTGCATTCGCGCTAGAGGGGGTTCAACAGGGTATTAAATCATCCGTTCTTTTGCCTTTTTCTCTGAAATAAATGATCCTTTTGATTTTCTAATCATTTACTTATATCAAAGTATTCATTATGTATGTAAAATTTCGTTTCATTTTGACGGCTCCTTGCTGCGCTAATTTTTTTGAAAATGAGTGTATATCTAACTCAAGTAGTCGCTAATAGATTTCTAGGGATGATTCTAACAGACCTCGTAATTGTGACTTACGATCAAGGTGGCTCTTCTCAAAGTATACTTTAGCCATTAAACTTCAATTAACCACCACGTGAGCTATTTTAGCCAACAGCCTATTCAGGTTGCATGCAGAATTTAATGAAAATAGTCAAATAATTTCAGATGAAATTATTTTCATAAATGGAAATATATTTGCAATGAAAGATTAATTATTTATACTACTTACTAGAGGAACCGACAGACGTCCTGTAAACACATCTTAAATTCAAAAATTCCAAATTTTTATGAATATGTTTTAACAATCTGGACCATTTTGAGTAAAATTTGAGTAAAATTGAGTAAAATTTCAAACACTAGTTACATCTGAATGTAATAATTTAATTAACACACGATTTATTTCAACAAAATAATAAAACGAAGTGACAAAATATTTTCCTGAAATGATCACAGCACCAACTGTCGGGACCAACTTGAATTAACTAAAGATTTTTACTAAAGAACTAAAAGATTTTTGAATATTCGATACTGCGATCGTAGCGCAGTCTGCCGGATCCAATGTAAAACATTCCAAGATCAACAATTTATAAATAAAAAATTAATTAAATAAACATTTCTAAACCGAATTATAAATCTAAACCATTCTCGAGTCCACTGGAACAGACAAAAACTTTCATCAAAATCGGTCCAGCGGTTTAGGAGGAGTTCAGTAACATACACACGCACAGAAGAATTACATATATAAAGATTATTTAAAAAAGATATTAATTAAAAACGCTAAAAAGCGTGAATAGTTTGCATTTTCGTAACAACAAAGACCGGGTTTGGCCAATTTGGCTGAAAATCAATTTTCAACGCCAAGTTAGTCTTTTTCAATTTTCCTACTATTACCTCACGATCTCTATACATATTTTATTTGTTTATTTATCTTGGTGGAATTTTCAATCGTTAATAAAATACATTTTAAAGCGCTCAATTGAGCTGAAATGTAATGTACATGATTATTTTGGATATAAATACAATAATTTAATTATAATTAATAAAAATTAATTGATTAAAACTAATTATTTAAAAAATTACAAATACAGCCACGTTGACGACTTAGCGACCCCTTTGGTGACTTATGTCAAAATTTGAAAAGGTTTTTTTCTCACGTGTTACAGCATTCAGTTGAAAGGAAATTTTATATACACGATTGTTTTGGATGACAATACGATACTTTAATGATAATTAATAAAAATTAATGACCATTTAATGTTGTGATTCTGTCATATGTATATACATATTTATATTAATTGCAACTATTTAATAAAAAGTAGCTAAAATAATTTTTTTTTGGATGATCTATGTAGGAATTGATTGAATTTTTTTTATATTACTTGTTTATAACAATAGAGTTGTTACAACAATGCAGGTGAATGTTGAGTTGTATTTTTTAAATGCTTTTAATTAATATCTTTTTAACTAATTGCGATATCGGACCGAATTGTGAATCTAAACCATTCTCGAATTTGCTTGAACCCACACAAAAAATTTCATCGAAATCGGTCCAGCCGTTTAGGAAGAGTTTAGTGACAAACACACGCACAGAAGATTTTTATACATAAAGATGAAAGAACATAGATAAGAAAGACAAGTATCAGGCAGAAAACATTAATTTTGCTTCCCTTACATTTTTGCACTGGTTATTTTTAAAATGAAGTAACGTTTAAAATTGAGGAGTATAATTTTGAAGTTATTGACAGTTTCACTTATTTAGGTTTGGAAATTAACAATAGAAACGATTGTACTACTGAAATCCAAAAGAGAATTACTACGGCTAATACATGTCTTAATGGAATACGAAAATATATGAAATCGAATTTAATTAAAAGAAAAACAAAAAAAAGGTCTTATTGTATAAAAATCTTTTAAGACCAGTATTAACTTGTGCATGTGAAAATTAGTCCGTTTCTTGAACAGATTAGAACAGGATACGTATCTACGAAAGAAAGATTTTAAGATTTATTTTTGAAGGAATTTTAGGAAAATGGAACCTGACGAAGAAAATCGAATTTCGAGCTCTATCAATCATATAAAGAATCTGACATTGTTAACTTCATCAAAATACAACGAATTAAATGGGCAGGTCACGTTGTCAGAATGGACGAAGACCGCACCACTAAAAAAGCTTTTAATGCCTAACAAATTGGCACACGAAGAAAGAGCAGGCCAAATCTTAGATGGATTGATTCATGGCATTGAAAAAAGTCTCGTAGTTTTCAGAACTAAAAATTGGGGAACACTAGCAAAAAGAAGGCTGGCCTGGAAAATGTTTCTTGAGAAGGCCAAGAATCACCCTGGGTTGTCGAGTTACTGAGGAAGGAAGGAACGTTTTAACACACAAACAAAAAAAAGAAGTTTAAGTATATATTTATTTGAAATCCACTTAAAATTAAAGCTCGTTTCTTTGGGCCGCATGCATTGCTATTGAATTTAGTATAATATGTTTGTGTAAAAGTTGTCAAGCTTTGTTAAAGTGTATAAAAATGTTGTTATTGTTGAAACAGATCAAGTAGTTCAAGGTCACTTGCTAAGCTGAACACAAATTCCGTTATTTAATAGGAGCATGAAGTAACAAAGTTAAAAGAATGCCGCCACAACAAAGTTGATGATAGTTGTAGCAACTGAATTCGAAGCAAAAGCAGTTGAAACTCAGATTTGCATACGCGCCCCTCATACACGCAACTTTTCTTCCACCCCATACTAATCAATATCACGTGATCTCCGTGATGAACAGTGGAATGCCAAAACCTTGTGGATGTGTCCATATATCTATCTCTATCTCTATATACATATATACACTTTCTATGTACCAAAGCGGATGAAGTCGAAGAATTTTTCGAACCCTACCTCACGTCGAAATCTCAGACGTTCAAACAAATATCTTGAGATTCCTCTTTGCCTCGGAGGGTTTGTACTTTCCTACTTAAGTTAAGGCGCGACTTATTGAGTCTTAATATAGAAGGGACGTCCATCAAATGCCACCCCTACCCAAGCGGGAGTATAACCCTTTTGTTTATAGAGCGAAACGGAGGGGATTCCGGGGTATTTTTTTCCTTCCTCTTCTACCGGGAGGGGGGTTTCGAGATTAAAAAATGTTCAGAGAGGGAAGATATGAGACTAATAACGGTGACATACACTGTAGAGTAGACACTCCATACTTTTGTAAATATATATATAAAAAAGCGCCCGTGGAATATTTTCATTCCGGCGTTCTTGAATTTGCAGAGTGAAGGGATTAAATTTTCCGGAAATAGATTCAGTCAGGATCCGGAATCCGGTTTCCTGCCTGACATTCGGGAATGACGGTCACGGTGGGGAAATTGGCTGTGGAATAGTTTTCTTGATTCCATTTTAATCTAGTAGCTGGAATTCGAAGCAAAAAAATAATAATGTAGAACAGGAAATGAAATGAAAACATTTTTAAGAATGAAGCATTTGCGTATTATGTGTGTGTGTGTGGAACAGTTCTTCGTAGAATAATTTCTCTCGAAATCGAACAAGACGAAACATAAATATGAAAATTGTTGAGATTTGTAAGCTGTTTTGAGATTTCTTTCTTTTTGTAAGCCATCGAAATGTTTTGACTTCAATTTTCTACTCCACAGAATCTGTTGAAAATTACAGAAAATAGAGGTACGTCTCAAAGTAAGAAATATATAAACACAAAGGGAATTTTTTTTTATGTATATTACACTATCGGCAAAAGTTATTTGGATGATATTAAAATAAATTTGAAAAAAAAAAAAAAACGTTTGATTTAGTTGAATAGTGAAAGTAATTTTCTCTCAAAAATATTTGGAATCGAGTCCAACTTTTTCATACGTAGAACTTAATCATAAGAGTATATAGTAATGCTTTTTATGTAAAGAAAGTAATTTATATTTCAGTAATGAATAAACTTTGATTTTCTCTAATCAATAAGAATATCAGAAAGAACTCTTCATTTTTCAGCAGGTAGACATTTTAATGAAAATTCCCTTATCATGAATGTAAAAAAGAAATTTAATTCAATATTTCTTAGCAAACATCTCTTACCTTATGAAGAATTAAAAAAACACTTTATCAAAATACTTCAATACAAGAATTCAAAATGATCTCAGTATGATTAAATTTGTATTAACTTCTCTGGCTTAAAGATTATTCCACCCATAATTCAGATGAATATATATTCAATATTTTATTTCTGGATAGCTTGAGTAAATTAAAATCCTAAGATTTCTTTTATAAGTAATATATACACTGCTGGACAATTGCTAAGGACGGATAACACTATCATCCATAGCAACCACAAAATGAAAGGAAGCAAAATGTGGAAAATTAGAATAAGTGCGGGATATTAGTAAGAAGAAGTATGAGTATGCAAATTTTTTTCCGCGTATGTTCATCACGTGATAGCGTTCATAAGAGCTTTAAAGGTTTTGACGCGTGTGAAAAGTTGTTGTTTCAAGTCAAAGTTTTACAGGAAAGATTTAATAGACGAACTTAAAATTTTTGGCATGTCTTCCCGACATCACATAGATGATTTTATGCGTGGCCGAATTATTGGAAAGATCGAAGAAGGGCGAAAAATAACAGATGTTGCCAGGGAGTTCGACATCGCTCACAGCGTTGTTTCACGGCTGTGGAAGTCATTTAAAACTACTGGAATGTGTAGTAGACGGCACGAGGGAGGTCGTGTTAGAAGTACGACGCCTGCAGAAGACAGATATATCGTCCTATTAGCAAAAAGGAACAGGCGCACCACAGCTCAGCAGGTGGCAAATCAGTTTCTTGCTGCCTCAGGAAAGCAGATCTCCCGAAAAACTGTTGCCAGACGTTTGAGGGGAGGAGGACTATTCGCACGCAGACCTGTTGTGTGTGTCCCATTGACCAGACAGCACCGAACTGCTCGTTTGCAATGGTGTCGTGAGCATCACAATTGGACTGAACAGGACTGGGCATGCGTACTATTACCAGATGAGTGTAGGTTCAGTCTGTCATCGGATTGTAGACGCCAACTGATCTGGCGCGAGAGTGGTACTGCTTATCGTCCAAAAATATCCAGGAAAAGGACCGATATCCGACATGCAGTATCATGGTGTGGGCCGGCATCATGATCAATGGCCACACGCGCCTACATGTGGTTGCGAATGGGACTATGACGGGCCAACGATACATTGATGAAGTTCTACTTCCTCATGTTCGTCTTTTCCGTGGTGCTGTCTGGAATAAATTTGTTTTTATGGACGACAACGCAACATGTCATCGAACACTCGCTGTTCAGGATTGTTTAGACAGCGAGGGTATTCAACGTCTCGTATGGCCAGCGCGTTCTCCAGATCTAAACCCCATTGAAAATATGTGGGATGCTTTGGGGAGGCAAGTTGCTGGTCGAAACTATCTTCCGACAAACAAGAACACCCTCATCCATGCACTCACAGAGGAATGGGATAAATTGCCTCAACAGCTGCTGGATAATGTTGTGCAAAGTATGGTACGACGTGTGGAATGTTGCATCACACTCCACGGTGGACATATCCCGTACTGATACCTTTCTTTAAGGTGCCTGCTGACTTTTAGATGCATTGTTCCATTTCTCCGTACGTAGATCAAATGAACATTTTTTTTTCTTTCAGATGTTTTACAGCTTTGTACTTTCCAGAACAATAAATATTCTTTATTTTAATGTCTGTACAGTGTAGCAACTATATTTTATCCTACTAGGCCTCATGTCTCGCTTAATGTTATGCTACATAGCAATTTGTGATCCGTCCTTAGCAATTGTCCAGCAGTGTACTTTTATCAAACATCAGTAACTCTCTGAAGTATCACTCATTTTGTATTCATTTATTTATCCAACTTGACCATTTGACGCCGAGCCTCCCAGTACCGACTGACGATGTCCTCAATCGTGTATTCATCGAGTCCAGTGCATTGAAGCAGATGGTCACCATCCATTCTGGCATGGCCGCAGAGTGGACAGGCCTCGTCAGCAGCCAGGCCAAGCCAGTGGAGGTATACTCCCAAAAAGTTATGTCCGGCTTTTAGGCGAAAGCGGACGACAGACTTGGCTCTCTCCAGGGGTGCCCCGGGATTGAACCCACAGTGGCCAATGCTCTTGGTTTTTTGGGTCATGGTAGTATATTTGCCAATGATTGTGAAAATAATGCCTTTTGATTTTCCAAGAGTCAAAAGGACTTCCGTTTGATACGACTCGGCTCCCTGCTTGTCTTCTTTAGTCCGGGATCCCAACATGACTTGAGACCCACTGTAAGGCCACAGTCCAGTCATATGAGATTAGCTTCGCAATTTTAGTTTGGCATTGAATTGTATTAAGGCAGTCAGTTGGTGTATTACTTCTTTAAGATAATATTGCAGCTTGGCAGTCTATGAAGAAGACAACTTTTGCAGGAGCTAGGCCAGTAGCTAGTAACTGCGTTGTAGCTTCCCAGACAAGCAAAACCTCTCCATCGTAGTCGGTGGCGTTTTTCTCACTGCCAATGAGCCTTCAAACAGCCGACAGAACCATCCCCCACCGGTCCGTTTCCTTCTGGCAGGGATGAGCCGTCAGTGTAGATATGGAGCCACTCTCATTCATTGGATATATTTGTTTGTCATTCCAGGGCGCAGGATTTTAGCTCGTCAGGAATGTCATACGCCTCTTATTCGTAAAAGAGAGTTTTATTTTAAATTTTAGTTTTTTTTTTAACTTTCATCGAATGGTATGCATTTGAATACCACCAACTAATTTTGCCCTTTTAAGTTTACTGCCAAGTGATTAGATGTTATAATTCGAGTTATAAATTCAAGTTTCCCTAAGGACAATGTCGTAATTATGAGGGTTGCTTTTGTGTGTGTTCAGACTACCTAGCATTACTTTTCCCCAATTCCTTCAAAAACTTTTCTATTTTTTATGCGTATAAATTTGTTTGGGTTCCTCAAAATTATTTCCCATGAAGATTGAAAATAAAGATATCTATAAAATAATTATCTCAGGAAAAAAAGAGTTAAAAGTTCTCCTAGATATTTATTTTTCTCGGGGAAGCAAAAAGCATTTTAAAAATATTACTACACATTTTCGATCTCTTAAAGACCATGGGATGTGTTATTTATTGGTGTCGGAATCGGATATTCACTCAAAATTTTCTGTCTATATGAGTGAATGAATGTTTATTAATATCGCAATATAAAGTAACTTCTGGAAAATGAAACGTGTAGAAAAAGATCAAATTTCAAGCACTCGCACTCATATAAAGAATCTGACATAGTTAATTCATCAAAATATAACGAATTAAATGGGTAGACCGCGTTGTCAGAATGGACGAAGACCGCACCACTGAAAAAGTTCTCACTGCCCAACCAATTGGCACACGGAGAAAAGGCATGCCAAATCTAAGATGGATTGATGGCCTAGAAAAAGATCTCCTAGTTTTGAGAACTAAAATTTAGAGAACACTAGCAGGAAGAAGGTTGGCCTATAGAAAAGGCTTCATGAGAAGGTGAAGGTTCACTCTCTCTGGGCTGTCGAGTGACTGAGGAAGGAAGAACTATAAAGTAATATGAGGGCTATTCCCCATGGATCTCGTAATTTTGTACAAAGTTCAAATGACGAGGACGTAAGCCAAAGAGAAATTTTCTACATATATTCTTGCTCAAAAAGTTAAATCTACAAAAATACTTGTTTCCTATTAGATAGTTCTTGGTGAAACCAAATATGGAACCTGCTATCCATCATTGATTATATGCTTCTTAGGGACCAAATATTTTATCACATACGATTAATTTAACAGGAATTGGTGTGAAAAAATGTCGAGCTTAAAATCCTTCAAGTATTACCCCACTTCATATTTGTTAGGTTTACGTGTGATACCTAAAAAGATATTTGAGTAATAAAAACTATCATAAGTTCGGTATTTTATGAACAAGAAAAAAAGAGATACCGTTATTGCTCATTGTTTAGGCGTATCGAAATAACTCAACTGAATTTTGCTCATAATTTGCAAGCAGTAGAAAAAAACTAACGAAATTCTTATACTCATAGTAGGAAACTACAACTGATTGACTTATAAATGTTTTATTCGAAGCAACACGAGGATTGTTGGTGACAGATTTAACGCTACTGGAGCAGAGTTAAAATATAGCCAGTGCCCAATTTGACCATCCTTAAATGAATGACATCCATAGGTAATACCACCAATAGTGATGTAGGGCCTTGTGAAAGAAACCACTGTAGATGGACAGTTAACGTTAATTGAATTGATACCATAAAAGTTTCACACAAGTATCTTACAATGTGACATGAATTTCACCTTACCTTCTAAAAATCTCGCAACAAAATTTGTCGATTGGTTGCAGCTAAAATAACTCCAACTCTTGGTATCTGGATGTTTCGACACTTGCAGGTACAAAATATCTGGTGCAGGCCCCTTTTAGGTCTTTGGAGTTTTAACATCTCTTATATCAAGTCTTAACCTTATCCTCAAAATCAATGTGCGAGTTATGTTACCACCTACAAACCAGATGAATGGTGATTTTCCTTTTCGTGGGAGTACGAAATGCACCACGCAAGAAATCCATTCCTTTAAGTGTGATTCGCTACAAAATCATGGATAAAATCTCTCAAATACTTGAATCGATGGAAAACGTGGAAGCTAAAATACTATTGTAAGGATCTACTGCCTGCACCTGGCAACAGGTCGAACGAGACACACGATATGGAGAGATGGACCTGGCAACGACAGGGGAGAAGGGTCCGAACGAGGAGAGAAAGGACAGCGGTGGCGCGAAAAACGTGGTCGGATAAAGAAGAGACGGGCTGGACGATGTATTGTAATCTTGTAGCATCTTAATATATTCTTTTTTTTAAAGAAATGTCCCATAGAAGGTGTGGAATAAAACAGAGGGACAAAAATTCTGAATGCAACTATTTTCTTTTCACAATTCGAACACGATCCGAAAAGAACCCACAAGTTTACAACTATAATATCTTGAAATATGTTTATTTAAAATTAGAGAGAGAGAGAGAGAGAGTTTTTATTTTATTTTAAATTAATATATTCTAACAAAAACTAGATCCTGATAGTGGTTCAAAGTATGTAGGTATACTAACCAGATGCTAACCACATCCATATTACATTATCTTGCTGTGAATACATTCTCATTATAAGCTATATATATATTGAAAATCACCTCGATTAAAACTAACTAGGCCACGTAAAGTAATCGCACCACAGGACATCGTGATCAAGGCTGTTAAGAGCGAATTATTAATCACGAAATCTGGGAAGTGTTTGCTTACGTTCCAACTTTGAAAGTTCGAAAACCGATCAAATGGCGATCTGCCACAAACTCAGATCAGTCATCTGAGGGTTATTTATGCGTCGTCTAGTTCGAAAAGTGTCACCGAAATTGATTGGACGCTCCACGTGATAGCTCTTCCTCATCATTAGCCCATGAGAGATGTTTGGATTGGCCATCTCATAAACTGCCAGCCAGAGTCATTTAGATAGCGACACAGATAGGGGTTCGCTCAATCTAAAACACCCCTGAGGGGTGAGGTGACAGCTCCCAGAGTTAGAACAACAGTTGCAGTCGTGATGTATTAGCGATGTCAGGTACCTGGGTGGAATAAAAGTTTCCTTGGGAAGATGGGTGATTAAGAATTTGTTTGCGTGCCCTAAAGGTATACATGACATTTGCACGCAGACAGTTCATAGGTATTGATGTAAGAACGTTATTAGCTTACATAAGCAAATACTATTTTTAAATAAATAATGTTCTGTAATAAATATTTTCTGGACTTTTTTTGGATAAATATGTGAGAACCCCCCCTGGTTTCGACCCTGGATACCAAGATTGAATTGAGGCAAAGAATTACCAGACGACATTTTTACAATAACAAATTATATTTATTCACTTGAATCAATTATCAACCTTCTAAATACAAAGATGAATCAATATGTCTACGTCAATGGGATTGAACTTTAAATTAAATTAAATCACGAAATATGATACTAATCACATATTAAGCTCAATATCGAACGGGTTTACTGGAATAAGAGGACCCAGAGATATACGCAATTTGAATTACTAGCAATCATTAACTTTCCACTAACTCCATTATATATTTACTCTTACGATCCGATAATTGACATTTAAATATCACCTGACTTTTACTACTTCACTCCTTTCAAGTCGGCTCAAACTTTCCAAAGGTAGATCGCTGCCTGATAATCAGCCAGAAACTAATCACACAGTCAACTTGAATCTTCATAGAACTCATTCAATGTATTTCTTGGCTCAATAGCCTTCTCCCTGCTAACTTACAACACTCTCCTTAAATACTTTGATTCATTTGCATATCCCGGTTTCTCCTTTTAGAGCTGGTTGGAAATATACGCGAATTTACAATCCCCAAAGAGGCCCAAGAGTATTAGTGATAAAGTGCCGTCACAAATACTTATATCTTAATTTTAATTTAGGCATGCGGATGTAATGTTCTTTCAATAAGGTATGAGAGGCACCAGTAAACACGATGGTGTGTTTAAGTTCTGCAGTATATTGCAGAAAAAGGCTGGGCAACTTGTTTGCCTCGCAGGCGACATTGTGGAAGTGGAAGATACCGGAGGACCGCACATTTTTAAAATGATTGTATTCCTTATAAAAAACAAGAAATACTTGTTATATAAAATAGTGGCAGTTTAATTCAATTTATTTATTGGGCTAATTTCATATTCTCTATAGCTGAGCATTTAATTTTAGACAGCTTAATGAGACAAATGTACCTTGTCATACTTTTCTACAATTTTTTTTAAAATCAAGAGTGAGATTGCTTGTTTAAATTCTCATCACAACCTGTAAGTTTGTAAGCCAACATGCACCAATACTTACTCTTGTTGATCTCCATGCAAGAAAAACTTTGTTCACAAATGTATGTCAACTAAAACATAAAGAAAGGTTTCTCCACAAATTTCTTCATACATGGAAATTTTTCAGCTGACAAAGCTTTGTAAAAGTCAATATCATAGCATTAACCTTCGATCACTCGCGCGGGGTGTTCTGTACACCTCAGCAACAAGAAAATCCTCCCAGGATTCTAAAAAGAATGCGCAGAACCACGATTTTTTCTGTATCTGCACATTTTAGGTAATTGAATCTTCAGGCCTGATGCAATCCCTCTTTCTCGAGCGATTGGAATGTAATGACTTTCAAAAGTTTATCTGGAGGACTGAGAACTCCCGCGAGTAGTTGAGCATATGTAAGCAGTCTGCTCTGAATGTTTGGAAAATGATTAAAATATTATTTTTTTACTTTCTACTATCATTATCTCATTAATTATAAAGTATATTTATTATTGGTATACACGTTATACTGGTTTATGAAAAAATATAAAATTATGTGTTTTAAAAGGAAAATTTTATGTTTAGTTTAAATTAATGTTAGTCTCATTTGTATGCAATAAATTTAATAATTTTATTTGTATAATACAAAAAACATCTTGTACTTTATAAATATGTATCATAATAACTTAATTTTATATTCATAATTACATACACGTGTTAAAAATTTGGGGTGTTCTCTACACCCCACGAGTAACGACGGCAGCAAAAACAGGCACGAGTGATCGTGGGTTAAACAGTTTCTTCACGCTGCGATATGACTTCAGGTCACTAAGTTCAAGCTGGAGCTCCTCAGGTCTCAATATCAGCAGTAATGGGATAACAGAGTAAATTCAATCTTCTTAAAATCCTGAAATATTGTGACTTCGTTCTCTAAACTCTGCAGATTATCTCTAAGTAGAAACACTTTCAAGTACTTTGTTCCCAAATCGGGGGGAATTAAAGATGAATCTTTGATCTTGGTTGAAAGTGGATTTTCTAACAGTCCTTGTGGGCCTCTACTTGTCCACCCTGGAGTAGGATAAAAACTTTTAATGACATTTTCAACAACTGATAGCAGTTTAACATATGATTGGTTTCGAGTCATATGCAAGTTTCAAATGATTATTATGTAACGTTCTTCCACACCCCTCATCTTTTTTGAGATTTTCTCAAAAAACACTAGAATAAGACCGCTTGGATTGTCTCCCTAGACCACGATTGGTATTAGTGTTCTCGTCCTCGAGGCTCCCTGGCTCACGGCTTTAATAGACAGGAACAAACTATTCTAGCCAACTTTTTTTTTTAAATCAATGAAATTTTCCGAAGGATCCATGAGCTTTGAAATGTGTGCCACCTGTTCTTCTGAGCCGACCTCGCCTGTTCACATCCTCGAATGCCTAGGGCTCACTAAACAGGATTTAGCTGACGATCCTTTGATGGTGTTAGATTTTTTTGAGAGTGTATGACGCCATGGACCGGGTCTAGCGCTTTTGGCCAATGAGGGCGTGCAACAACAACATATAACGTTCGGAATGAATTCCTTCTGAGTAAAAGCATCTATAAAGGTAATTCATGAATTATATTTATTTATAAAATTTATTGTCTATTAAAACCACCACGATTTATAATCTTCCTCATTCCTTTTTCTAAGGGCAGACCAAGATCACCCAATCAGAGCTATGTGCACCGGTCTCCCGGGAGGACTTGCACTCCAGCAGGCATAAACCAGCTTAATAGCTTCATTTAAATATAAAAAAGGTGTACAAAATTATGCATGTTACGTAAAGAAGAGATTAAAGTCTAAAACTAACATTTCAGTTTGAAGATTTACAATATTAATAATAATGATAAATCGCAGAATGAGATTTAACAATAAAACTTCTTAATGTGCACACCAAAACAATATGTAACAACACAATTTACATTATTGTTGTTGTTGTTTCCAATCCCATTGGAGCAGGAAAGCCTACACCAAGTCTATTTGACCTTCCTGCATAAGAATATCACATACCAGGTCTTGATCTCCAAACGGTTGTCCCAGGGAAATGCCCCAGAAGATGAACATGAGAAGCAGGGAAAGAGCAGGGACAGGTAAAGAAAGACTTTACCCCCTACACAATGTTCACACCACGCAGCAATTTACATTAAAACTTATACTATTAAATTAACCGCTTCAGACTTCAAGTAATAATTCGCAAAGTTTTAACATCTACGATTAACACAATTATTCTTTTGTCTTACTTCATAAACTCCCCAGATACTCAGTTTGAGAAATAAAAATAACAAGCTTCAGCATGAGCTAAATTAACTACTTACATAGAAAAAATAATAAGCAAATTAATTAGAAAAGTAGGTAAATTACCAACTTCAATAGAATAATAATTCAACTTCAACAAACTGGAATGATTTTGTAAGAGCTGAAAATTATATGTAGAATGAATTGTCGGAGTACCTGTTTCCATGTGGAAACTTCACCTCCTATCTTGGGTTTCTTTTGAGTGAGCATCGGATTTGTAATATTCAGATTTAAACACGTAATAGTTAGTAATATTTTTTTTTCGGATAGGTTGCAAATCAATCATCAAATAATGATTTTCCCCAAGAACGTTGCTATTTTACTAAACTAGAAAGAACACTGCACTTCCTATTCTTGGCACCAAAGGAGCGTGGGTTCACCAGAAGAAATAGAATATGTAGAAAAATAATAAAGTTATTCAACAAAATAAAGCAAGGGTGGGCAATTATTTTGGCTGGAGGATTACATTGTGGAAACAGGGATACTGAAAGGCTGCTTTTTTTGAAAATGATTGTATTTGTTTGTTAACTTTGCATTTCAGAAAAAGTATAATTTGCACCCTACAAAAATCAATAATTATAGATTAAGTAAAACAGTTGCAGTTTAATTCAATTTACTATTGTGCTGATTTCATATCTATAGCTGGAAGCTCATTTTTTTTCGAATTAGTTTAATTAGACAAATGTGTACCGTATCACACTTTTCTACAATTTTTTTTTGAAATTAGAAATCAGATGTTTTGTTGAAATTCTCATCACAGTGTGCAACATAATATCAGCCAACTTGCATCTGTATATTTACTCTTGTTAACCTTTATGTAAGAAAAACTTTGCTCACAAATATATGTTGACCCAAATGTAAAAAACATTTTCTGTCTTTTGATTTTCTGACTGTCTTAGTGGGCCGCTAAGAAACTCTTCGTGGACTGCATGTGGCCCGAGAGCCCCTATTTGTCCACCCTTGAAATAAAGTAACTGAAAGCAAGAACGAATCTTATAAAGTGAAAGTTTTAAAAATAGTACTTTATTCATGCACAAAAAACAGATTGGCTGAAATTGAATGAAAAGTATATAAAAAATGTTATTCTCTACACAAAAGCGAAATCAAAACACGATATTAGTATTCAAGCATCTAGATTAATTCCAGAACTTGCTTTGAATTTGGATCCTTTCTTTAACATTGGGCGCTGACATACTTAACAAATCATCAATTCAGCTATCTCCATCGAACTGACATCATAAACGACCAATTAACCGCAAGCAAACAATTAAACCATCACCACCCAAAGCCATCTCTCTCTGGAAAAAACCACCATGGTCACAACAGCATCCCCCTAAAACGTGATTAGAAAGACGTCTGTAGCGATTAAATTGAAATATGCAAATTGCTCGGTTCCCCGCAATATGCTATTTAATACGGCATCCAGCTCATTGCGTTCCGCTACTCGAAAAGCAACGCTGAAAGAGAGAGAAAAAATGTATATTTATCCAAAAGCGAGCTATTGAAATGAATCTCGGGGACTGTTTATTATTAGCCAGGGCTCTCGATGGCGCCAAGTAATTAGCGTTTTTCGAGGCATTAGCGCACCAGTGAATTTCTTTAGGCAAACAATCTTTTCAATGGGATTGTTGGCGACGGTGTTATATCTTAGGCGATATTGAATAGGCGATGTTTACGGAGTGAGGGCACAATAGCTTTTGTGTGTATGTGTGCGGAGACTGATTCTTGAGATTATGCATGTGTGGGGAATGGGCTCGGGAGTTGAATTTTAAAGTCCCTGGATAATTTGGGCCCCCAGCTGTGTAATACGCGGTAGAGACGGGAATGAAATATTTGGCGCTAAATCGCATGGGTTTCATTCTCATTGGCGCCGGTTATGAGGAGTTTCGTTTTAAGAGCGTTAATGGCTTTAGGGAAGAGAAAAAAAAAAATATGCAATTTGCCGGATGCAATCTTTTGAAAAATGTTTTTTAATTCCAGGTACGTGGAGATGTTATATTAACTCAATTACGCGTATCAATAGTAATAATAATAATGAAATTTTGTTAGTCTATTATGTTTTATATTAAAGCCGGGAAATCAGTTTTGTACAAAAATGAGATATTAATTCATGCGTATTATTCAAAGTATCGCAAAGTAAAATTATTCTTGCTAATAAATTTCAATTTAGAAGCCTCGAGGGGTTCTTGGTAATTCTTTCCGTTTTTCGCTTCGGAACGTTTTTGGAAAAGATATTTAAAAAGACGATTTATTGAAAGATCAGAGCATATTGGGTGTATGAAACTAAAAAGTTTTGTTTTGTTTAATTGTGATGAAACATGCCTATTTACAGAAAATGAGTTTGCAATGGTTATTGCAACCCTTTTATGCCCAGATATTCTGCAAAATTGATTGAAAAAAGACAGAGAACTTTTTTTTCGTAGTTAAAATTAACCAGAATTTATAAATGGATCTAGCAACTATTGTGTTTTGGATTCAATAATCATTGCTTTCTTTAAATGATAGCCAGTAAAGTTAAAATAGTTAAAATGCTATTTAATTTATACAATAAAATGTTTATTTCAATATTGAATGTACACGAAACACAACTATTAATTAATAAACAATGTTAGTAACTAAAATAAAATGATTATTAAAACTCAAAACTCAATTGTATGGGAAACGAAAACGTTTGTATAATGTGTTTTATTTTGCATTCCTATTTAACAATAAAATTATTTCTAAGCGCAAATGAAATTCATATTTTTTGTTAAATAATTTATTATTAATTTTATAAATTAGTTTGCGTTAAAATATGCACACGTAGTTTAGAATTATTCGCTAAATATTAAGATATTTATAAATTTATCCGATGTATATGAAAAGAATTTAATACGTATATAAAATTGCTTGTTCAAACAAACTGTATAACTTTAAATTTCTATCTTCAACAACCATTTCAGTACAGTGTATAACTGGAGACTTGGCCATCGCCTTATGCTCCGAAAGAACTTGATAATTATATTAATATTATAGAGTCTATTGGCTGATATTAAATATTCTTCAACTTTTTGGACATGCTGTATTGTTTACATCTCGCTATTATAAGACGAGTCTCCATGTTTGGAAATAAGATTTTTCAAAATTTTTCTTTGAATTTTGCAGTTTCTACAGGTTAATACAAAATGTTCACTTGTTTCTGGCATTTGACATTCCGAATACAAACTCAGTGGCACAACAGCCCATGAGGGTCAGGGCCTACTGCGCCCATCCCAGTATATGTGACCATTGGGTGCTGAAGTGCATGAGCAGATGTCCCGAACAGGTGGTCAGCCGGAAAAGAGACCCTCAGTGCTTAAGTCCCCAAGCAAGCTTTTTTTTTGGTACTCATTTATCGACCCACTGCAGTAGGGATGAAAGACTGAGTCGACCTTTTCCAGCCCGGGAATAGAACACAGGTCTGTGATGCAGAAGCGCGATACGCTACCACTCGACCACTGGGCCTAGTTGAGAGAATTTACTTGTTTAAAAAGAAAATATGCGTCATTCAATGGTAGTTTTTTTTGCTCGCATCTGATCAATTAAAACCTTTGAATTTCTATTATTTGCTGATTGTCGATTCCAGTTTTCAAGATGTAAAATATAACTAAAGTTTTTATGTTTTCTGCTCCTTGTACAGGCTTCTTAATTTTCACTTTTATATCGTTTTTTGAAATATAAGACATCATCATTTTGTGGTCGTGGTAATCTTTCGTTTGCGGTAGCCAGATCCCGGCCGGCGTGTGGTAAAATCGAGTCACAGTGCCCAGTTTGAGACCCGCCGTGACTCAAAATCTTTGCGTTAGCATGGTGTGGTGTTGTTATTTTCGTTTGACCATGGTTCGAAATTACGAGGTTCGTCAAGTCCTCATATTGCTTTATAGTACAACGTTAATAAACACTCTCTCTAAAGGCCTTGTCTCACACGTGTGTTTGGAACAATCATTTCGGCAAATTTTTCGAGCAGCTGTGAGGGGGGAGGGGTAAGAAAAACGAAACACTCTAATGTCATCCGCACCTTATGTTAACATTGAAAAATTACTCGCCGATTTCTCTGCTTCGGAAAACGAGCACCCGATATTATTTCTTTTATTCCGCTCGCGATTTTGTTGACTGTAGTAAACAGAAATGGAGACTAATTCTATTTAACATATTACGCGCCATTAAAATATTATACGCCTAATCTGATACGTTTGACGAAACCGAGGCTGCCATTTTTACCGTCATCTTGATAATGACGTAAGGAAACAAACATCTCATTGCCTGAAATTTTAATCAATTTTAATTTTAAACAATTTTTCAGCTCACTAGGAAAAAGTTGTTTGGACCCGTTGTTGTGGCAACTAGGTAGAAATTGTTCAGAATGGTTGCTTTTAAGATAAATTGCTCCAAATACGTAAACGTGTGATTAGGCCTTAAGTACTGATCGTTTTTAAAGACTGATTGATTTTTTGTTACCATTGCTCTTCGAAACAACACAAGGACTATTGGCAACTGTTGTAGTAATATTGAACCATGATCAAGAGACAAAGGTGGCGCCTGGGCTGGACCCCTTTCTTTAAGTATATTTCTAAGTTTTGAATGAGGGGATTTCTGATAAGGGAAAACGGCGAGTGAAACTATTAACTTCGAAGCTATGATGATTGTGATGAATTACGGGAATTACTACAAAATAGTTCTTTCGATATTTATATATTTTCTATTTGATTCAATACCACTACAAAAAGTTAACCAATTCAATGCATAAAAATCAATTGGCTTAGAAGCTACTTCCTTATTATTTTTCTTAGACTTGTAGTTTAAGAATTTTGTTAGTTATTAATTTATTTATCATGCTACATATATTAGTTATTTATTTCTTAACATAATTTTTACTTGTGAGCAATTTATATAGGTTGCAAAAACGCACCTAAGTAGTGTTTGTAGTATTGCCCCTTGATATTGAATCAAAATATACTTTAGTCACACTGAAGGAAGATGTTCAAGGTAATTTTTTGAAATTGTTTTATGCTTTAATTATTATCTTTTCAATTTTTAAACAAATTTATTATGATAAAAACATATAACAAAATAAATTATTAAGGTATCCGACTACGTTCGGAACCGTGATTTTGCAAAAGCGTAGAAATGGATAATATTTATGATATTTAGTGCCACTTAGATTAGAAAATGTATTTAAAATTGTTTTAAGAATAGTATTGCAATAAAAAATTATTTAAGTACAATATTTTGACAAAAAATGAACATAGAATGACCCATGTTCAAAATATTCTCCTTTTCTGAAAAATGATTCTATTATAATATTTTGCCAGTATATAGCTCAGACCTGTGTACAGAGGCTGAACTAGAATTTTTGAAATATATAACTTAGAAGTGGGTTTATATATCCATATTTTACGACAGCAGAGAGAAGCAATTTTAAGAAAAAAACGCCTATAATTATTTCAGTTGATGGTAACTTTGAAAATAATGTGAATTTTTCAAAAGTCCTAGTTCATACTCTCTGGAGAAGTCTTCATTTTATTTAAGCGAAAAATTATTTTAGAAGCATTTTTATAAAAGGAGAATATTTTGAAAAAAGATTATTCTCTAATTAATTTTTTGAGAAAATATTGTAATTAAATAATATTTTTTCTCAAAATGTCCTTAAAACAATTTTATACATGTATTCTAATCTAAGTGACACTAAATATCACGAAAATTATCCATTTATGCGCTTTTTTTAAAATCACGGTTCCGTACGTAGTCGGATACCTTTCTGCCTATTTCATGACTTTGTTTATTAACATTACATTTTGAAGCTATTGGTGATGTATATCGTAATTTTGAACCTAAGTCAATTGATTAGAAAGCAGGAATTCCACTCGTCAAACTTTATCACTCCACTAACATGAGGATTTTGAATCTTAACTGATTTAATGAGCAGTGATTCTTTAATGCTATCAGGACTCGAACTTATAAATGTACCGAAATAATGCCGTTCACAAGTTCACGACTGTGATTACTTAGTTGCATCACTCTATTCTTTTGCCGGAGTAATTTAATACTTAACTAAATAAATTATCTTAGCTGTGAACTTATACATCGCACTAGAGTCGACATAGTTGGCTTTTGATGAAACATTCTGTCATCGTATGCTATGATCATGAGAGATAAAGGATACGATAAGGGAAGGCTTGGCTAATGCACTACTTCGTATAGATTGGAAGAGATTTAGTTCAATTGGAGTAAGTAAAAGACCAAGAAAGTCCACTGAAAGTTTCAAAGTAACTCGTTCTTGCCTGATAAATAAATGGTGATAGGAATTGTCTAAGGTTATCGTGTGTAGAACAGATATAGTTTCTTATTTCCAACTCAAACTTTCGGTATGCCTCATGATGGGATGCGATAGTCAACAGATTCAAGTTATTTTATGCAGCAAAATACAGTCAAGCCTCTATTTAACGAAGTGGCTAAACCGCGAAAAAAAGTTTGTTATATGGAAAATTCGTTACACATAGAGGTTCACTTTTCAATATACTTTATTAATAACATAAAACCTATTTTAAATTTATAAACACTATGTATTCAAAATTTAATTATTCACATCTTTTTGAAAAATTGATAAAAAAAAAATTTTAATGGGAAGATATATAAAAGAAAAAAAAAACTGCAAGAAAAACACGAAAAAAGAATGTCGAGAGGAATAAACTATATTTTCAACATCAAGAAAATAATTTTATATTAAAATTATGAATTTAAGGATATTTTCTAATTTAAACCATACAAGTAATTTTAAACGTACATCATTTTATAACTAGAAATTCTAAACATTTATTACTGATAATGTAAGAGGATATAGAAGATGTTTCTAGTGAACTGGACAATGAGGGTTAAAGGTTACACTTCTTGGATGAATCTCCTATAATTCTATTGCTCTTGGTGAGTTAGGCCCCTAATAAAACCAGTTGAAGATTTATGACCACCATAAAACGTGTTAAAAGAGAGAATAACTTGAAATGTCCATAAATACTTTAGAAATATGGAGAAAAAAATGAATCACAAGAGAAAAAGTTCGTTATATAGTAGAAAATGCACTTCACTGTTGTGAGGTTATTTTACGAAGAAAATCGTGAAATGTTCTTGGTTCCAGGAAAAAGTTCACAATATAGAAAAATTCGGGACATAGAGGTTGTTCGACTGTATTTTAATTTTAATAGGAAACTGTTCTATTTGTATTGTTGTTACCGTATTGAGTTAACACATATAAAAGAGTCTTTGAGAAATCGAGATTCAAATCCGAATCTTCATCCACTGCTTAGGTCACGGTAGCTTTATGATTATGGTGGTGAGACCATTGCTGTCGCTTTAGAGTGCTATTGTAACTTAAGTTCCTCTGATAACACTTCGTGTTAGTGAGGCTGATGTACCTTATACCTCTGATGTGTAGAGCTGATGCACCAGAGACTCAAAGCTCTCATTTTGTCGTCCACACCACTTGACCATGGTCCAAGTTGGTCATCAATAGCCCTGAAGTTGCTTCATAGTAGGACGATAAAAATTAATCAACCCTAACTTGCATTTACTTCTGTTATAATTTAGCACAAAAGTGCAATTTTTTAATGAAAGTTTGAACTTAGTGTTCTTTTATTTGGATGTTTTTTTTATAACGAATAAAACTATTTTTTGTAACACTATAAGCATAATACGATGAACGTTTATTTTACAGTTATTTTATAAGCTGTCTTTTCTGACACCGCATGCAGTGTGTGTGTGTATGTCTTATGCTATCTATAATAAATCAAAGAATCATCCCATTTACTGGAAGGGTGATTCTTGATTTCAGTTAAATGCTCTTAATGTATATTATTTTTGAATTAATAAATTACTACGTATATGATTTGTAGAACTGACGTTCTTTATCATTTATTTTTTACTTTTTTTTAATTTTATTTTTCGGATCTATGTTTCTTTATTAGATTTGTTAGGTTGCTGGTAAAGATTATTTTAAAATATCCTCAAGAAAATCTACTGAGCTTTGATGCGATATAAATACGGATAAATGGAAAATAAAATTTAGCTTCCCAATTTTGTTCATTCAAGACAACTTTTCATATCATTTCTAGCATTTGGTAGTATACAGTATATTACCGTAAAATCCGGTGCGTAACGCGCACTTTGAACATAAAAAATAAAATCGAAATTTACGGGTGTGCGTTATTCGCCGGGTATATGCCGGATTTTACGATATATAATTAATTCTTAATCATTTAAATAATATAATAATCAGAACATAGATTACATTAAAGGCACTTTTATGCTCAATTGCTCAGCTAAACTTCAAGAAACAAGCTTTTAGATAAAAAATAAAAGGACCCATGAGATTAAACCTCTTACCATACTTTAATGATTGTATAAATATACCAATTTTTATTCATGTTTAAAAAAGCAACATCTATTTCTTTTTTACATGTTTCATCAGTTCTAAATGTTACGAATAATATTCAGTTACAGTTCATTTAAAAATTTGATTCTCATCAACTTCATCATTTTATAATTCAATTTCTCTCTGTTTTATTTACAACTTCTTATGTGAATTCATACCTCTTACTAACCATAATGACTGAAGAACTTCAATACACTTCAGAATACGATTCCTTTGAAGATGGAGAATAGCAATAACGTTCCAACTTTTATAGCCTATGAAGCTGTCTTCCCCGCGCAGTCTATATCTTGGCGACGTTTCCCACCGCCAAAAATCCAGTACAAACCTAAACATACGTACAGTGAAGCTTGAATTTTGAGCAGACCGCGGTGTTTGATCTGGCTGTGAGCAAATATTGACAGCATCAGAGAAGTCTAGCGGGAAAGTTTTTTCCCCACATCTCCCTCAAGAAATTCCCCAAAAATACAAAAGTACGACGAGAAGAATGGAACTCTTGCACCAAGGAAAAGCTTTTGTCTCCTTTTCAAAGACATGTAGATTTAATACTTTGTGTATGCTCTAAACGGACGTGTTTTGGGAAGTTTTCGCAATGGGGCGCTTTTATTAATTTTTAGGGGATTTTAATCGGTTTTTGATGATGGAAGACATTTTGTAATGTCTGCAAAAAAATTTTCAACAGTTACCAGATAAAATTTTAATTGTCATTGAGAAAAGTAATAAAACTTTATGAAATTGTAGCTAAAATGGGATACAGTGTTACAAAATTTATATGAGTTTTTTTTTTAAGTTCAGCTGATGATATAATGTGTACTCCTTTTCATATTTATTTAAAACTAAGTATTTCTACGAGTATGTAGATAGAAATTAAAGGGATTTCAGCTCTTAAAACATATGATGAGCTTTTTATACATCAGATGTTAAGTATAAATTGTATTACTTTCTTACAGTTAGAATTGTACTCATTAAGGCTTTGGACACATTGTAAATATAACTGGGGTTTTTTAACTAGGTATATTTATATCTTGAATTTAAGTAGAAAAAAAAGGTAACTTTTTTTGTGCATTTATTTTAATGTTTTAAACGGTTCTGACCATTTTTCCTCCTAAGTATCTTTGATAAGGGGGAAAAATCCCTAAAAAATGTTTCATTTGAAACATTTTTTAATATTTTTTTATGTGCATTTCTAATTGAACTTCCTTCTTATCGATAATGTGTACTTTGAATAAATTAATATTTTTTAAATATTTGGTTGTAAATTAAATTATTACAGATTTTAAAAAGTGATCTGAAATCCAAAAATATTAACGTAGTCATAATTTTAAAAATTGAACAATTGAAACACCAACATAACAATAATCTGATGTTTGAACATTTTACAAAGAAAAAGAAATTCTTCACCATTATTTTCTTTTTTTAAAAAAAACTTATATGATCTCAATCTTTTATTAACTCAAGATGTATCATTTGAAACAAATTATTATGTTTAGAATTGAAAGAATTCCGTTATAAAGTTTTATAGCTTATAAATCTTATAATATATTTGCATGGGGTGGGGCATATTATTTTATCATTTTTCTGAAAGTTTCAATTTGAATTTAACAATTTTAAAAACGATAGATTAGATTTACTTAGAGGTAGAAGTGATTGCAAGTTACAGTAATTAATGAAAGAAACGACTCTCTTTAACATCACATGAAAAATATCGAGAAACTTCTTATACGTATTTTTATCTGAAATATCACTGAAGCGTTTAGGAGGGTCATACGTAATGGTCCAAAAATAATGATATGTTGACCTCAATGTGGTGTGACAGAGGCATCTAAAGTAAAAGTAACTCGAAATTCAAGGAAGAAGCAGCAGCAAGTGAAGTTTTCTCAATGATAACTTGTACGCAATTTTATTTTAGCAAGAATTACAAGTGAAGCCTGACTAATCTTGGGTACTGTCAGTGTTGAAGATCAAAGATCATATACTAAGATAGGTTGAAACTAAACATGGTAAAAAACCGATCGCAATCCACATAGCTTTTCCTATGATGTGCTTGATTATTTAATAGTGGACTACACAGTGCAGTTTCTAGTTGGGGAACTACCTCTAACCCATAACCCAAACTAGATCTTCAAGCCTTATGGCCTCAGAGGACAGCCAAATGATGGTTTTAATTTACGATCCTCAGAAAGAGTCCTTTTAGTGCAAAGGACACAGAACTATACCGACGCTCGTTCTTTCAAGAATTAAACAAGAAAGTGCACCAAATCGAATTTGGGTTGCTCTACTCATTCTCCATGATAAATCTCTGCCCCATGTTGCCCATATCGTGGAAAATATTACCTCATGCACCCTACAATACAGATAAGAATCCAGCAGGATGAATAATATTAAAGTTGAAAGAAACTATGCGAGGATATCGTTTTTCATCTAATGCAGCGGTGCAAACAAGGGGTGTGTGTGTGTGTCCTAAGGGTTTGGGCAGATGAAGAAAAAATGGTGTATTAAATGGAATTGAAAAGTTCCCAAGCTAATGAAGCTTTGTCGTTTTGATGAAAAGGGATTACAATAAAGGCTTTTACGGAAACAATGCCATCTAAATAAGCATGTTAATAAAAAAATATTCGCATTACTTTTGACTTCTTCAAATACTTTTTTGTCGCCTTTAATTGGTGTATACGCCAATTAATGGTGATAAGTCTATTTAGGCGTAATCCGTGATGTATTATTAGTAAGAACTCGATAATGTCCGTATTATTCCACTAACTGCATATATTTACATCAGCACCACGTAACCTCTCTCAACAGGTAGGTTTAAAGTATAATTTACCAAAAAAACAAAATTCAGAGTGTTGATATTCTAAAATTAATTTCCTAAATTCTTTCTCAAAATGTCTCAAGCTCTAAGACCATTGAAAGGAACCAGCAACAAATCTTCGAGAAAGAACCTCCGCTCCCCCTTCCGCCAGTTTCTTCTCTTTTCTCCAAAACACAACTCCTCAGCAAAATAATTAAAACCGCCCATCAAACTTTTCCCCTTAACATGCAGTATTCACCATTTTTTCCGCTTAAACGCACATCCCTTTAATTTTTAATCATTTCCGGAAGTGTCAGGGCAAAAGCGATGACTGCCCCCTGTCGGTCGTCGAATGTCCTCGAATTAAGACATCTGGTCAGACATTCTGTCGCCTCCTTCATTCAGTTAAGACTTTATGAATATTCATGAACCGATGTCAATTCACATCAAGATTTTCTCCCCTCACCCCTTGCAGAAATTAGCCGTTGACAATTGTCTTAACTCTTGCCTTCCGTTCAAGATGGTGTAGGAGAGTTAGTTCCTCCACGCTCTGGGGGTTGAAGGAAAAGGAGGAAGCGGTCTTGGGATGTCGATGGTAATCTGTTTTCTTGTTTTAACATAAGCGTTGGATAGGAGTATTGGGAAAGAGATAAATTTTTAAAATTCAGTTTCTCCTCACACAGTCGATGTATGTTTCTACATTTTCAATATTTACATGAAATAATTGGTAATGGGTTTGCTATTGCATAAAAGGGTAAAATGTGACTTATTAAATCATCTACTGACGGTACCTATAAGTAGCACTCGCTTTAGAATTATGTAGGATAACCATTTTTACGAATATACTGATGATACTTCGCAAAAACACTCTTTTAATTCCACTCTTATAGGGTAGATTCCAGTGACTATGACATGTATCCTTATACTATGACAAGTATTTTAGTGGGGAAGGCGAATAGTTTTAAAACTGATGTTGCGTTTTCAGCTGCCATTCTGATCGGATCGCCAAGGCTGTCATTTTTGTTCAGCAAAAGTAGTTAAAGTCAAAAAGAAAGTGTCTTATTTTTTATATGTTAGTTAAGAAACTAACTTTAGAAACTGTTAACTGTTCTAACTGTTACTTTAGAAAACTATTTGACTATTTATTTTAAGTGAACAGTGTAAATAATTTATTTTACAGTTGAATAACTGTGTGGTACTTATGAGTCCGTCCAGTACACTGAATGTTAGAGAAGGCACTTTGTTTTTACTTTTTGTCCATGTAGTTTATTAATATTTTTGTTGTGTTATAGCGTTATTACTAAAGTGTAATAAAGTTCTTCCTTTGGTATTTCTCTTAGTTTAACTTATTTATTTTGCTTTCTTATTGTTTTTTTTCACGTTTACCAAAAAAATAAGAAATTTGAATCTAAGGTTGCTTTACACACAATTAAATGAAATATTTATTCTTTATTCAAAAATTAACAATATTAGGATGTGTGTTTTCAAGGTGCTATTATTTTTTCTCTTCTTAGAATATCTGGAAAAAGAAGCTCAGTCTTCAAGAGGCTTTGGATTTATTACAGAACCTACCATAAAAAATCAATGAGACATTGACGGATAATTCTTCCGATGAAGAAGTCTTGGCAAATAACAGCTGAGATTTTCGTCAGATTCTGAAGAAGACGTTCAAGAGACTGAACAAGACTCAGGGTGCAGTAGTTCATGTTCAGAAAATACAGTATTTCCTACCCCAGGATGCAGTGCTTTAAAAAACAATCAAAACCTCACTCAAAATGCACAACATGCAATGTATTTTTCTGTATTAATGAAAAACAAATTGTTTCTTTGGATATCATCTATTTAAGTTATATGTAAAACCTGGTTTTATGTGTAAATAAAAGTAATCAAACTTTAAAAAACTTACAATTTTCAAAATTAAATTGTTTTCGCTGTAAAATATTAGCATTCGCTGATTATTTAGCATTTTTAAGTGTTAAAAATGTGTTAAAAAACTCATACAGTCTCTGTATTATGAAAATATTGTAGCCTTCCCGTACTGACGGTTCAATACCTAAGCTTTATTCTTTTCGTAGGGAGTATTGAACATACGTAAATTATAGTCTTTTATTTTATTTTTTTCCCTTCACTTCTATACCAGAGAATATCTTTTCGGTATAGGTAGGAACCATTATTTACGTTTGTATTAAAATATGATGCTCAGTTTAAAGTGCCAATTTGAATTTTTTTCAGCTACAAGTCTTATTACAATTCGTTATCGAAAACTTAACAATTTTCTGTGAAAAAGATCATTTTCCATGTTTTGGAAAATTCTAAAAATATCTCACACTCTGAAAACTTCATGAATGAAACATAAATAAAATATACTTCCGTTACAGATTTCTTTTCTGAGTAAAAAAAATCTCACATATTATTTTTTTTTCAAATAAAATAGCTCATAGTTGTTGAAGTGAAAGACTTCATAAATAGCAAGAGAAAAATGAGGCAGTTTAAAATGAGAGGAGGAAAAGGAGAGGCAGATGGACATATATTGGACATCGCAAAATATGAGAGGCATCTGGTGAAGTTTCCTGACCTTTTCTTGGGTATTTTCATTTCGGGTAAGAGAAGTTTTTTGACGTGTTTTCTGGCTGGAATATTTTCGACATTCCCAATGCTAACAAACCGGGATTGGGCATTGAGATGGTAATGCCGCACGCTTTATCAAGCCCCCAACTCATATCCGGAATATATGCTTATTCTATAAGTTGGGAAGGTCAGGAAAGTTTTTGACGTGTTCGGAAAAGGGTATTTTCGAAATTCAAAACTAAACTTTAGAAACTTTTATCTGATTTCAGTCTTATCAAAATCTTTTTTCTTGCTTACAGGTCAAACTCTGTATTTAATCACTGTGTAAAAATTTTACTAACGTTACTTATTGCTCAAACTGATCTCAAATAAGTTTAAATTGCTTAAAGTTAAGTTTATAAAATCTTTATAAATTGTGAGTGAATGAGTGTTTAGTAATATTGCACTATAAATAAACACGAGAGCTATTTGCGATTGACCACTTAATCTTGAATCTCAGTCATTTGACAGGGACGGCACCTGAGCTGGCACCCTCTTCTACAAACTACCACACAACTCCAATGAAAGGACTTTGAGCCTCAGCAGATTTAAAGCGCTCGATAGATATAACTAGGGATTGCAATACCGGGATACCGAATACCGGTATTTTGAGCTATTTGCACAATTTTGTAATACCGGTATTCACAAGTTTAAATACTGGTTTTTCGGTATTTACTACACATTTTAAAAATTATCTCCACTATATGTTCAGGGGTCGCCAACTTAGCAAAATAGTATACGTTCTTGTTTTTATGTCTCCATAACGGGTTAAATTAATTAGACTGTGAATACATAGTTGCATCGTACATGTATTCACAGTCTAAGAGAAGTGATTAAATACGTGAATCATCCAAGGAGGAGGGCTAAAACTATCCTATTACAGCTCAGAGCGATACTTCACACGCGCAGGATTCTGTGCATCGCTCTGTATCTGTGAAAACAAGATTGTGTTTGTATACCGAAATAGAAAATGTCTTACGGTATGTGCATAATTATAACGACTTTAAAAATGAAAATGAAAAAGAAGGAAAGAGACTAACCAATTCAAATTTGAAGAAGTTTATAGTAAATTTTCTTAAAATTGTTACCCACAAACCTATCCACATTCAGAAGAATTTGGTACAGATATCGAAGATAATGATGGCCAATGTCGATTGTGAAAAGGAATTGTCTATTGAACAAAAATTAGAATTAGCGATAGCTATAAACATTTCAGCAAAACAAAATACAATACAGGAATCAGCTAGATAGATCTAAAACCATCCGACGAGAAATCGATTTATTTAAAGATGACGGATTTAGAAATAAATACTTGGAAAAAGTATATATCGTGCAGTGCTAACAAGTCCACAAACTAGCGTTAATGCCGAAAGAGCATTTTTGGCAGTTGGTAATTTTGGCACAAAATTACGTTCTGAGTTTAATGATAGTACAATCAAAGAATTATGCTTTTTAGGCTCACACTTCAAACATTTGTAACAGTACCATAGACTGAATAGTGATTTAAATAAATAAGATGTTCCTTTTTATACTTTTTGCGATTCTTAATGTACTGTTATAATTTATAAGTTACAGATTATTTTTTGAAAAATATTTACATTCCGTAATAAAACTGGCAAATAAAAAAACACACCCGTGTTTTCTTTCTTTTTCTAAAATTTCTACTAACGGTATTAAAACCGGTATGCCGGTATTAAGATCTAAAAAATAACGAATACCGGTATCGCGAACTTTTGGTCCGATATTGCAATCCCTAGATATAAAATATCGACAGTAGGTCTCAAATGAGTGAAAATTAACGTCACACTATTCAGTTACTCGAGAGCCTTTGATGACAGACCTCGCAATTTTAAACTATGGTCAAGTGACGAGGGTGACACCTGAAATAGCATCCCCTCTTTTAACTTCCACACCACACCAACGGGAGGACATTTGAGTCTTGTCATTTACTGTGCATCGGTCCCTCTGCACAGGAATTCAACAGTACTGTGCTTGAACTCATGACACGACATTCACAAATGCGTTACCTTGACCACTAGGCTATCGTAACCTACACACTAGGACTCGGAACTCATGACACGCTGGCCACGAATTCATGACCATAACCCAGTGCTTCTCAAACTTTCAATACTGGCATCCCCCTTTTCAATCACAATTTTTATCGCGCCCCCCTTATACATTAATAATGTACCGAATGCAATAATAATGCCCTTTTACGATAAAGCAACAATATTTATTATAAACCGTACAAATTCATGACATAAGTATTAAATTTTGTATTTGTTACTTTTAAGCAAAAAAAAGTTAAGTAATAGGATAATTACTAAGTTATTTTTCCTTTCTCTGATTTTTAAATTGGAACGTATTACAAAATGCGGTGGTTGCTTAGAAGACAAAATATAGATATCACATAAATATAGAAAATGAACTCAGAGGGTCAATTTCTTATCTTAAAACTCCTTTCAAAAACTTTGCTCTGTAAGACAAGTCCATGGAAGTAGCTAATAATTATTAAACTTGTTCTTAATTTAGTATTAATTAATTAGCCATAAAATACTCTGTGCACCACTCATACATTAAAAGCAGTGTTTCTCAAACTTTCAATACTGGCGAACCAATTTTCAATCATAATTTTTGTCTCGCCCCCCTGTACAACAATAATGTATTTACTGCAATAAAAATGCACTTTGAGAGAGAGACGCTAAAGTTACAATACGATCTTAATTATAAACCGTACAAATTAATACGATAAGTATATTAAATTTTGTGTATATGTAACTTTTAAGTAATATATATTTTAAGAAAATTACTTAAAATATATATTACTTAGAATTATGTTATTTTTCTTTCTCTAATTTTTAAATTGGAACAGATCGCAAAATGATGTATTTAATTAAAGATTTATTTCATTCAGCATTCATTTCTCAAAGTACAAATGTCATTAGAAAAATAGTCTAGTCAATGTCGCTCTCTATCATATCCGTCACATCTGGCATTATAGGGTACGTTTGCGTGAGTCTGGGCAACCTATCGGACGCCTGCGCAAAACATGTAAAAATGCTTTTCCTCGTACAATCCCAGTCAGTTTTGGTCGACTCGATACTCCTATAGCTACCGAATCTAGCTTGAATGTGCATTTTTTTAAATTTCCATGTTAATTGTAATTCACGGTAATTAAGTATTTACGGCAGTAGATTAAAACAATATCATACATACATTTTTAAGTCGTAAGCAAACATTCGACCATAATAAAGAATCAACAAGTACACAGACGAACGAGCATGGTTCCGAAAATTAAATCAAGGCGATCTTCTCAAAAATATTTAAATTTTGGATTTACCACTACTGAAGTAAATGATGGAAAAAAAGCCCCAGCTCGATATGTGTTAAAACTTACAAATCTGTAGAACAACATGTGAAAGTTGTTTTTAAAACATGTAAAATCATTTAGCTATGTTGGCAAAGAATTTTAAAAAGTATTTTCTGGATGAGGACAGCTTGGTAGCAAGTTACGAGTGGATTAGGGATCTATTTCAAGATACTCCAGAAGGGCTCTCAACTTCCGAAGAAGAAATCTTCATAGATTTCATATCCAGTGAAAAATTAAAAGGCAATTTTGTAATAAATCGCTCTTTGAATTTGGGGTAGAGGTGGATGAGGAATTATCTGTACTGAAAACAAAAGCACTTCGTATACTATTACCATTTTCAACATCCTACCTTTTTCAAGCCGGATTTTCTGCAGTGGATGCCTTGAAGACAAAATATAGATCTCAGTTAAATATAGAAAAATAACTCTTTAAGTGTCAATTTCTGATATTAAACCTTCCTTTGAAAAACTTTCCTCTACAAGACAAGCCCGTGGAAGTCCCTAATAATTATTAAACTTGTTCTTAATTTAGTAATAAGATTGATTGAATATTAACGTCGCACTGTTCAGCTGCACGAGGGCTTTTGACGACGGTCCACGTAATTTTGAACCATGGTCAAGTGACGTGGATGACACCTGAGCTGGCACCCTTCTCTCCTAACTACCACACCACACCAACGGGAAAACGTTTCAACTCTCAACAGATTTAACATGCATCGCTGCCCTACACGGTGGGTCTTTAGTGGTACTGGGCTCGAACTCGTGACAAGGCAAGCCACGATCCGATACCTATACCACTCGGCTACCGCGGCCAAATTCAGTAATAAGAAATTATTTATAAAATACCTTCTTCAGTACTGATACATCAAACGTATACTGGCTGAAACACCGACTCTTCGCACGAGTTCATTTTTAAAAAAAATAAAACATTATTCTTGATATAATAGCTGAACTGTAAGGAGAGTAAAACTGTGTGCACGACATTGTATACAAAAATGTAAAATGATTTTTTTTTAGATAAATGCTATAATTGTAAATAACTGTTTAAAAGAACTGTAATTTTAAATCTCACACAATTAGCATTTAGAATTAATGTTGAATTATGAAAAAGAATATAAAATTCCGATGAAGAATAATTGTGTTATTTTTTAACATTTAAAGCGAGAAGACTTCAAAATGTTTTAACCCGGGAGCAGGCTCGTACTCGATACTAACATTAATGGTAGTCCGGGGGGACTCAGTCACCCCAATCATTTGTTTAGAATTATTTTTACTGTACACGATACAAATCGGAATTCTAGTGAATATTTTAATTTATAGAAAGTATGCTTACCTTCTTTCAAGGACTATTCAATTCTTTGATGATTTGAGAAAAAATCCAATAAAACTGAACTAAAATTATTCAAAAGTACAAGACCATAATAAAGGACGCAAATCAGACACTTTTCAATTATCCTACAGAAATGTTAAACCAATCAATTCTTTTCCAAATATCGCAAAACTCAATTATTTACAATTTCCCTAAGCGAAAAGCAAACGCATAAAAGATGGGAGGGAACTAATATTGATAATAACCATACCATAAGATTGAAGGTTAATCAAATGATTAGCAAACGTACTATGCAGCCTGGCTGAAAGATGAATCATGACTTCATTTTCTTTTTCTACAACTAATGTACAGTATTTCAATAATAATTACAGTGGTGAATTGTTTATCTTCTTAGAATTTTTCTCAGGGTCTGGGTTTCGTTTTTTCTTTTAACGAGTAATATTTTATATTAAAACGTAATAAAAAAATCTCTCATTGAGGAAATACGACAAATAAAACAAAATGTTTTTTTTCTTTAATTTGGTTCTGGGATCAAAGATAGCTATTTGATGACGGAAAAAAGCCAGATAATAAACATAAATTATGTCAGTGTTGTTGTGTGTATTTTTTTTATTATGGAAGAAAGCATTTTGTTTTACTTCTCTTTCCGGTTATTTTTTTTAAAAAAAATCTTTAAATTTTCGATACGCTCGCGCCCCCCTTGTAGGGTCATCGTGCCCCCCAGGGGGGCGCGCCCCACACTTTGAGAAACACTGCCATAACTACTAGCTACTAGGGACATCTAAAGGTAAACTATTGATCTATAGTGAAATTATTTCATTCTGTATGGACTATGAGATATAGGAGTTGTTTATCCTTCAATGTGCAGTTGAATAGTAATAGCTCATACGATGTTTAATTTTTAAGCGAATAAATTTCTCAAAATTTTGTTTTTTCTCATATATTTATGTATATATAGAAAGCTTAATTAAACTGTTACATCCAACATTAAAATACACTGCTGGTCACCATAAATGCAACACCCTGAAGGAAGCATGCTAATAACATGAAATTTACAACATGCATTAGTGAAGGTGAGATATGCAAATGATTATAATTTCAGCGCAGATACACCTCACGCGCGCCTGTGGCGCCACCTCAAAGCGCTATTTTAGGCTTGGAGATTTCGACGATTTCAAGTTCGGCAATTGTGTTTTTCTTGTGGTTTTTTCAAAAAACGATCAGTTATGTCTCGTAGAAAACAGCAATCAGCTTTTGATCAAGTATCCGAGTTCGTCAGAGGAAGGATAGTGGCCTACCGAGATTGTGGATTATCTTTCAGGGAAATTGATAGTCGTGTTGGACGAAACCAAACAACTTTAATGCGGATATGTGACCGTTGGATGCAAGAGGGTACGACGGACTGACGTGGTCAATCGCATCCACCTCAGTGCACCACTTCACGTGAGGACGGGCAAATTGTGCGCATGGCAGTGACGGATTGCTCAGTCACATCATGAACCGTAGTACAGCCCATTGAGTCTGTAACGCATCATTCAGTGTCTGCGCGTACCACTCGACGCCATTTATAGCAGAGTGGTCTGTCCGCAAGACGTCCATTGCTTTGTCTACCCTTGACGCAGAACCACAGACGTCTTCGCCGCCAATGGTGCGATGAAAGAAGGATGTGGGCGGAAGAATGGAAGGAAGCTGTCTTTACTGACGAGTCACGCATTTGTCTGCAACACCACGATGGTCGGATTCGAGTCTGGAGACACCGGGGAGAGAGGATGCTAAACAGTAGCGTTATGCATCGCCACACTGGTCCTGCACCGGGTATTATGGTATGGGACGGTATTGGATATCACTCTCGCACTCCTCTAGTACTCATTGCTGGTACTTTAAACAGCCATCGCTATATCTCTGAGGTGTTGGAGCCAGTTGTCCCTCCTTACATTCAGGGCTTGGCCGCAGCCATATTTCAACAAGATAAT